>CM035174.1:77714619-78314619 GCA_020205615.1 Panax quinquefolius
TTTGTAGCAATCACAGTTATGATTATCGCAAGAATAATCACGAATTAATTAATCATACCCAATCAATAAATCGTCTATACGTAAACCCGCGAGATGACTTTTATCACTGATATAAGCGTGAGGATGATGATGATGATATAAAATTCGATTAAAAAAAGCGAAAAGGATAAATTTTTTAAAGATTTATAAGTTAATTTATCTAGGAATTCGATAATGTCAGTTATCGACATGTAATCTTGCTTTGTGAAGTAAAATTCAAGAAGAATATTGTATCAAAATGATTTGAATGACAAAGAAATCGATTTTTGCGTGAATAATTTCGAATGTGAATAATTACTCGAGTGAATAAGTACTCGTGAATAGTACCCTATCAATAGTACTTTTGTGAATAGTACTCGTAAATAGTACTTTGTGAATAAGTGCAAGTAAAAATAAATACTTTAAGTAAACAAATACTCGGCATGAAAACTTAAAATTTAACAAGAATGTGCGGAAAATATTCTTGTGAAGCGATCTTTAGATGAAGCCTTGAAATTTGAGGATATTCTACTAATTTCTGAGTCTAGAAAGCGATAATTTAACAAAAATGAGGGGTATAATCGAGAATATGAGGCGAAATAATATTACTCACATACTACAGGTATGAAAGAAAATATTATTCCTTATGAATCTTGAAAAAATAATATCACACCTCAGGAAGAAAGTGGATACTAGAATAGTGAAGTAGCGAGACTTCTCTCTACTCTCTCTAAAAGCTTCTCTTTACATAACTACTCTTTCTATAATTTTTCTTGTGAGTCTTAGTAATTGGGAGAGAATGAAAGAAGAATGAGCTTATTTATAGAAAAATACGAGTTCGATAATTGCGTTTTGGGGCTCGAAATATTCTTGTATAATATCTTTATATTTTCTTTCATTTTTAATTTAGTCTGCCAGTATTATCGAACTTGCATCACCTCTAATAGTACATCATGTGAATCAATAGTACATTAATTCGTGGATCAATAGTTACATACATGTGAAAAAAATAATTACGAGTATAGTATTGTAAGACCCTGACTTTTATGAATAAAGATGATTTTCTATAAATAATATTTTTGAAAATTAAGGTTTGAATTTGTTATAATGTTATAGTTGTGGGTATATTTATGAATTTTGCAAATTTTGCGAAGTTGTCGTAAAATATTGATTCAATTGGGGGGAATATTAAATACGACGAATTTTACAATCATTAGTGGACCTGATGGAATTATTATCGAGGTGAGAAAATAATATAAATATCTTTTATAAAAATAACGGTGAAAGTTTTACAGATTATTGTTGAAATACTTAGGTGTTAAAAAATGCGATGTCTGGCGTAGTTGCGTAGTAACACCTTGTATTAATTATTGATGAGTTACGTGAAGTCACTCGAGTTATACTCGATTATTGCTACGATTAATTCTTTGCATCATATCTCTCGTATTATTGATTGATTATTGTCACGATATCAATACGCATAATATTTTATATTATTAAATTAATAATTGAGGCGACAAAGTTATTAATATTATTATTTAAAAAATTACCATCCCTCTTTCTTTTACGATCTCCTTAGGTTTGACATTGTCTTAATATTTCATTTTCTGATTCCTCGGTCTCCTTGATTCTAATGGTCCAGATTAATTTAAAGCCCGAGGTAATCCTTAAAGTATTGGGTTCAATTTACGGTGGATTCACGACCTACAATATGAAGCATCTATTAACTACGTTTACAAGTGTTGGGTTGGGTTGGGTTTATCTCTATCTGGTTTAGTGGTCAGATCTCTGTTTGGTGACCCTCCTTGTGATGCCATTTATCTAAAGATACCAAATAACTAAGTATAAGTATGAAAATCATTTCAATTTGACAAACAATAAGGTGTATATATTTAATTACATTCTACATCTCGAGAAAATTGACGACTAATGATTTATATAATTCACTATTTTTTCCAACTAATTCTTATACTAAGAACACCATACTATTACAAACTACAACCCCTCTACTACCCTCTGCTTTCTCCTTAGCCTCTTCATGCTCTTCATTCCCTTTTCTTTACTTAACCTTGATCTTATCTATCATCCCCTTTTGTGAATATTCGAAATTTCTCCGGCGATCATAAAATCTATACAATTTCTTCTCTTTGTAATATTACTCCAATTTCCTTTCCTTCGTCTTATGTTGTCCCTCTTTACGGCATGTATGGGCCTTATAAAACTTCAATCTCCTCTTCCTTTATCTCGACTTGGTGCTCTTCGTGAACATTCTGCAAATATACACGGATTTGTCTTTATATACCAGCTACTTAGTTGTAAACTACTTCCTTTGATACTTCATCTATTACATCCTTGAAAACATTCTTCATTACTACAACCTATTATGGTTCGATTACTTACCTCATGTAAAGCAATCGACTCTCCTCTTGGTATACCTTAACTCCTTCACTTACACGAACATATCGATTCGATATCATTAACTTATATAAACAATCTATTCCTTGACTTGGTACGATGAATTTCCTTAGCTTTCATCTCTTCTGAACTTATCTTTAGTTTATCTCTTTATTCTTTGCTCTGTCACGATCTTAAGTCTATTATTGTCTTCCTGATAGTTTTAAACTCCTTGCCGTATCCCGACTCAAATCTCACTCTTCCAGTAAGTCACCATCTTAAATATCTTCGTATATTACAAAGACCTTTTTATCTGCGTATCTCCTCGTTTCTTCTGACTTCCTTTTGTACATTTTAGACATGCCTAATATCTCGAAGATATTTCCTGTAATGAGTATCTAAACTCATTCCCATCTCTAAATTTACCTCCTTATTACCTTCACTTTACAATCTATGGGTCGTATCTAAGGTATTCTACTACACAGCTACATAACTTCTTTGCTTTGATACCAAAATTGTGGCGCCCCAAATTCTCTACGATCGTTGGCAACATCCAGTCGATTTGGTGCTCACGTAAATATTTATCGATAATAATTCCTATAAATCCAAGATTCACGATTACTAAGTAGTAATTAATAGTTCTCGTCGAGCAATCATTGTAACTAAGTACCCTAACTTGGATGTACAAGATGTTCATTATCTTATAGATACTTCTTTCATATCTATAACTTCTTATATATATATCTAACTTCCACACGGTATTAATGTTAGAGTTCTTGGGGCGAGTGAATTTGTACCTCGATTGCATCGGAGAGCGATATGCATCGACCTTATCATTTAGATATATAGTTAGCGTATGATCTTTATACACTTTTCTAATTCCATTAGAATGATAACTAAATCGCAAACTAAAATTACATTAAAGCAAATAATATACCATTACATTTATTACATGATAGTTTTCAGCAAATATCCATGTCTTAAGCCTTTTATCCACAATCTAGGAACTTACGGATTATACTCTTTCTATGTGCAAATGAAGAAAATATTTGCGGGGATGAGCTTACTGAAAGCTTCGGTGAAGTTTTGAACAATAAGCGAATGTTATACATATACCAAATTTTTAAATGATCATAAAATTCGAGAGTTTTTCCACTTTGCATCTAAATCTGGATTGAAAGAACATAAAGTTTGGGAAGTAGTGTCACATGTATATCTTAAGGTTTGTCGGCCCAAACCACCCATTTCAATTTACATCGGTCGTGTAAACTTAGAAATGCAGGTTGATCAACTCGACCAAACAAACTAGGAGTATACGTATCATCCTCTAAATATTATCCGATCATTCACTTTATAAATGTGGACAACTTACTTATTCTTGCGCGAGGACAACCATGGTACATGCAAACTGCTCTACATGGCTGCGGTTCTCATAGTGATCATATATATATATACCCAAACAAAATTTGTTTCTCATAAACTATGTTTTGATATCAAATCACACATTTTTCCATAATAATAACTTTCATATGACTTGGTTATATTTGAACAATAAATCATAACCTATAAATACTTGAAATCATATACATTGTATATCACCAATATCATAACTAATAAATATAAAATTTTCATTTAATATAATAATTTAAATGAAGGCATAAATTTCTGATATGAGATTTTGAAAGTGCGGAAGAACTACATTTGAAATATAAAGTTTCCACAAAGTGCAGAAATACTTACGATGAATCGAATATTGATATAAATCGTAGATGTGGAATAATCAACAATAATTTTCCCTTAGCGTGTTTGAAAATAATAACTTTCGAGTTCGAGTTAAGAAAAACTTACTGCTTGACGATAAGCTAATTTATAATATTTGAATTTATTATACGTAACCTAAAATATGTTCATTGCGATAATTAGAACGATAACAGTTGATATCTAATCGATTTACTAATTAATAATACAGGTTGTATTAGATGTCTATTTAGTGTTTTATAACTTGATCGGATAATTTATCAAATTACTTTAGAGTAAACTTTGTTTGAAAGTTTAAATATTACTTTAAATATTTTTATAATATTTTATAGAAGCTTTAAAACAATTTCTCAATGATTAATATTAATTTTAATTAATTTATTGTTAATCAAAATTATTTTATAATCAATAATATTGTTGTTAGGTAATTAATAATCATTCGTAATGATTTTTAAATCATCACTATTATTTTCAAGTAATTTTACTATTATTGATAATGATTTTTAAATCATTGATTTCATTTTTAAATAATTTAATATTATTTAAAATGGTTTATTATTATTATTATCTAATTTATTACCAATTAAAAATGATTTTAGTAATCATTAATATAATTATTAATTATTCATAATAATTATTAAATCATCGATATTATCTTTAATTAATTTATTATCACTTTGATAATGATTTTTAAATTATTAGTTTCCATTTATTATTATTTAAAATAATTTATTATTATTATTACCAATTTATTAAATAGCATTTTTAATTAATTTTATTATCATTATTATTCAAATAAATTTAATATTAATGAAATTTCATGTCAAAATATTAAAACTTATTTATCGTAATTTAAAATATATTTTAGGAATTAATTATTAATTTATAATAATTATTTAGTATTTATTTCTATTTATAATATTATTTTATTAATTTTAAACCAAAGCTAATAAGCTAAAGGTCACTTTTAGTGGCGGGTATCATTATTGGTGTTTTCTTATTTGAAGAACACAATCGATCTTTCGGTGATGGGTTTGGTAGGATTTAATTTCAAATGAGTGTGTTCTTGATCACGAAAATGGTTGAGGGTGTAATCTTGATGTATTCTTATGGACATAAAATAATTGGGTGATCTAATTGTATCATATAAGTAAATTAAAGATGGTGAACTACCCCTCGAGGCACGATCTTGAGTTTAGGTAACCCGAAACTTCGATCGATGTCATCGACCCTACTTGACATCTAATAACTTGGATCCTATGTATTGATCGTGATATAAGGTAACCGTTATATAGTATACATGTCCGACTACACTAATACAACATCTAAATGTGCATAACAATATCGGAGGATCGAGAATCTAGGCGAATTGGTAGTATCGAGGCATATCGAAAACTTTCTTGGTTACACAGAAATCACGGGTAACCAGTTTGAGAACTCTCTTTCAATCTATCATATCTCATTTATTGTTTGATGTAATGGGTGATATATGGTTATGGGATGGTGATCTACATGGCGAGGTTAAACATTATAACGATTATCTGATCGAACACTTGTCGGTGAAGATCGAACTCTTGAAATTCTTGTCGGGAACGTTGTTCTTGAGTTACGGGTTTTCGAAAATTACAATCTGATCGGTCAGCGGGTTTTGACCACTAATGTCTTCTGCGGACTATACATTTTATAATCTGTTTCCACTTCTAGACCACTAAGCTCCTATATACTACTGGCGAAAATACGTAAACAACTCGAACATATATGATTCGAATCGATGGGCACGACATTCGGTTATCGGATACACTTTTAGGGTTCTTATTTGCTTTCTCAAATCTTCATTTTAGAGCTTTTAAATGTTATGGATTGGTGTTTTAGCAACCCAGATCACTTATTAACATGTTATATCATATATATAAACATTAAATCACAACTTTTAATATAGCTTCCAAGATCTAAAATTAGGGTTTGTGTTTTACCTTTTAGACCAATTCTTGATTTGTGCTTTCCGATTACGATCTTGTGTTGCTATGAAGCGCTTGGGGTGGTAATATGAAGTATTTTAAGTCTAGAATTAGGTGAGGCTAGAGAGGAGAAGGATAACTACACTTGGCTTTTTAAAGTAAAGGGTAATTGGATTTTAATCCACCTTAAGTTTGATTCATTGTATCCATGGGTTGCTAGGTGTCATGTGATGGATGGTGTGTCTTAGTTCTAACACGTGTGGCAAATCTTTTAAGTGTTGAATCAAAGATTTGGCTTTATCACCTAAAATGGAAGAGAAGGGCATTTGGTCTTTTCCAGATGTCTTAAGGATAATTTTGTGATTTCCCGTTCAACCTTGAGGATAGTTTGGTCATTTATGTTATAGATTTAGACATATGGCAAATCTTATTGATGAGTCTTTGATTTATGTTTATCTTTTGCTTAAGATATAAGAAAAGGGCATTTAGTCTTTTTGCACCCCTCTTAAGGGTATTTTAGTAATTTCCCTATAATTTGAAGGGTAAATTAGTCTCTTCACATATATCCACAATTATTACCCCTTAGAGTTTTATACTTAACATTTGAACTCTCGAATTAAGGTGTTGATATTCCCAATTAGAGTTTGGGATTACGAGAATTGAAATTAGGCTTTATTATTCGGGGTTAGGATTTCTAATCCTCACTTGATTTTCTGATAAAATTTTATACTTAATCTTACATCAACATATCTAGTATGATATTAAATTATCACTGATTTATTATTGATAACCCAATTAGGGTTAGGATTTATTATCGGGGTTTATGTTTACGGATCGAAACATAGAATTTCTAATTAATATTAGGGTTTCCTAAATGATTATTAGTGTTTACTAATTTTACACCTTATCGGATCGATCTTAACCACTAAACAAATATCCCGAATATAATTATAATAATACTTAGTATTATTAAACATAATCACCACAAGATTTAAATCACATATTCTTTATTACCTTATTTACACTACTTAATCAACAAATTGACTAGCTTTATTAAATTCATACTTCATAGCTCAAATAATTATCAACAATTAAATAATAATAATAATAAAAATTATTACGTAAAAAATTATGTAAAATTTTGGGTCTTCTGATATATATATATATATATTTAAATAATTTAACATGTGTATATAATATATATATATATATATTTATATATTTTATAAGTTTTGTTTTATTAGATTATAAATAGAATATATTATATTTTATTTAAAGTTTTTATTTTATTAGAATATTTTATTGCCTGATAATGAATAGTAAAATCAAAATTTTAAAATATTTTTACATGGGTTGGCGCTTGAGTGCATTCTTCTTTTATTGGTTAAGTGAATTTTTTTTTTCTAAATAGTATCCTTTCCATTCTCTATAAATAGGATGCTTAGTTAGAAGCGAAAATCACACGAATCGGAGAATTCTTCTTACATAATATTGGCGTATTTCTTTAGAGTTTAAGGAAGCTTTGAGCGTAGAAAAGCGGTCTAAAGTTTTTTTCGAAAGAATATCACTTATTATACGGTTGGAATACTCTTCGTTTCAAGGTAAGAGATGTTATTTTGTTCAATATTTATATGAAATAATATTTTCTTCCATATTACGTAGTATGTAAATAATATTATTTCATTTGATTAAAATTATACTCGTTTTGTTAAAGTTTTAAACATACTTGTGAAATTAGTAGAATATCCTTGATATTTGCGCTTACGTCAATATCTTTTCATGGAAATATTATTTTGAGCATTCTTGATAAGTTTTAACTTTTTCATGCCGAGTCTTATTCATAGGGTTATTATTCCCAAATTACTATTCACGGGATCTTATTCTTTCGATTCTTATTCACCCAGAGTCTTATTCATGATAAAATTGATTTCTTTTGATCTAAATCATTTTTGATACAATATTATTTTTGAATTTTACTCCTGGAAAGCGTATCGTGTTGTGATTTGGACGTTATTGAATTAGGGATAAATTAAATTATAAATCTTTAAAAAGTTATCCTTTGCTTTCTTTTAATTGAATTCTTATATCATTGCCATCATCCTCATGCTTATATTATGTTGAAAGTAAATACGTGGCGTAGTAGTGCATAGATGGACTTGGTATGATTATGACCGAGGATTATTCGGTATAATCGTGGTAGTAATATTACAAATGATGTGGTAAAAGTCCTCGTTAGTAGTAGTAGTGCGTTGATGGGCCGATTGTTGGTATGATCATAACCATTGGTGAAAACACGAATATCCTTGGCGTAGTGCATGGATAATTTATGGTCGTGATCTTAATGAATATCCTTGGTAGTAGTCACGAGAGATGATTCGATGATGTGGATTATTTATTAAGATGAGTCTCAGCGATAAAACTATTGACAAACTTTTTAAATCATAGAAGATAGTAGATATCATGCTCTACTTGACTCTTCTAATGGATTGCTTCATTCCCTGCAGTTAAACTTGATGTTTATTATATTTTATCGGTTTAACACTTTGTTGAAGGCTAACGATAAATTATTCCGCATTATCTTAGTCATAATATTTCTTCTTGGGCTAGTTGAGCTCACCTTTGCTTTCATTTTTCTATTCGGGAAATGAGAATATAGTTGGGACTAGTCGAGAGCGGAATGACGGTCGAGAAGATTTGCATTAGTAGTCCTCTTTATTACGTGAAATAGTGTGATAATAAATGTATTGAGGACTTATTTTGAGTTTGAATCTTGTGTAGAAGACAATATTTGTATTAAAACTCACGACTTATGTTGTATATTTAAGTTTATATTTGTATTACATGCCATGTATTTGGCGACTTCGAGAATGGGTGATGTATATACCAATTTTGGGGCGTCGCGGTTAAATATCAAAGCTTAGGATATGATCCACAGCTAAGATGTGAAACTAGAACTAGGGGAGAGGCGGGTAATTCCTTCCGCTAGTATGACCTACCTAACTTTATTAGTTATTTAATTGGTCGAGTGAGAATATAGGGATATTATGTGGTGTGTCGATTAACCATTGTTTTGTGGCGGTATTTGAAAATGACATCCAAGAGAATGTTGAGAATAACAATGGAGCACATGAGATCGTTGAATCACTGATGATCAATAACGGGGATAATGTGCATCGGAAGGCAATAATCCTCGGAAAACAACAACCTTGACCAAATGATGAATGATGGGATGTTATTTGGAGGCTTTATCTGATTCATGCGACATCGGTAAAGAGAGCGACTCACATTCAAAATGCGGGTGGAAACACTAGCAACTCTCGAGCGATCCCGCTAGGCATTCGAGGGCTGGGACCACGGAGTTTATTGGAGAGCCAAAACCACTTAAGGTGGAGGCGTGGATAAAGTAGATCACCAAGATATTTGATGTCTTGGGATGCTCCTAGGAAAAAAGTTCCTTTGCCACCTTCGTATTGCGAGGAGAGCCAGATTCTTGGTGGAAATCGTAAAAGCATACTCAACTTCTGCCTTTTGAAGATTACTTGGTAGAAGTACCAAAAGAAGCTGTTCAGCGACAAGTACTTTCTCAGAAAGTATTCGTCACATGAAAGAGGTAGAGTTCATTAAAGCTGGTGCGAAACAACATGGCCAGTTTATTTGTCTGAAGCGAGTTCTTAGGGAGTTGTCCCGGTTTGCGTCCACTTGGTTGATAATGAGGAGAGAATGATGCGGATATTTCTAAGAGGTTTGAAACCCAAGATCGTCAATACCTTATCTCTCATAAGCCGTGTTTGTATTCGGATGTTGTAAATAGGGCTCGATTATTTGGTATGATAACGAAGTCAATGACCAAGAGAAAGCACTCGGTGAAATGATAATACCGATTAGTGCGGTCATCGAAGCGGTGTGATAAGCGTGGAGGAATCAACGTGCGAAATGGTAACCACTTGGTGGTAATCATGGCGAAGACAATAAAGTGGACATTTCGAAGGAGATTCAATGATGATGGAAAGACTTGACACTGACATCAGTTGTTAAGGAAGGAGAAACGACCACTATCGTATGCTTCAAATGCGGAGGGAGGGTACATCGGTCCAAGCGTATGCATAGCCGGTCAAAAAGTGTTACAATTGTGGAAGAAGACCACTAGCTAGATTTTGTCGTATAGGGAAGCGAAGTCCGAGTTGGGATGGTGACACCAAATGCCGTCGAACAAGTCGAAAACTAGTAGTTCAAGGGAGAGCGTTTGTTGTGACCTCCTAGAAAGCAAGGAACCTGAATGAGGTCATCACGGGTAAGCTTATCACAAACTCTAGCGAAGTATATACCTTATTTGATACTGGTTCTACCCATTCTTTTATTTCTCCTACTTGCGCTCAACGTTCAAATTTGACTCCGAAAAAATTAGACTTTGACTTATCTGTTGAAACTTCGTTGGGAGAAACCTTCATTATATCCACTGTTTATAAGTCTTGTTTGGTTCAAATCAGTACCCTCACATTACATTATCGATCTTATTTCATTGAAAATACTTGCATTTGGCGTAATAATACAAGGGATTGATTGGTTAACTACTCATCGTGTAAAAAATTGATTATTTTCGTAAGGTTGTTAGCTTTCATATTCCTAACCAACCTATTATCACGAATTCAAGCGACCAAACCATTAAAATCAATCTTTAAATCTCAAGCCATAAAGTTATTCGTTTATTAAAAATGGATGTCAAGTTTTCTTAGCTCATGTCGCAGTTTAAACAAAAATAAATGGGTTTTGAATGATATTTCTATTATTAATAAATTTCTGGCGTATTCACGAAAGAACTTCTGTCTCCCGCCTTGGGCGTGAAATTGAATTTTGTATCGACCTTGAACCGGTACAAAACCCATTTCTAAAGCCCCACATATCGAATAGCTTCTATTGAACTTGAGTTTAAAACCCATTTGCGAGGAATTGTTAGACATTGGTTTCATTCGTCTGAAAGTCGTCCCCTCAGGGTGCTCTCATTCTATTCATGAAGAAGAAAAGATGGGAGTATGTGACTTTGTATTGATTATCGGGAGTTGAATCATGTCACCATCAAAAATAGGTGCCGTTGCCTCGCATTGATGACTGTTTGACGATTAAGGCGCCAAATTCTTTTCAAAGATTGATCTTCGTTAGGATATCATCGATTGAAGATTAAAAGCAGATGACATTCAAAGAAGTCTTTCGAACTTCGATGCGGGTATTATGAGTTCCTAGTTATGTATTTTGGATAGACTAATGCTCTTGTTGCCTTCATGGATATGATAAATCGAGTATTGAGGAGTATTTGGATCATTTTGTGGTTATCTTTATTGATGACATCCTCATATACTCAAAAGCCGTGAAGATCATGAAGCAACACTTGAGGTCGATACTCGAAAAGCTTCGTGAAAACAAGCTTTATGCCAGTTGAAGAAATGTGAGTTACGGTTTGAGGAAGTAGCATTCCTTGGCCACGTAGTATCAAGTCATGGAATATCATTGACGAGCAAAGATTGAAAGCAATTCCAAAGTGGGAGCAACCTAAGTCGATGGCCAAAAGTCGTAGCTTTACGGGCTTCATTTGGTTATTATTGGAGATTCGTGGAAGGATTTTCTTGAATCTCTACTCCATTAACTTAGCTGACTCGAAAAGATACAAAATTCGGTTGGAGAGAAGAATGTGAAAAGAGTTTTCAAGAACTCAAGAGGAGACTCATTTATTTTGTTCTCACTGATACCATCGGCTCGGAGGATTTGTCATCTGATGATTCTTGAGCAAAGGGTTAGGATGTGTTCTCATGCAACATGGAAAAATCATAGCCTTTATGCCTCTCGACAACTCAAAGAATATGAGAGGAATTATCCTACTCATGATCTAGAGTTAAGCGGTGATGAATTTTACACTTAAAAATTGAGGCATTACGTATGGGGAGAAAGTGGAGATCTATCACGGATCATAAAAGCCTCAAATATTTCTTCACCCAAAAGGTGCTCAACATGCAAGAACGATGTTGGCTTGAGTTGTTGAAAGATTATGATCATCTTATTCAATACCATCAGGAAAAACAAAGCGTAGTGGTAGCGCATTGAGTAGAAGATCATATGCAGT
Organism: Panax quinquefolius; assembly: GCA_020205615.1. Taxonomy (NCBI): domain Eukaryota; kingdom Viridiplantae; phylum Streptophyta; class Magnoliopsida; order Apiales; family Araliaceae; genus Panax; species Panax quinquefolius. The sequence goes on from CM035174.1 coordinate 77,726,860, forward strand.
CGAGTCCGTTATTGTCGTATGAAGGCCCATTTTACATGACTTGCAAAGGATGGAGATAGAGTTAAAGACTACAGGGACCAACGTGATGATGACAAATATATGAGTTGAGCAGAGCTTTAATCGATAAAATTAAAGTTGCTCAAGATCTGAGACACGGAGGTGATCGTATGAAGAAGATAGTGCAAGAAGGTCTTTATCACAGAAGCGAAGAATAGATGAAGAAGGAATACTTAGAGTCGACTCCGGACTTTGTGTTCTAGCGATCACGATTTAAAGTATAAAATCATGATGGTGGCGCATAACACACCATTTGCAATCCATCACAGGAGTACCAAAATGTATCGCGATCTTGACATATATTTTGGTGGAGCGATATAAAGAGAGAGATCGCGGAGTTTATCTCAAGGTGTCTAACTTGTCGGCGAGTTAAGCGGGCATCAAGTGCCAAAAGGTCCATTCTGACCACTTGAAATTCGAGAATGGAAGTGGGAGCACATTACCGTGGATTTCATTCTTGGTCTTTGTTGCCTCTTTTTGATTTCTAACAAAAGAGCTCTAACTTCATGCAAGCATACATGTGTCGATAAATGTCTGAGTAAGTAAAGTATCGATCCCACGAGAGAAAGTTGTATAATTTAAACTACTATGCATCAATTAAATCACCATATTTATATGCTTAAACTAAATACTATAATTGGTTAATTACTCTACAATTGCATATCTTGCCTAAAACAAGAATAATAATGGAATAAATCAAATACGGAAATAATGGGATCCTAACTTCATTTAATATTTCATCTAATCACCACTAACATGCGAAGACTTGTTCACATATCACACGAAATTAGCAAGAACACTAAAAGAGTCAGCAGCCGTTTTCAATGTCTTATGACCTACTTACACAACATCCACAAGTTATAGACTACATATAATCATCAATATAACCAAAATCACTATATATACATATGAAATTACAACCATATTGAATTTAAGCATAAGCCCTTATTCTAACTTTCATACGGTGAAACAATATATGTCTATCTGGTTTTCACGAAATACACAAACCATATAAAAACCCCGTATCGTATCTTTATCATGATTACAATCCATACTTGTATGTTCATTGTCAATTCCATACAATCATCAAAGCGAATGGTGATCAAGCATTTATACATGCAAAACAATCATGATAGACATTCCATATGCTATGTAAAATAATCCAGCATTCAAGCGTGCAACCAAACTACATATTAAAATATGTTAGAATCCCATAATGGAGTTTAGTTCATAACTGAACCAAAAGCCATTATGGGATCAAATCTAAACATGGTTAATAAACAAACAATTGAAAGATGAAGGATAGAAACGATCAAACCCAATTGGTGATTATAGACCAAAGTTAATATTCAAATCCTCATATAAATCCAGCAAAATAATAATAATAATCCACTGATGATAGAAAATCCCAAGAAGAATTGGAGGAGAAAGGCGTTTAAGCTTCGTTCCACGTTGAATCTCTCTCGAGGTGTAAACCCCAGTTACCGTGTGAAAAATACGTAAAGCTGAATAATCATCCTCCGACACGATCGAGAAATCGTTTTTAAATCAATTACAACTATTTTAATTAAAATTAAAATAAAACAAATCAGCGACTGAGGGGCATCGCGCGCTCCCCGAGTGTAATCCTCGCCTGCGGTAGCCACTGACTTGCAGATGTGTAATGTTGTCGGTAGGGTGCTCGGTGGTGCACATCCCCAAGCTTGTCCTGCCGCGCATCTTATCTGACTTTGAGTTACGGTTACGCTGCTTGTATGGCGATCTGATCACATTGCTCCTTCCTCTGACCATCCACGCTTAGTCTTCTGCTCTACATGATCCTCATGCCACACATATCCCAGCTTGTGCCTCGCTTCATGCGTCCATTCGCCTTGTGCCCTCTAATTCTACCAAATTAGGTCGTTTCTTGCACTTTTTTACTAAAAGGAGTTTTAAGTAAATGCAATGCAAAATACCATTAAATACAACTAAAAACACACTAAAATGTACTTGAGATGGGCATAGTTCGCGTGAATTGATATTCGATAAGTAGGTATAAAACCCACTTATCGGTCTTCCCAAGGTTTCTCAAGGCATAAATGTAATTTGGGCCATTCTTGATAGATTGACCAAATTCGCTCATTTCTTACCTATACGAGAAACTTATACACTTGAACGTCTTGCTCGTATGTACATAAATGAGATTGTAAGATTGCATGGTATGCTAGTATCCATAGTTTCTTATCGAGACCCAAGATTCACTTCACGATTTTGGGTTAGTTTGTAAAAAGCTATGGGCACATATTTATGATTTAGTTCGCCATATCATCCTCAAACGGACGGGCAGTCGGAGAGGACTATTCAAACTCTTGAAGATCTATTAAGAATCTGTGTCCTTGACTTCAAGGAAGTTGGGACAAGTTCTTACCATTGGTGGAGTTTTCTACTGACAACAATTATCAAACAAGTATTGGCGCATGGCTCCATTTGAGGCGTTGTATGGAAGAAAGTGTTATTCTCTAGTATCTTTGGGATGAGGTGGGTGAAGCAACGTTGTTGGGGCCGGAGTTGATGCGTAAGACTACGGAAAAGATTCAAATGATTGACAGCGTATAAAACCTCACAAGATCGATAAAAGAGTTATCTTGATCTTCATCGAAAGGACATGGAATTCGATATTGGAGATCGTGTGTTATTACGTGTTGCTCCATGGAAAGGAGTTACGAGATTTGGAAAAGAGGAAAGCTCGATCCTCGATTCATTGGCCCATTTTTAATCATCGATCGAGTAGTAAGGCTGTGGCTATAGACTCGCACTTACTGCTTTAGTATGTCTAAAGTATACATGCGTTTTTCACATATCCATGTTATGTAAATATGTGAAAGACCGAACCACATTATAGAAGTAGAACCCAAGCGAGATAGCGAGAAGATTTAACATATGAAGAGGTACTGTTAAAATCTTGGATAAAAGGAACATATTTTACGCTCGAGGTTATACCTCAAGTCGATGTTTTGTGGAGAAACCACGATGTTGAGGAAATGATGCGGGAGTTAGAATCTGAATTGAAATCAAGGTATCCTCACCTATTCGTCATACCGGTATGTACCCTAATTTGAGGTGAAATTTCATAAGAAGGGAGGTTGTAAGACCACTAACTTTTATGAATAAAGATGAATTTTTCTATAAATATCATTTTGAATATTAAGTTTTGAATTTGTTATAATGTTATAGTTGTGGGTAATATTTATGAATTTTGCAAAGTATCGTATGTTGTCATAAAATATTAGATTGAAAACTCTTCTCACATTCCTTGCTCCAACCAAATTTTGTATCTTTCAAGTCAATTTGAGTTAATGGAGTAGTGATTCGAGAAAACCTTATCTGAACCTCAGGTAATAACCAAACTAAGTGGCAGAAAGCTCGTACTTGATCATTTGACTTAGGTTGCTCCCAGATTTGAATTGCTTTAATCTTTAAGGGTCAGCAGATATTAGTGATTTAATATTACGTGCCCATGGAATCTACTTCCTGAGCTAGAACTCGCATTTCTTGACTTGGCATATAACTTGTTTTCCACGAAGCTTTTGGAGTGTCGACCTCAAGTGTTACTCGTGATCTTATGACTTTTGGAGTATATGAGGATGTCATCGATAAAAGCGACCACAAAGTGATCCAAATATTCCTTGAATACTCGGTTCATCATATCAATGAAAGGCGGCGGGAGCATTAGTGAATCGAAAAGACATGACTAGGAATTCGTAATGCAGTATCAAGTTCGAAAGCGGTCTTTGGAATGTCATCGGTTTTAATCTTATTTGATGATATCGAGCGATGATCGATCTTTGAAAAAATTTGGCGCTTTGCGGTGGCCAACAGTCATCAATCTGCGGGTAACAGCGGGTACTATTTTGATGGTGACATGATTTAACTCGATAATCAATACAAAATCGCATACTTCCATCTTTCTTCTTCACGAATAGAGCGAAGCACCCCGAGGAGGCGTCTTAGGTCGAATAAAAATGATGTCTAACAATTCCTGCGGTTGGGTTTTAACTCACGAAGTTGATAGGAGCCATTCAATATGTGGCTTTGGAAATGGGTTTTATCTAGGGTTTAAAAGGTCGATACCAAACTCGATTTCACATTAGAGGGGTAAGGGGAAGTTCTTTGAGAATCGTCGGAAATTTATTAACAATAAAAATATCATTCAAATATAGCGTATTTTGTTTAAATCTATGACATGGGCTAAGAAAGCTTGACATCCATTTTTTTAATAAGCGAATAGCTTTATGGCTTGATATAGCGATAATTGACTTTAGTGGTTTGGTTGCTTGAATTTGCATAATAGGTTGGTTAGGAATATAAAAGCTAATGACCTTACAAAAAATAATCAATTTTTGCATGATGAGTAATTAACCAATCAATCCTAAAATCACATCAAATGCAAGTATTTTTAAGAAAATAAGATCGACGGAGTAATGTGGGGGTAATGATTTGAACCAAAAAAGACTTATAAATAGTTGATGTAATAAAGGTTTCTCCCAGCGGAGTTTAATGAGATAAGTCGAAGTCTAATTTCTCAGGAGTTAAATTTAAACATTGAAAGCAAGTAGGAGAAATAAAGAATGGGTAGAAGCAGGTATCATATAAGGTATAGACTTATTTAGAGTTTATGATTAGCTTACCTGTGATCATCTCGTTCGGATTCCTCGCTTTTGGGAGATTACGACAAACGCTCTCCCTTGAACTCTAGGTTTTGTCTTATGCAGGATGGCCTTTGATGCCTCCATCCCAATTGGACTTGACTTGATTGCCACGACAAAATCGGCGAGGTGACCTTCTCTTAAAAGTAATTATAACACGCTTTGGATTCTTTGCGTCTGATTCGGATGATTTGTCCTCCATACGCATTTGTAATGCTCGATTGGTATCATCGTTCCCTTCCTTAACAACAGTCTTTGGTGATGGCGTCTTTCCATCATTTTGAATCTCCTCTTTTTGAAATTTTCACTTCTATTATCTTGGCCATGATTACCACTGAAGTGGTTAGAATTTCTGGCATGTTGATTCCCTCCACATTTGTTGTCACCGCTTCGATGACTGCTACCACTAGTATTATCATTTCTGTTGCTCTCTCTTGGTTTGGTTAACTCGTTATCGCGCTCAATAAGCGATCCCTATTTATAACATCGAATCTGAAACCACAGTTTGTGAGAAATTAGGTATTGGCGTATCTGAGTTTCAAACCTTTTAGAAACATCCGTGTCATTCTCTCCTCATTGTCGACCAAAGTGGGATATGGCTGGGACAACTTCGGCAAACTAAGCTTTGTCTTGTGTGACATGGTCATATTGTTTACTCGACTTGATAAACTCTACCTCCTTCGTGTGATGAATACTTTCGGAAAGTACTTGTCGTTGAGCAGTTCTTGGAACTTCTCCCAAGACATCTTTAGTGTGGCAAATTAGTGCGCTTCTAGATTCCACCATTAATCGCCTCTCCTACGCAACATAAAGGTGCAAAGGAACTTTTTCTCCTTGGAGCATCCAAGACATCAAATATCTTGGTGATCTGTTTTATCACGTCTCGCCTTAAGTGGTTTTGGCTCTCGATAAACTCAGATGGTCTAGCTCCTTGAAGCATTTAACGGTGGCCAGTTAGAGAGTTGCGGTGTTTCCACCGCATTTTGAGCGAAGTCGTTCTGCTTTGATGTTGCATGAATTGCATAAAAGCCTCTGAACATCCCATCGTTCATCATTTGGTGACGTTGTTATTTTCACGAGGATTATTGCCATCTGAAGCACATTATCACAGGTATTGATGGTTGGTGACTCAGCGGTCTCGTGTGCTTCATTGCTTATCTCAATATTTTCGTATGCCATCAAATACATCCACAAAATAAGGGTTAATTGACATGTCACATTATCCTATACTACGGCCAAACCAAATTAATACCAAATAAACTTAGGTAGGTCATCTTAGCGAAGAATATCGAGTCTCTCCCCTCTAGTTCTTGTCTCACATCTCGGCCGGGGATCGTATCCTAAGTTTTGATACCATTTATGCGCCCCAAAATAGGTATACATCACCCTTTAAAAGTCGCCAAATACATGGTATAAAATTCAAATCTGACATAATTATACAATTTATGCGTGTAAAATACGACAAAACATAAGCGAGAGTTTTAATATGAATATTGTCTTACAGGCGGTATTCAAACTCAAATGGAGTCCTCGATACATTTATTATCACACTATTTCTTTGAATAGTGAGGGACTACTTAATGTAAACATCTCGGACCATCACTCCATTTCGAGCTAGTCCCATTTATATTCTCATTTCTGAAGAGAATAATGAAAACAAAGGGTGAGCTCAACTAGCCCGGATGAAATATTATGACTAAGATAATGCGAGAATAAATTATCGTTAGCCAACAGTGTTAAGCGATAAAATATAATAAACATCAAGTTTAATTGCGTGAATAAAGAAATCTATTAGAAGAGTCAAGTAGAGCATGATATATACTATCTTCTATGATTTAAAAAGTTTATTATCAATTTTATCATTTGAGACTCGACAATAAATAAACCACATCATCGAATCATCCCTGCTACGGGCGAGGATATTCATGTAATCATCGATAGTCGTGATTATACCAATTAATCCTTGGTTATAATCATACCCTTTATTTGGCCCATCAATGATACTACACTGGGCCCGATGAGGACTTTTACCACATCATTTTGTAACATTACGGGTCATGATTATACAAGAATGATCCTGGTTATAATCATACCAATCAATAGTACATCTATATCGCGTAATGACAGATGACTTTTATCATAATATAAGCATGAGGATGATGTGATGATATAAGAATTCATTTAAAAGCAAGAAAATGATAAATATTTAAAGATTTATAATTTAATTTATCAAAATTCAATATTGTCAAATTGTGAACATGATCTTTGCTTTGTGGAGTAAAATTCAAGAATGATCTTTATATCAAAATGATTTGGATGAAAAGAAATTAATTTTTGTTATGAATAGTACTCTAGGGTGAATAGTACTTTCAAGTGAATTGTACTTGGGAATAGTACCCGAAGTGAATAGTACTTTGTGAATAGTACTCGTGAATAGTACCCGTGAATAATACTTTATGAATAGTACCCTATGAATAGTACTTTATGAGCGATGCAAGTATAAATGAATAGTACTCGTGGGACGATTACTCTCGGCATGAAAGGCTTAAAATTTAACAAGAATGTGCAAAAAATATTCTTGTGAAACAAAACTAGATGAAGCTTGAAATTTCAAGGATATTCTACTAATTTCACGAAGTATAGAAGCAATATTTAACAAAATGAGGGTATAATCGAGAATACGAGACAAAATAATATTACTCACATACTACAGTATGGAAGAAAATATTATTCCTATGAATCTTGAACAAAATAATATCCACTTACAATTTGTTGAATAATATTCCAGCGAATATTTACTTGAAGATAATATTCTACGAATATTGAACGAAGATAATATTCTTTATGAATATTAAACAAAAATAATATTCATAAGAATACGAAAAATAATATCTCTTCAGAATATGAAATAAATAATACCCCTTACCTCAGAATACTGAATACTAGAATAGTGAGGTAGCAGACTTCTCTTCTACTTTCTCTCTAAAGCTTCTCTCTCTATAGCTTCTCTTTCTATAATTGATCTTGTGAGTCTTAGTGAATTGGTGAGAATGAAAGAAGAATGAACTTCTATTTATAGGAAAACATAGTTTCGTTAATTACACGTTTTGGGGCTCGAAATAATTACAGTATAGTACCTTCATCTATACCTCCATTTTTAATTTAGTCATGCAAGTATTATCTATCTTGCACCACCTCCCCTAATAGTACAACATGTGAATCAATAGTATACACATGTGAACAAATAGTTATAAGCAAGTGAATTAATAGCAATTAATTGCTTATTTATCAGATTAATTATCAGATTGGTGATATAACCTCAGGACATCAATTATTATCGGAATAGATGTGGATTTTCATTAACACTAATAATCCCAACCTGATGAAAATATAAATTTTATCTTTAATCAACACGAACTTATTTATCATTAATATTATAACTCTCGATATTTAATGACGGATAATTCGAGGAAAGGGGGCTTTCAGATAAGGATTTCTCCCTATTGGCGCTTGATTAGGTGACCAAACCTCTCCTTGGCGAACTTTCTAGACATTGTCGATATTACAAAAAATAATATGAATAACTTTGTCATCTCAATTATTGATTTAATAATAATAAATATTATCACGAGATAATCTTGTGATAATAATTGAATCGATAATATGAGAGATATTATACGATTAATTAATGTAGCAATAATTGAGTATAAGCGAGTGACTTCTAGCGTAAGCATCGATAATCAATCTGGTGTCTTCTTATGCGACCACAGCGTATTATTGTACTTTTACTCTAGGGTAATTCAACGGTTTAACGGTAAAAAATTTGTAGATTATTTTTATAAAAGATAATTATGTCATTTTCTAACTACGACAATACTTCCATTGTGGGGTCCACCAATGATTGTGCCGTCGTACGAATATTCCCTATTAAAACAAATATTATATAACCACTTGCTTGTTTTATAAAATTTGTAAATAATGCCCATAACTATAACATTATATCAAATCCACACCATAATATTCAAAAATATATTTCGAGAAAAATTAATGTTTATTCATAAAAGTTGGGGTCTTACAGGTTTGGTCACCTAATTGCGCGCCAATAGGGAGAAATCCTTATTGGAAAGCCCCATCTTTCTTGGGAACGACCTGGTTGTTAAATATTGCGAATAATAATAATAATAATGATAAATGTTGTTACAAATATTGAGGTAATTTTTATGAAGTATTTGTTATAAATATTGGCGTATTATTTGGACCCCCATTTACCCATTTTTCAAAATAATCGGTAGAAAATTATTTAATATAATAAAGGTAGGAATACATGTGGGGGCCTGGAAGAAAAATGAAATGGAAATGGAAATGGGGGGTGATAACTTGGTGGGAGGATATAATTATATATGTATGTATATATATAAGTCCGATATATATATATATATATATATATATATATATATATATATATATATATATATATATATATATATATATATATATATAGCGTATGTGTTTGTATGCCTTGTAGTAAGGTAAAGGTTATATAATTATATATATATATATATATATATATATATTTATATATTTTATTAGTTTTGTTTTATTAGATTATAAATAGAATATATTATATTTTATTTAAAGTTTTTGTTTTATTAGAATATTTTATTTACACGGTAATGAATAGTAAATCAAATTTTAGAAAATTTTAGCATGATTAGTAGCTTTGTGCATTCTTCTTTGTTGGTTAGTGAATTTTTTCTAAATAGTATCCTTTCCATTCTCTATAAATAGGATCTTAGTTAGAATTGAAACTCACTTTGAGAATCGAGAAATTCTTCTTCTATAATATTGGCGTATTTTTTATAGTTTAAGGAAGCTTTGAGCACGAAAAGCGGTGCAAGTTTTCTTGAGAATATCACTTAGTTATACCGGTTGAAATACTTTTTTTTAAGGTAAGGGATGTTATTTTGTTCGATATTCATATGAAATAATATTTTCTTCCATACTATGTAGTATGTAAGTAATATTATTTCGTTTCAGATCTCGAATTCTATACTCATTTTGTTAAAGTTTTGGCTTCTATACTCCATGAAATTAGTAAAATATCCTTGATATTTGAGCTTCATCTAGTATCTTTTTATGGAAATATTATTTTGAGCATTCTTGATAAGTTTTAACTTTTTCATATTAGAGTACTATTCACGGGGTTACTATTCCCGAAGTCTTATTCACGGGATTAGTATTCACGGGATCTTATTCATGACAAAAATTAATTTCTTTTTGGTTCGATTCATTTTTGATCTGATATTATTCTTGAATTTTACTCCACAAAGCAGTATCATATTGACAATTTGGACATTATTGAGTTCTGGATAAATTAAAATATAAATCTTTAAAAATTTATCATTTGCTTTCTTTTAATTGAATTGTTATATCATTGTCATCATACTCGTGCTTATATTATGTTGAAAGTCATCTGTGGTCGTAGTGCATAAATGGACTTGGTATGATTATGACCAGGGATTATTCGGTATAATCATGTTCGTAATGTTACAAATGATGTGGTAAAAGTCCTCATTGGCCCGTAGTGCATTGATGGACAGTTGTTGGTATAATCATGACCATTGGTGAAAACACGAATATCCTTGGCCCGTAGTGCATGGATAATTTATGGTTGTGATACTAATGAATATCCTTGGCCGTAGTGTAGGGATGATTCGATGATGTGGATTATTTATTAAGCTGAATCTCAGCGATAAAACTGTTGACAAACTTTTTAAATCATAGAAGATAGTAGATATCATGCTCTACTTGACTCTTCTAATGGATTGCTTGTCCCGCTGCAGTTAAACTTGATGTTTAATATATTTTATCAGTTTAACACTGTTGAAGGCTAACGATAAATTATTCTGTATTATCTTAGTCATAATATTTCTTACTGGGCTAGTTGAGCTCACCCTTTGCTTTCATTGTTCTCTTCAAAAAATGAGAATATAGCTGGGATTAGTCGAGGAACGGAGTGACGGTCCAAAGGTTTGCATTAGTAGTCCTCACTATTCTATGAAATAGTGTTATAATAAATGTATTGATGACTTATTTTGAGTTTGAATACAGTCTAGAAGATAATATTTGTATTAAAACTCACAGCTTATGTTTTATATTTAAGTTTGTATTTGTATTCTGTACCATGTATTTAGCGACTCAGAATGGGTGATGTATACCTATTTTGGTGTGTCACAAGTACCTTCATGTATACCTCCATTTTAAATTTAGTCATGCAAGTATTATCAATCTTGCATCACCTCCCCTAATAGTACATGCATGTGAATCAATAGTACACACATATGAGCAAATAGTTATAAGCATATGAATTAATAGCAATTAATTACTCATTTATCCGATTAATTACCCGATTGGTCAATATAACCTCCAGACATCAATTATTATCGGAATAGATCTCGATTTACACTAACACTAATAATCCCAACACAATGAAAATATCAATTTCATTTTTAATCAATACGAACTTATTCATCATTAATATTATAACTCACAATATTTAACAACCAGATCATTCCCACGAAAGAGGGGGCTTTCCGATAAAGATTTCTCCCTATTGGCGTGCAATTAGATGACCAAATCTCTCCTTGACAGAACTTTCTAGACATTATCAATATTACAAATAATAATATGAATAACTTTGTCATCTCAATTATTGATTTAATAATAATAGATATTATGCAGATGATACTGTGCCAATAATTGAATTAATAATATGAGAGATATTATCACAGTTATTCTTGTAGCAATAATTGAGTATAACTGAGTGACTTCTCACGTAAGCATCAATAATCAATACCGTGTGATACTATGCAACCACGCATATTACTGTTCTTTTACCACCGGGTAGTTCAACAGTTTAACGGTAACACTTTCGCCGTTATTTTTATAAAAAGATAATTCTGTCATTTTCTAAATACGAGAATACTTCCGTTGTGAGGTCCACCATTGATTGTGCCGTCGTACAAATATTCCCTGTTAAAACGAATATTCCCCGACCAATCGAATATTATATAACCACTTCCTTACTTTGCAAAATTTATAAATATTATCCACAACTATAACATTATATCAAATCCACACCATAATATTCAAAAATATATTTTGAGAAAAAATAATCTTTATTCATAAAAGTTGGGGTCTTACAGTTGGATCGTTGTAATTTTGGATATGTTATACATATATAAGTTGAGTATATGTCAACAAATTTTGAATCGTTAAAGATTAACGTATGATTTGTTATGAATTTTAAGAGGTGACTGATTCAAGAATTTTTTTGTAGTTGAATTTTTCGGTAGCCTGTTTCTTTATGTTAGAGGCGAAATTTTGAAAAAACTTTTTTCTACAAAGTTGTAGAGAATTAAATTTCACATAGAAAGGACATAAGATCCGTAATATTCGTTTTGTCGTGGAATATTCATTTTGTCAAGGAATATATTCGTACGACGACACCGAAATAACCAATCATTGGTGGCCCCATAATGGAATAACTGTCGAATATAGAAAGCGGTGAAATAACTTTTTTATAAAAAATAAAGGCAAGGTTTTCTAGATTAAGCTGTTGAAATACCCGATGATAAAAAATCTGATATCTGAGTGATTTCATAGTAGTACTACGATATTGCATAATGTACGTAAGTATTCTTTGTAAGACCGAATTTTATGAAATGAAAGTATTGATTTTCTTATAATTATTATTTTATTTAGTAAATGGTTAAATTGATAAAAGGTTAAAGTTAAAGGGTGATATGTGAATTTTTTGCAAAGTAAGCAAGTTGTTATATAATATTCGATTGGTGAGAATATTATTCTTTTTGTCGGGGAATATAAAATGACGGCCTGCACAATCATTAGTAGACCCACATGCGGATGTATTGTGTAGTAAAGAAAATGATGTAATTATCTTTTTATAAAAATAACGGCGAAAGTGTTTGCAGTTAAAGCTGTTGAACTACCATTAGTAAAAAAGTCGATGTCTGGCGTGGTTGCGTAGTAGTACATGGTATTGATTATTGATCTTTACGTAAGAATTCACTCGGTTATACTCAAATATTGCTCTGATAATTCTGCTTGCATCATATCTCTCATATTATTGATTCAATTATTATTTACGATTATCATCACGTATAATATGTTATATTATTAAATCAATAATTGAGACAACAAAGTTATTCATATTATTATTTGCAATATTAATGATATCTAGAAGTTCTGTCAAGGAGAGGTTTGGTCACCTAATTGTGCGCCAATAAAGAGAAATCCTTATCGGAAAGCCCTCTCTTTCTTGGGAACGACCTGGTTGTTAAATATTGTGCGTTATAACATTAATGATGAATAAGTTCGTGTTGATTAAAGATTAAATTGATAGTTCCATTGTGTGGGAATTATTAGTGTTAGTGGAAATCGATATTTATTTCGATAATAATTGATGTCTGGAGGTTATATTGACCAATCGGGTAATTAACCGGATAAGTGAGCATTTAATTGCAATTAATTCACATGCTTATAACTATGTTTTCACATATGTGTACTATTGATTCACATAATTTACTATTAGGGGAGTTGGTGCAAGATTGATAATACTTGCATGACTAAATTAAAAATAGAGGTATAATTGAAGGTCTTATCTTTGTAATTTTTTTCCACATGATTAGAACTATTGAGTCACATGATTTCTTATTGATTTACATGATTTACTATTAGAGGAGGTAGTGCAAGTTTGATAATACTTACGGACTAAATTAAAAGGAAAAAAAAGAGGAAGGTATTATCTTGTAATATTTGAGCCCCAAAGCGTGCAATTATCGAAACTATATTTTTCTATAAATAGAAGCTCATTCTTCCTTCATTTCTCACCAATTCACTAAAGCTATAGAGCAATTATTATAGAGAGAAATTATAGAGAGAAAAAAGAAGTTTCTTTACCTCATTTATTCCGATATCAGATTTACTTCTAAGGTAAGGGTATTATTTCTTTCGTATTCATGAAGAGAGCTTTTGTTATTCCATTCTTTATTATTATGTTGGAATAACTTTGTCATGTAATGTGCATACATGGTGAAATTCTTATGTTATTTCATTCTTTATTAATATGTTGGAATACCGTATACATACAATCTCAGTATCGTAGTGAATATGTTACTGTTATTCCATTTTTATTATTACATTGGAATATCACATGCATGCAATGGATTCATGACACAGTTTCATTCTTTATTATTTTGTTGGAATATCGTATGCATGTGTATTACGCATGACACAGTTCCATTATTTATTATTACATTGGGAATAACTTTTGCATGCGATTACATCGCATGCTGGTGAATTCTTTTGTTATTTCATTCTTTATTATTACATTGGAATAACTTTGTCATCGCGGACTACTGCATGCGTAGTGAATGATCTTTGGTATTCATTCTTTATTAAATTGTGGAAATGATCATCTACGTTAATTACCGCATGGCTGATGAAAATCCATTTGCAGTTTCGTATATTCTATTATACTCGTATGAGATATCATTTCTTTTGTACTGATCATGAAATATCATTTTATTTGGTATTTTATTTCTGAGTTACTATTCATGGGTTCTTATTCACCGCGATTCTTATTCACTCTAGTATTATTCACTTTCGTATTATTAAGGCACTTTTAGATGTGAGGAGTACTATTCATGAGTTCTTATTCACGGAGTTCTTATTCTTTGATTATTTTTACTAGAATATTATTCAACCGAATTATTTGGGGTACTTTTCATATCGGGAGTACTATTCACGAGGTACTTATTCGAGAAGTACTATTCACGAGTCTTATTCACTTTAGAAAATATATTTCTTTTTTGTCAAATTATTTTTGGTACATGAAAATTATTCTTGAATTTTACTCTACAAAGCAGTATTGTAAGACCCCAACTTTTATAAATAAAGATGAATTTTCTATAAATTTTGCAAAGTACGCAAGTTGTTATATAATATTCGATTGGTCGGGGAATATTCGTACAACGGCACAATCATTAGTGGACCCCATAACAAAATTATTGTCGGATTGAGAAAGCGACAAAAATACTTTATAAAAATAACGGCGAAAGTTTTCTGAATTAGCTGTTGAAACACACGGTGTTAAAAAATGCGATAATATCGTGGTTGCATAGTAGCTTTACGGTATTGATTATTGATGCTTTACGTGAGAAGTCACTCGGTTTTGTTCAATTATCTACGATAATTCTTTGCGTAGTATCTCACATTATTTGATTCAATTATTGTTTATATTTTATATATTATTAAATCAATAATTGAGGCGTATGATTATTAATATTATTATTTGCAATATTAACGATGTCAGAAGTTACATCGAGGAGAGGTTTGGTCACCTAATTGCGCATGATAGGGAGAAATCCTTATTGGAAAGCCCCTCTTTCACGAGGAGCGACACAGTGTCGATTAATATTGTGAATTATAATAATGATGATAAGTGTTGTTAAAAATATTGAGGAGTTTTTATGATGTATTTATGGGAAAATTTTGCTTATTATTTGGACCCCCACTTACTCATTTTTCAAAATAGTGTGTTATGAATATGATATATATATATATATATATATTATATTATATAATCATGAAAGTGGGGTGGGAGGAAAATGGGTGTTACGTAGGAATGGGGGTGATATTTAGTCAAGGGATGGGAGATTTTTATCAAGTGGGTGGAAAATTTAATTGGTGATCACATGGGGGTGTATTATTCCATTATTATATGTATGCAAGATTGAAAAGCTTGCTAGAAGAAATCAATTGAAGTCCGCTGGGTTTTCATAAAGTGATATTTGTCTCCGCATGTTATATATATATATATATATATAATATTATTTAAAAGATTTTGTTTTATTAGAATATTTTATTAAATCAATTTGGACCGTCCAGTTTAAAAGTAAATCAATCTGAATTTGTTCATGGATTGAATTACTTATTTAGTCCATTCTTCTATAAATGAAGCTCATTCCTTCATTATTTCTTACGAATTCTTTGAAACTCGAGAGAGAGAAATTTAGAGAGAGAGAAAAGTATTCTACTACTTACTTTACTCCTATATCCAGTTTCTTTTTATGGTAAGGGGTATTATTTCTTTCTTATTCATGAAGAGAACTTACATTATTTCATTCTTTATTATTACATTGGAATAACATGTATCTGTGGCTACCTATACTTGGTGAAATTCTTACATTATTCCATTCTTTATCATTATGTTGGAATAACCTATCTATCAATACCGCATACATGGTAAAAATTTTTCTATTTTTCCATTCTTTATTATTCGATTGGAACATCACATCATCGTTTACTTTGACTTTGGTTTAGATTAATTATTATTACATTGGAACATCACATGCATGCATTTTTCGTATTTGGTTCCGTTATTTATTATTACGTTGGAACATCACATCGTGCATTTTCGCATGACTGATTCCGTTATTTATTATTACGTTAGAATAACACATGCATGCGATTCTATCGCATGCCTGGTGATTTCTTTGTTATTCCATTCGTTATTATACTCAGTTGGTTAAAGTTTTAACTTCTATACTCCATGAAATTAGTGGAATATCCTTGATATTTGCGCTTCATCCAGTATCTTTTCATGGAAATATTCTTCTGAGCATTCTTAAATTTTACTCCACAAAGAAGTATCATGTTGACAATTTGGACGTTATTGAATCCTGGATAAAATAATTCTTGAACTTGTTTTATTGAATTCTTATATCATTGTCATCATCCTCATGTTTATATTTTGTTGAAAGTCATCTGTGGCCTGTAATGCATAGATGGACTTGGTATGATTATGACCAGGGATTATTCGGTGTAATCATGATCGTAATGTTACAAATAATGTGGTAAAAGTCATCATTGGGCCGTAGTGCATTGATGGACAGTTGTTGGCATGATCATGACCATTGATGAATACACGAATATCTTTGGCCCGTAGTGCATGATAATTTGTGGTTGTGATACTAATAAATATCATTGGCCGTAGTGCAGGGAAGATGTGGATTATTTATTAAGTTGAGTTTCAGCGATAAAAGTGATGAAAAACCTTTTAAATCATAGAAGATAGTAGATTTTACTCTCTACTTGACTCTTTAATGGATTGCTTGTTACAGCTATGATTAAACTTGATGTTTGTTATATTTTATCGGTTTAACACTTTGTTGAAGGCTTATGATAATTTATTACGCATTATCTTAGTCATAATATTTCTTCTTTGGGCTAGTTGAGCTCACCCTTTTGCTTTTATTGTTTCTTGAGGAAATGAGAGCGTAGCGAGGACTAGTCGGGGAGCGGGTGGCCGGTCCGGATGATAGCATTAGTAGTCCTCACTATTCTATGAAATAGTGTGATAATAAATGCATTGAGGATTTATTTTGAGTTTAAATACTGTCTAGAAGATAATGTTTGTATTAAAACTCATAGCTCATGTTGTATATTTAAGATTGTATTTTTATTCTGTACCATATATTTGGTGACTCAGAATAGGTGATGTATACCTATTTTGGGGGCATCACAGTTGGTATCAAAGCTTAGGGATATGATCCCTGGCTAAGATGTGAGACTAGAACTAGGAGGGGAGAGACGGGGAATTCTTTCGCTAGTATGACCTACCTAAGTTTATTTGGTAGTCGGTCAGAGTATAGTGATAATATGTTAAATGTCAATTAACCCTTGTTTTGTGGCAGTATCTGAAAATGACATCCGAGAATGTTGAGAATATCAATGGAGCACAGGAGACCGTTGAGTCACCACAAATCAACACCCAGGATAATGTGCATCAGGAAGGCAATAATCCTCAGGTGAACAACAACACCAACCAAATGGCGAACGACGGAATGTTTAGGAGCTTGCTCCAATTCGTACAATATCAAACAAAAGAGACTCCTGTCCAAAATGCAGGTGGAAACACTGACAACTCTCGGACGGTCACCGCTAAACAGTTCAAGGAGCTGGGACCACCGAGTTTATTGGAGAACCAAAACCACTTAAGGCGGAGGCGTGGATAAAGAAGATTACCAAGATATTTGATGTCTTGGGATGCTCGAGGAGCAAAAAGGTTCCCTTGCCACCTTTATATTACGAGGAGGTGATTCTTGGTGAGAATCGGTAAAGCGTACTCAACCGCCGCTTGAAGATGTCTTGGGAGAAGTTCAAGAACTATTCAACGACAAGTACTTTCCGAAAGTATTCATCACATGAAAGAGGTAGAGTTCATCAAGTTAGAAGCGAATAATATGGTAGTGTGTAGTAGACGAAGCTAAGTTTGCCGAGTTGTCCGGTTTGCGTCTCACTTGGTTGTGATGAGGAGAGAATGACGCGAATGTTTCTAAGAGGTTTGAAAACCAGAGATACGTCAATATCTAATTTTTCATAAAGCGTGTTTGTATTAGGATGTTATAAATAGGGCTCGATTATTGGAGCGCGATAACGAGTCAACTTGCAACCAAGAGAAAGAAAGCGGTAAGAAATGATAATACCAATGAGAAGCGACCATCGAGCGGTGACAACAAGCGTGGAGGAATCAACGAGGCTAGAAATGGTAACCACCGGTGGTAATCGGGGCCAAAATAATAAGAATGGACATTTCAAGAAGAGTAGATTCAACAATGATGGAAAGGCGTCAAAGACCAACACCCTTTGTTAAGGAAGGAGAGCGACCACATATCATATGCTTCAAATGTGGAGGGAGGACACATCGGTCAAAGCTAGCGATGTCAGTCAAAGAATGTTATAATTGTGGAAGAGAAGGTCACCTAGCCCGATTTTGTCGTGCACCGAAGACAAGTACAGTTGGAACGGTGACACAAAATACCGTCCCAGACAAGTCAAAATCAGTAGTTCAAGGAAGAGCATTTGTTGTGACCTCCCAGAAAGCAAGGAACCCGAATGAGGTCATCACGGGTAAGCTTATCATAAACTCTAGCGAAGTCTATACCTTATTTGATATCGGTTCTATCCATTCTTTTATTTCTCCTACTTGCGCTCAACAATTAAATTTGACTCTGGAGAAATTAGACTTTGACTTATCTGTGGAAACTCTGTTGGGAGAAACCTTCATTACATCCACTATTTATAAGTCTTGTTTGGTTCAAATCGGTACTCTCACATTACCTGTCGATCTTATTTCATTAAAAATACTTGCATTTGATGTGATTCTAGGGATTGATTGGTTAACTACTCATCATGCAAAAATTGATTATTTTCGTAAGGTTGTTAGTTTTCATATTTCTAACCAACCTATTATCTTTAATTCAAGCAACCAAACCATTAAAATCAATCACCGTCATCTCAAGTAGTAAAAGCTATTCGTTTATTGAAAAACGGATGTCAAGATTTCTTAGCTCATGTCACAGATCTAAACAAAAATACGTCAATTTTGAATGATATTTCTATTGTTAATAAATTTCTGACGTATTCACGAAGAACTTCTGCCTACCTCCGGGCGTGAAATTGAATTTTGTATTGACCTTGAACCCCGTACCAAACCCCATTCGAAAGCCCCATATCGAATGGCTCCTATTGAACTTCAGGAGTTAAAGACCCATGTGACGCCCCCAAAATTAGGTATACATCACCCATCTTGGGTCGCCGGATACGTAGTACGTAATTCAAATACAACTTACTAATACATTTATCGTGTACAATACATCAAAACATAAAGCTGTGAGTTTGAATACAAATATTATCTACTAGAGATTATACAAACTCAAAAGGAGTCCTCATTACAATTATTATCACACTATTTCACGAATAGTGAGGACTACTAATCTTATCCTCTCAGACCATCACTCCGTTCCCAGGACTCATCCCGGCTATATTCTCATTTCACGAAGAGAACGGTGAAGAAAGGGTGAGCTCAACTAGCCCAAGAAGAAATATTATGACTAAGATAATGCAGAATAAATTATCATTAGTCTCCAACAATGTTAAACTGATAAAATATAATAGACATCAAGTTTAAGCTGCGGTGGAACAAGCCATCCATTAAAAGAGTCAAGTAGAAAATAAAATCTACTATCTTTTAGGATTAAAAGGTTTTCATCTTCATTATCATTTGAGACTCGACTTAATAATTATTCCACATCATCGAATCACCTTGCACTATGGCGAGGATATTCTTTAGTATCACGACCACAATTATCCATGCACTACGGCCGAGAATATTTGTGTATTCATTAATGGTCATGATCATTCCAACAATTGTCCATCGATGCACTACTAAAGCCAATGAGGACTTTTACCACATCATTTGTAACATTATGGTCATGATTACATCGAATAATCCACGTCATAATCATACCAAGTCCATCTATGCATTATAGGCCACAAATGACTCTCAACATAATATAAACATGAGGATGATGACAATGATATAAGAATTCAATAAAAACAAGTTCAAGAATTAATTTGTCCAAGAACTACTAATGCCCAAATTGTCAACATGATACTTCTTTGTAGAGTAAAATTCAACAATGATCAGAAGAATATTTCCATGAAAAGATACTGGATGAAGCGCAAATATCAAGGATATTTTACTAATTTCATGGAGTGTAGAAGTCAAAACTTTAACCAACTTAGTATAATAAAGAATGGAATAACAAAAGAAATCACCATGCATGCGGTACTTCGCATAGACAGGTTATTCCAACAGAATACTAAATAACGGAACCGAGTCGGTGAAATTAAATGCCAAGCAGGATGTTCAAAGAATAATAAAGAATGGAATAACAATGAAATCACCATGCATGCGAAGATTGCCATTATAGGCAGGTTATTCAATGAGAATACTAATAATAAGACGGAATCAGAATTAAAAAACGCACATACGAGGATATTCCAACGAAGTAATAATAATAAAGACGGAACCCAGTCCCCGTAGAAACTTATGATGCATGAGGATATTCCATGAGAATAGTAAAAGCGGAATAATAAAATAATGTCACCAAGTATAGGGTATCAGCGTATCTGAGTTATTCAATAGAATAATAAGCAATGGAATAACAACAGTTCTCCTCATGAATAAGAAAGAATAACACCCCTTACCGTAAAATAATACTTGATATTAGAGTAGTGAAGTAACAGAAAACTCTTCTTCTTTCTCTCTATAATTTCTCTCTCTAGAGTTAAATTGAATTAAGTAAGAAAATAATGAAGGAATGAGCTTTATTTATAGAAGAATGGAATGCATAATAACTAACTCATGAGCGGTCCAGATTGATTTACTTTAATCTGACAGTCCATATTTAAAGCAAAATTTTTTAAATAAAATATTATATATATATTAAATATATATATATATATATATATATATATATATAGCATGTGTTACAAATCTCACGGGATACACTCCCGTGATCTGATTTTATTTCTTGCCCCAATTGTCAACAAACTTTGCATATATGAATAATATATCATATAATATATATATATATAATATATATATATAATAACACCAATAATGTTAACACCTTCCTGACCCTTTTTCTTCCCACAATCCGAGAATCTCATTTTCTACCAACATGTGGGCAACACTAGCCCCACTCATGCCCCCCACCAATATTATGTATATATACACTGAATAACTTCCTACCGGTTATTTTGAAAAATGGGTAAATGAGGGTCCAACTAATAAGCAAAATTGAGTGACTTCTTACGTAAGCATCAATAATCAATACAAGTGTGCTCTTATGCGACCACAAGTATTCTTTGTACTTTTACTACAAGAGTAGTTCGATAGTATCAACCGGTAAAACTTCCGTAGTTATTTGATAAAATATTTTTTGTCGTTTTTCACTCTCGACAATAATTACATTGTGGGGTCCACTGATGATTGTGACGTCGTACAAATATTTTACATTTAAAAGCGAATATTCCCCGACCAATCGAATATTATATAACAACTTGAGTACTTTGCAAAATTTATAAATATTACCCACAACTATAACATTATATCAAATTCATTACATAATATTCAAAATGATATTTATAGAAAATTAATCTTTATTTATAAAAGTTGGGGTCTTACAACTTCCTCTTCTTATGAAATTTCTCCCTTGAAATTAGGGTACGTACCTGGTATGTCGAAGAGGTAAGGATACCTTGACTTCATTTCAGATTCTAACTCCCAAGTCATTTCCTCAACATCGTGGTTTCTCCACAAAACATTGACTTGAGGTATAACCTTGGAGCGTAGAATATGTTCCTTCTTATCCAAGATTTGAACATGAACCTCTTCATACGTCAAATCTTCCGCTATTTCATCCGGTTCTAACTCAATAATGTGGTTCGGGTCTTTCATATATTTACGTAACATGGATTTGTGAAAAATATTATGAACACGATACATACTTGGCGGTAAAGCGAGTCTATAGGCCACAGTTCCTACTCGATCAAGGATTAAAAATGGGCCGATGAATCGAGGATTGAGCTTTCCTCTCTTTCCAAATCTCGTAACTCTTTTCCATGGGAGCAACACGTAACAACACATGATCTCTATATCGAATTCCACGTCCTTTCGATGAAGATCAACATAACTCTTTTGTCGATCTTGTGAGGTTTTTATCGTTCACGGATCGTTTGAATCTTTTCCATGATCATACGTACCAACTCTGGTCCCAACAAAGTTACTTCACCCACCTCATCCCAAAGATATCTTCGGAAGCGACACTTTCTTCCATACAACGCTCGAATGGAGCCATGCCAATACTTGCTTGATAACTGTTGTTGTAGGAAAACTCCACCAATGGTAAGAATTTGTCCCAACTTCCCTTGAAATCAAGGACACAGAGTCTTAATAGATCTTCAAGAGTTTGAATATTCCTCTCTCGATCGTCCGTAAAGATCGAGGATGATATCCGAGAGCTAAATCGTAAATCTGTGCCCATAGCTTTTTGCAGACTAACCCAAAATCGCGAAGTGAATCTTGGGTCTCGATCAGAAACTATGGATAATGGCATACCATGCAATCTTACAACCTTGTTTATGTACATACGAGCAAGACGTTCAAGTGTATAAGTTTCTCGTATAGGTAAGAAATGAGCAGACTTGGTCAATCTATCAACAATGACCCAAATCGCATCTATGCCTTGAGAAACTTTGGGAAGACCAGTAACAAAATCCATGGTAATGTGCTCCCACTTCCATTTTGGAATTTCAAGTGGTTGCAATGGACATTTTGGTACTTGATGCTCCGCCTTGACTCGTTGACATGTTAGACACCTTGAGATAAACAGCGCTATCTCTTTCTTAATATTGCCCCACCAAAATGTATGTCGAAGATCATGATACATTTTGGTACTCCGAGGATGGATTGCAAATAGTGTGTTGTGCGCCTCCATTATGATTTTATACTTTAAATTAAGGTCGTTAGGAACACAAAGTCTGGAGTTGACTCGAAGTATTTCTTTTTCATCGATTCTTGCTTCCGGCATCGCACCTTCTTGCACTTTCTTCCTCATACGCACTTTGACTCCGGGATCAGTAACTTGGCGACTTTAATTTTATCAATTAAAGTGGGTTCTACTCGTATATTTTCCATCATCACGTGGGTCCCTGGAGTCTTTATCTCTATCTCCATCCTTTGTAAGTCATACAAAATGGGCCTTTGCGTTGACAAAATTGCACTCGTACCCGCATATGATCTTCTACTCAATGCGTCAGCTACCACGTTTGCTTTTCTAGGATGGTATTGGATAGTATGATCATAATCTTTCAACAGTTTAAGCCAACGTCGTTGTCCCATGTTGAGTTCCTTTTGAGTGAAGAAATATTTGAGGCTTTTATGATCCGTAAAGATCTCCACTTTCTCCCCATACAAGTAATGCCTCCAAATCTTTAGTCGAAGACAACAACCGCCAACTCTAAATCATGAGTTGGATAATTCCTTCTCATATTCTTTGGTTGTCGTGAGGCATAAGGCTATGACTTTCCTATGTTTCATGAGAACACATCCCAACCTTTGCAGAAGCATCCTTCAGATGACAAATCCCTCCAAACCAGATGGTATTGTCAGAACAGGTGCTGAAATGAGTCTCCTCTTGAGTTCTTGAAAACTCTTCTCACATTCCTTACTCCAACCGAACTTTGTATCTTTACAAGTTAGCTGAGTTAGTGGAGTAGCGATTCGAGAAAACCCTTCTACGAATCTCCGATAATAACCAGCTAAGTCGAGAAAGCTACGTACTTTGGTCACTGATTTAGGTTGCTCCCACCTATGAATAGCTTCAATCTTTGCTGGGTCAACAGATATTCCATGACTTGATACCACGTGCCCAAGGAATGCTACTTCCTCAAGCCAGAACTCGCATTTCTTCAACTTGACATAAAGCTTATATTCACGAAGCTTTTGGAGTATCAGCCTCAAGTGTTGTTCATGATCTTCACGGGTTTTGGAATATATGAGGATGTCATCAATAAAGACGATCACAAAGTGATCCAAATATTCCTTGAATACTCGGTTCATCATATCCGTGAAGGGTGAGGAGCATTAGTCGATCAAAGGACATGACTAGGAATTGAGAATGCCCGTCTGGGGAGTTCGAAGTCATTTTGGAATGTCATCGGTTCTAATCTTTAATTGGTGATATCTAGGAGCGAAGATCGATCTTTGAAAAGAATTTGGCTCCTTGCAATCGGGTCAAACAGTCATCAATATGTGGCAATGGGTACCTATTTTTGATGGTGACATGATTCAACTCCCGATAATCAATACAAAGTCGCATACTCCCATCTTTCTTCTTCAAGAATAGAACAGGAGCACCCCAAGGAGTACTTCTCGAATCGCTACTCCATTAACTCAGCTAACTCGAAAAGATACAAAATTGGTTGGAGCGAAGAATATGAGAGTTTTCAAGAACTCAAGAGGAGACTCATTTCAAAGACTGTTCGGGCAATACCATCCGGCTTGGAGGATTTGTCATCTACAGTGATGCTTCAGGCAAAGGGTTAGGATGTGTTCTCATGCAACATGGGAAAGTCATAGCCTATGCATCAAGACAACTCGAAGAATATGGGAGGAATTATCCTACTCATGATCTTGAGTTGGCAGTTGTTGTCTTCGCACTTAAAATTTGAAGCATTACTTGTATGGAGAGAAAATGGATATCTTTACGGATCATAAAAGCCTCAAATATTTTTTCACTCAAAAGGAACTCAACATGCGACAACGACGTTGGCTTGAACTGTTGAAAGATTATGATCATACCAACCAATATCATCTTGGAAAAGCGAACGTGGTAGCTGACGCATTGAGTAGAAGATAATATGCAAGTACGAGTGCGATATTGTCAACACAAATGCCCATTTTGTGTGACATGTAAAGGATGGAGATAGAGTTAAAGACTCCAGGGACCCATGTGATGATGGCGAATATACGAGTAGAACCGACTTTAATTGATAAAGTTAAAATCGCCAAGCTACGCACCGAGCTAATGCGTATGAGGAAGAAAATGCAGGAAGGTGCTTATCTTAAGCAAGAATCAATGAAGAAACTTTTATAAATAAAGATGAATTTTCTATAAATATTATTTTTGAATATTATGGAATAAATTTGATATAATGTTATAGTTAAAGGTAATATTTATAAATTTTTTTGAAAAGTATGATATAAGTTGTTATAAAATATTATTGTTATAAAATATTACGTTTTTTGGGGAATATTCTTTTTTAGGGAATATTCAATGCAACTCAATCGTTGGTGGACCCCCTAATGAAATTATTGTCGGATTGAGAAAAGCGACAAAAATATTTTATAAAAATAACGGCGGAGGTATTCTGAGTTAAAGCTGTTGAACTACCCGGTGGTAAAAATGCGATGTCTGGCGTGGTTGCATAGTAGCACACGGTATTGATTATTGATGCTTACGTGAGAAGTCACTCATTTATGCTCGATTATTACTCTGATAATTCTTTGCATCATATCTCTTATATTATTGATTGATTATTGTCACGGTATCATCATATAATATGTTATAGTATTAAATCAATAATTGAGGGCGACAAGTTATAAATGATTAATAATTGTTGAAAGATTAAATATGTGTTGATTAAAAAAAAAATGATTTGTGGTAAGTTTGATTATTTTATGGGGGCTCAGTATATGTCATCATCTAAGTAAGTCTCTTCATCGATAGTATTTACCCCGTTAAATCAATAGTAATTACCTTCGTCGATAGTAATTACCCTTGTGAATAGTATTTACCTTCGTCGATAGTAATTACCTTCGTCGATAGTAATTACCCTTGTGAATAGTATTTACCTTCGTCAATAGTATTTACCAACCGTTAATAGTAATTACCTTTACGGACGTCGAACCACTTGTCGTTTCACATTCACTGAGCGTCGAACCACTTGTCGTTTCACATTCTGAGCGTCAAACCACTTTTCTTTTCACATCGATTCGTCGAGCCACTTGCCTTTTTCACGCGGCGGTCTTAAGCTAGAAATCTTCTATAAATAGAGGCCTAGGGCTTCATTATTTTCACGAATTCATTCGAGCTATAGAGAGAAAGTATAGAGAGAATAAGAGAAAGAAGAAGAGTATTTTATTCTTACTACTTCTTTGCGATTATTCATCTCTCTACCAAATGTAAGGGGTGTTATTCTTTCTTATTCATGAAGAGAAATGTTGTTATTCCATTGCTTATTATTACATTGGAATAACTTTGTATCTGTGGTTTACCTATACTTGGTGACATTCTTCTATTATTACATTGGAACATCACATGCGTGTGTTTTACAGGACTGGTTAAAATCTTTATTATTATTTACATTGGAACATCACATGCATGTGTTTTACATGGGACTGGTTAAAATCTTTATTATTATACTGTTGGAACATCACATGCGTGTGTTTTGGAGGACTGGTTAAAATCTTTATTATTATTGGAACATCACATCATGTGTTTTACAGGACTGGTTAAAATCTTTATTATTATTACATTGGAACATCATCATGCATGTGTTTCTGGCAGGACTGGTTCCATTCTTTATTATTACATTGGAACATCACATGCATGCGTTTTCTGTGGGACTGGTTTAGTTATTTATTATTACATTGGAATAACTTTTGCACATGCGATCTATCGCATGCATGGTGATTTCTTTTGTTATTCCATTCTTTATTATACCCGAGTTGGTTAAAACTTTGACTTCTATACTCCATGAAATTAGTGGAATATCCTTGATATTTGCGTTTCATCCGATATATCTTTCATGGAAATATTCTTACGATCATTCTTGAATTTTACTCTACAAAAGCGATGTATCATGTTGATAATTTGGGCGTTAATAATTTCTGGATAAAATAATTCTTGAACTTGTTTTATTGAATTCTTATATCATTGTCATCATCCTCATATTTATATTATTTTGAAAGTCATACGTGGCACATAGTGCATAGATGGACTTGGTATGATTATATCCGAGAGACTATTCGGTGTAATCATGGTAGTAATGTTACAAATGATGTGATAAAAATCCTCGATGGTAGTAGTGCATTGATGGATGATTGTTGGCATGATCATGACCATTAATGAATACACAAATATTCTTGGCGCGTAGTGCATGAATAATTGTGGTCGTGATCTTAAAGAATATCCTTGGTAGTAGTGCGGGGTGATTCGATGATGTGGAATATTTATTAAAAGTGAGTCTCGACTATAATGATGATGAAAAACCTTTTAAAACCTAAAAGATAGTAGACTTTATTTTCTACTTGACTCTTTTAATGGATTGCTTATTATTGCATTGATGATTAAACTGGTTGTCTATTGTATTTTATCGGTTTAACATTGTTGAAGACTAATGATAATTTATTACGCATTATCTTAGTCGTAATATTTCTTCTTGGGCTAGTTGAGCTCACCCTTTCTTTCTTTATTCTCTTTGAAATGAGAATATAAATTGGGGACGAGTCGAGGAAGCAGTGATGGTCGAAGATAGCATTAGTAGTCCCTCACTATTACTTGTGAAATAGTGTGATAATAATTGTAATGAGGACTTTTTTTTTGAGTTTGTATAATATCTAGTAGGCGATATTTGTATTTAAACTCACGGTTTATATGTCGTATTGTACCACGCAGTTATATTAATAAGTTGTATTTAAATTACGTACCATGTAAGTGGCGACCCAAGATGGGTGATGTATACCTAATTTTGGGGGCGTCACGGTTGGTATCGAGCTTAGGGATATGATCCTGGCTAAGATGTGAGAATAGTACTAGGAGGGGAGGGAGGCAGGGAATACCTTCGCTAGTATGACCTACTAAGTTTATGTCTTTATTTTATTGGTTGGTGGGAAGATAGGGATAATTTGTTACATGTCAATTAACCTTTTGTTTTGTGGCGATGTCTGAAAATGACATCGAGAATGTTGAGAATATGATGGGGCTTGACGATCGTTGATTCACCACATATCAATAATCGGGATAATGTGCATCGGAAGGCGACAATCCTCATGCAAACAACAACCTTGACCAAATGATGAATGATCGAATGTTCGGAGGCTTTATGTCAATTTATGCAGCAATGATGAGGCGACTCTGTCAAAAGCGTGGGTGGAAACACGGAAAACTCTCGGCGGTCACCATTAAACAATTCAAGGCTGGGACCACCGGAGTTTAAGGGTGAACAAAACCACTTGGCGGAAGCATGGATAAAGCAGATTACAAGATATTTGATGTCTTGGGATGCTCAGAGAAGCAAAAGGTTCCCTTACGCCTTTATGTTCTTGCGGAGGCTGATTCTTGGTGGGAATCGGTAAAAGCGTACTCGACTTCTTTGTCTTGAAGATATCTTGGGAGAAGTTCGGGAGGCATTCAGCGACAAATACTTTCTGAAAGTATTAGCCACATGAAGGAGGTGGAGTTTATCAAGTTGGAACAAAACAATATGGCCAGTGTGTCATGATACGAGGCAAAATTTGCGGAGTTATCACGGTTTCGTCCCACTTGGTGGATAATGAAGAGAGAATGGCGCGAATGTTTTTAAGAGGTTTGAAGCGGGAATCGTCGACATCTTATTTCTCATAAAGCGTGTTTGTATTGAGATGTTGTAAATAGGGCTCGATTAGTGGGCAGCGATAATGAGTCAACCTGACTAAAAAGAAGCGGTAAGCAAAATTATAATACCGGCGGTGAGTAGTCATCGAGCGGTGACAACAAGCGTGGAGGAATCAACAGGGCGGATATGGTAACCACGCCGGTGGTAATCGAGGCCAAAACAATAAGAATGGACATTTCAAGAAAGCGGAGATTCAATGATGATGAAAGAGCGTCGTTTTGGCACCCGTTGTTAAGGAAGGAGAAAGACCACTATCGTATGCTTCAAATGCGGGAGAGGGACACATCGATCAAAGCTGCGTCATGCAAGTCAAAGTATGTTATAATTGTGGAAGAGAAGGTCACTTAGCTCGATTTTGTCGTTCTAGAAAACAAATTCAGCTAGGATGGAAGCACCAAAGGCCGTCCAGAAAAATTCAAAAGCCGGTAGTCTGAGGAGGCGTTTGTTGTGACCTCCCAAAGAAGCGAGGAATCCGAATGAGGTCATCACGGGTAAGCTTATCATAAACTCTAATGAAGTCTATACTTTATTTGATCTGGGTTCTACCCATTCTTTTATTTCTCCTACTTGCGCTCATCGATTAAATTTGACTCAGGAGAAATTAGACTTTGACTTATCTGTGGAAACTCCGTTGGGAGAAACCTTCATTACATCCTTTGTTTATAAGTCTTGTTTGGTTCAAATCGGTACCCTCACATTACATCGATCTTATTTCATTAAAAATACTTGCATTTGGCGTGATTAAAGGATTGATTGGTTAACTACTTATCATGCAAAAATTGATTGTTTTTCGTAAGGTTGTTAGCTTTCATATTCCTAATCAACCTATTATGTGAATTCAAACGACCAAACCATTAAAATCAATCACGGTCATCTCAAGCCATAAAGCTATTCGTTTATTGAAAAGCGGATGTCAAGCTTTCTTAGCTCATATCCTGATTTAAACAAAAATAAATCGGTTTTGAGCGATATTTCTATTGTTAATAAATTTCTGGCGTATTCCCGAAGAACTTCTGGCCTACCCCAGGCGTGAAATTGAATTTTGTATCGACCTTGAACCGGTACAAAACCTATTTCCAAAACCCCATATCGAATGGCTCTATTGAACTTGAGGAGTTAAAGACCCAGCTGCGAGAATTGTTAGACATTGGCTTTATTAGTCTAGTACTTCTCCTTGGGGTGCTCTGTTACATTAATCGTGAAGAAGAAAGATGGGAGTATCGACTTTGTATTGATTATCGGGAGTTGAATCATGTCACCATCAAAAATAGGTATCCATTGCCGCGTATTGATGACTGTTTGACCCGGTTGCAAGGAGCCAAATTCTTTTCAAAGATTGATCTTCGTTAGGATATCACCAATTGAAGATTAGAGCCGTGACATTCAAAGGCGGCTTTGAGAACTCGATGCGGGCATTATGAATTCTAGTCATGTCCTTTGGATTGACTAATGCTCTCTTTGCCTTCATGGATATGATGAGCCAAGTATTGAGGAATATTTAGATCACTTTGTGGTCGTCTTTATTGATGACATCCTTATTTATTCCAAAAGCCGTGAAGATCATGAGCAACACTTGAGGGTGACACTCCAAAAACCGTGAATATAAGCTTTATGCCAAGTTGAAGAAATGTGAGTTACGGCTTGAAGAAGTAGCATTCCTTGGGCGCGTGGTATCAAGTCATGGAATATCATTGACCAGCCAAAGATTGAAGCTATTCAAAGTGGGAACAACCTAAATCGATGGCCGAAATCGTAGCTTTCTCGGTTTAAATTTGGTTATTATCGGAGATTCGTGGAAGGATTTTCTCGAATCGCTACTCCATTGATTTCGGTGACTCGAAAAGATACAAAGTTTGGTTGGGGCGAAGAATGTGAGAAGAGTTTTCAAGAACTCAAGAGGAGACTTATTTATTTTGCTCGACAATACCATCGGCTCGGAGGATTTGTCATCTCTGATGATGCTTGAGCAAAGGGTTGGGATGTGTTCTTATGCAACATGGAAAAGTTATAGCTTTATGCCTCGCGACAACTCAAAGAATATGAGAGGAATTATCCTACTCATGATCTAGAGTTAGCATTTATTATCTTTGCACTTAAAATTTGGAGGCATTACTTGTATGGGGAGAAAGTGGAGATCTTTACGGATCATAAAAGCCTCAAATATTTCTTCACTCAAAAGGAACTCAACATGCGACAACGGCGTTGGCTTGAGCTATTGAAAGATTATGATCATACCATCGATACCATCACGGAAAAGCGAGCGTGGTAGGCGGCGCGTTGAGTAGAAAATCATATGCAAATCTGAGTGCGCGATATTGTCAATATGAGGCCCATTTTGTGTGACTTGCAAAGGATGGAGATAGAGTTAAAGACTCGAGGGGACGCGTGTGATGATAAGCGAGTATCTGAGTAGAAGGCCAACTTTAATCGATAAAGTTAAAATTTGCTCAAGCTCTGAGGACACGGAGGTGATGCGTATGAGGAAGAAAGTGCGAGAAGGTGTTATCTTAGGAAGCAAGAATCGATGAAGAAGGAATACTTGAGTCGACTCGGACTTTGTGTTCTAATGACCACGATTTAAAGTATAATATCATGATGGGGCGCTGACACACACCATTTGCAATCCATCACAGGAGTACGAAATGTATTATGATATTTCATCATACATTTTGGTGGAAGCAATATGAAGAGAGAGATAATATTTGTTTATCTCGAGGTGTCTAACTTGTCAGCGAGTTAAGCGGAGACATCAAGTACCAAAAGGTCCATTGCAACCACTTGAAATTCCGGAATGGAAGTGGGAGCACATTACCATGGATTTCGATTCACCGGTCTTCTAAGGTTTCTCAAGGCGTTGATGCGATTTGGGTCATTGTTGATAGATTGACCAAGTCTGCTCATTTCTTACAAATCTGAGAAACTTATACACTTGAACGTCTTGCTCGTATGTACATAAATGAGATTGTAAAGGCGCATGGTATCTATGCGGTATCCATAGTTTCGATCGAGACCGAAGATTCACTTCACGATTTTGGGTTAGTTTGCAAAAAGCTATGAGCGCAGACTTACGATTTAGCTCGGCATATAATCCTCAGACCAGACGGACGATCGGAGAGGACTATTCAAACTCTTGAAGATCTATTAAGACTCTGTGTCCTTGATTTGAGGGAGTTGGGACAAGTTCTTACCATTGGTGGAGTTTTCCTATAACAACGAGTTATCAAGCAAGTATTGGCATGGCTCCATTCGAAGCATTGTATGGAAGAAAGTGTCGTTCTCGGTATCTTTGGGATGAGGTGGGTGAAGCAACGTTGTTGGGGCCGGAGTTGAGTACGTATATGACTACGGAAAAGATTCAAACGATCAAACAACGTATAAAAACCTCACAAAATCGACAAAAGAGTTATCTTGATCTTCATCGAAAGGGCGTGGAATTCGATATAGGAGATCGTGTGTTGTTAAGAAGTTGCTCCATGGAAAGGAGTTACAAGATTTGGAAAGAGAGAAAACTTAATCCTCGATTCATCGGTCCATTTTAATCCTCGATCGAGTAGGGGCGTGGCCTATAGACTAAACTTTTCTGCTTGAAATATGTCTCGTGTTCATGCGTTTTCACATATCTATATTACGTAAATATGTGAAAGACCGAACCATATTATTGAGTTAGAGCCAGGACGAAATAGCGGAAGATTTGGCGTATGAAGAGGTTCTGTTCAAATTTTGGATAAGAAGGAACATATTCTACGCTCGAGGTTATACCTCAAGTCAAAGTTTTGTGGAGGAACCACGATGTTGAGGAAATGACTTGGGAGTTAGAATCGAAATGAAATCAAGGTATCCTTACCTCTTGACATACCAGTCGTACCCTAATTTCGAGGAGAAATTTCATAAGAAGGGAGGTTGTAAGACCCTGACTTTTATAAATAAAGATGAATTTTTCTATAAATATTATTTTTGAATATTATGGAATAAATTTGATATAATGTTATAGTTGTGGGTAATATTTATAAATTTTGCAAAGTATGCAAGTTGTTATAAAATATTCGTTTGGTGGGAGAATATTCTTTTTTTAGGGAATATTAAATACAATGGCTCGATCATTGGTGGATCCCCCTAATGAATTATTGTCGAATTGAGAAAGCGACAAAAAATATTTTATAAAAATAACGGCGGAGGTGTTACAGATTAAAAGCTGTTGAACTACCCGGTGGTAAAAATGCGATGTCTGGCGTGGTTGCATAGTAGCATACTGCGGTATTGATTATTGATGCTTACGTGAGAAGTCACTCATTTATGCTCGATTATTACTACGATAATTCTTTGCATCATATCTCTTATATTATTGATTGATTATTGTCACAATTATCATCATATAATATGTTTATAGTATTAAATCAATAATTGAGACGACAAGTTATAAATGATTAATAATTGTTGAAAGATTAAATATGTGTTGATGAAAAAAAAAATGATTTGTGGTAAGTTTGATTATTTTATGGGGGCTCATATGTCATCATCTAAGAGTCTCTTCATCGATAGTATTTACCTTCGTCGATAGTAATTACCTTCAAATCGATAGTAATTACCCTTGTGAATAGTATTTACCTTCGTCGATAGTAATTACCTTCGTCGATAGTAATTACCCTTGTGAATAGTATTTACCTTAGTAATTACCAATAGTATTTAGTATAACCGTTAATAGTAATTACCTTTACCAGACGTCGAACCACTTGTCGTTTCACATTCTGAGGCGTCGAACCACTTGTCGTTTCACATTATTCTGCGTCAAACCACTTTTCTTTTTACATCATTAGTCGTCGAGCCACTTGCCTTTTCACACGGCGAGGTCTTTAAGCTAGAAATCTTCTATAAATAGAGGCTAGGGCTTCATTATTTTTCACGAATTCATTCAAGCTATAGAGAGAAAGTATAGAGAGAATAAGAGAAAGAAGAAGAGTAGTATTTTTTTGTTACTGCTTCTTTGCGATATTCAATCTCTACCAAATGTAAGGGTGTTATTCTTTCTTATTCATGAAGAAGAAGCTGTTGTTATTCCATTGCTTATTATTACATTGGAATAACTTTGTATCATGGTTTACCTATATTTGGTGACATTCTTCTATTATTACATTTGGAACATCACATGCATGTGTTTTTACAGGACTGATTAAATCTTTATTATTATTACATTGGAACATCACATGCGTGTGTTTTACACCGGACTGGTTAAAATCTTTATTATTATTCTATTGGAACACATCCATGCATGTGTTTTACAGGACTGGTTAAAATCTTTATTATTATTACATTGGAACATCACATACGTGTGTTTCTGCATGGGACTGGTTCCATTCTTTATTATTCTGTTGGAACATCACATGCATGCGTTTTCTTTGGGACTGTTTAGATTATTTATTATTACATTGGAATAACTTTTCTGCATCTTGATCTATCGCATGCATGGTGATTTCTTTTGTTATTCTATTCTTTATTATACCCGGTTAGTTAAAACTTTGACTTCTATACTCCATGAAATTAGTGGAATATCCTTGATATTTGCGTTTCATCGATATCTTTTCATGGAAATATTCTTACGATCATTCTTGAATTTTACTCTACAAAATAGTATCGTGTTGATAATTTGGGCGTTAATAATTCTGGATAAAATAATTCTTGAACTTGTTTTATTGAATTCTTATATCATTGTCATCATCCTCATGTTTATATTATTTTTGAAAGTCATACGTGGCTTTTGTAGTGCATAGATGGACTTGGTATTATTATGACGAGAGACTATTGGTGTAATCATGGTAGTAATGTTACAAATGATGTGATAAAAATCCTCGATTGGTAGTAGTGCATTGGTGGACGATTGTTGGCATGATCATGACCATTAATGAATACACAAATATTCTTGGCCGTAGTGCATGAATAATTGTGGTCGTGATCTAAAGAATATCCTTGGCGTAGTAGTGCGGGGTGATTCGATGATATGGAATATTTATTAAAATTTGAGTCTCGGCTATATATGATGATGAAAAACCTTTTAAAACCTAAAAGATAGTAGACTTTATTTTCTACTTAACTCTTTTAATGGATTGCTTATTCATTGCTGATGATTAAACTGGTTGTCTATTGTATTTTATCGGTTTAACATTGTTGAAGACTATTGATAATTTATTACGCTTTATCTTAGTCATAATATTTCTTCTTGGGCTAGTTGAGCTCACCCTTTCTTTCTTTATTCTCTTGAAATGAGAATATATTTGGGGACGAGTCGGGGAAGCAGTGATGGTCTGAAGATAGCATTAGTAGTCCTCACTATTACGTGAAATAGTGTGATAATAATTATAATGAGGACTTTTTTTGAGTTTGTATAATATCTAGTAGGCGATATTTGTATTTAAACTCACGATTTATGTCGTATTGTACCACAGCAGTTATGTTAATAAGTTATATTTAAATTACATACCATGTAAGTGGCGACCCAAGATGGGTGATGTATACCTAATTTTGGGGGTGTCACAAAGAGAGAGATAACATTTGTTTATCTCGAGGTGTTTAACTTGTCAACGAGTTAAGGTGGAGCATCAAGTACCAAAAGGTCCATTGCAAACACTAGAAATTCCAGAATGGAAGTGGGAGCACATTACCATGGATTTCGTTACTGGTCTTTCCAAGGTTTCTCAAGGCATAGATGCAATTTGGGTCATTGTTGATAGATTGACCAAAGTTCGCTTCAATTCTTACCTATCTGAGAAACTTATACACTGAACGTCTTGCTCGTATGTACATAAACGAGATTGTAAGACTGTATGGTATGCCAATATCCATAGTTTCTGATCGAGACCCAAGATTCACTTCACAATTTTGGGTTAGTTTGCAAAAAGCTATAGCATGATTTATGATTTAGTTTAACATATCATCCTCGCAGACGGACAATCAGAGAGGACTATTCAAACTCTGGAAGATTTATTAAGACTATGTGTCCTTGACTTCAAGGAAAGTTGGGACAAGTTCTTACAATTGGTGGAATTTTCCTACAACAACAGTTATCAAGAAAGTATTGGCATGGTTCCATTTGAGGCGTTATATGGAAGAAAGTGTCGTTCTCCAGTATGCTGGGATGAGGTGGGTCAAGCAACGTTGTTGGGACCGGAGTTGGTACGTATGACTACGGAAAAGATTCAAACGATCCGGCAACGTATAAAAACCTCACAAGATCGACAAAAGAGTTATGCTGATCTTCATCGAAAGGACGTGGAATTCGATATTGGAGATCATGTGTTATTACGTGTTGCTCCATGGAAAGGAGTTACGAGATTTGGAAAGAGAGGAAAGCTCAATCCTCAATTTATTGGCCCATTTTTAATCCTTGATCGAGTAGGAACTGTGGCCTATAGACTCGCTTTACCGCTAAGTATGTCTCGTGTTCATAACATTTTTTATATATCCATATTACGTAAATATGTGAAAGACCCGAACCACATTATTGAGTTAGAACCGGACGAAATAGCGGAAGATTTAACGTATGAAGAGGTTCCTGTTCAAATCTTGGATAAGAAGGAACATATTCTACGCTCCAAGGTTATACCTCAAGTTAAAGTTTTGTGGAGAAACCACGATGTTGAGGAAATGACTTGGGAGTTAGAATCTAAAATGAAATCAAGGTATCCTTACCTCTTCGACATACCAGGTACGTACCCTAACTTCGAAGGCGAAATTTCATAAGAAGTGGAGGTTGTAAGACCCCAACTTTTATAAATAAAGATGAATTTTCTATAAATATTATTTTTGAATATTATGGAGTAAATTTGATATAATGTTATAGTTGTGGGTAATATTTAAAAATTTTGCAAAGTACTCAAGTTGTTATATAATATTCGATTGGTCGGGGAATATTCGTACAACGGCACAATCATTGGTGGACCCCACAACAGAATTATTATCGGATTGAGAAAACGACAAAAAATACTTTATGAAAATAACGACAGAAGTTTTACCGTTAACTGTTGAAACACCCGATATTAAAAGTATAGTAATACGCGTGGTTGCATAGTAGCACACGGTATTGATTATTAATGCTTACGTGAGAAGTCACTCAGTTTTGTTCAATTATTGCTACAGTAATTGCTGCATAGTATCTCACGTTATTTGATTCAATTATTGTCAATATTTTATATATTATTAAATCAATAATTGAGACGACATAGTTATTAATATTATTATTTGCAATATTAACGATGTCAGAAGTTACATCGAGGAGAGGTTTGGTCACCTAATCAATGGCCAATAGGAAGAAATCCTTATTGGAAAGCCCCCTCTTTCCTAGGAACGACCTGATCGATTAATATTGTGAATTATAATAATGATGATAAGTGTTGTTAAAAATATTGAGGAGTTTTTATGATGTATTTATGGGAAAATTTTGCTTATTATTTGGACCCCCCACTTACTCATTTTTCAAAATAGTGTGTTATGAATATGATAATATATATATATATATATATATATATATATATATATATATATATATATATATTATATTATATAATCATGAAAGTGGGGTGGGAGGAAAATGGGTGTTACGTAGGAATGGGGGTGATATTTAGTCAAGGGATGGGAGATTTTTATCAAGTGGGTGGAAAATTTAATTGGTGATCACATAGGGGTGTATTATTCCATTATTATATGTATGCAAGATTGAAAAGCTTGGCATAAGAAATCAATTGAAGTCACGGGGTTTTCACCGTGATATTTGTCTCGCACACAGTTATATATATATATATATATATATATATATATATATATATATATATTATTTAAGAGATTTTGTTTTATTAGAATATTTTATTAAATCAATCTGGACCGTCAGTTTTTAAAAGTAAATCAATCTGGACCGTTCATGGATTAGTTATTATTCAGATCCATTCTTCATAAATGAAAAGCTCATTCCTTCATTATTTTTTACTTAATTCACTTTGAAACTCTAGAGAGAGAAATTATAGAGAGAGAGAGAAGAAAAGTATTCTTCTACTTCACTACTCCTATATCCAATTTCTTTTACGGTAAGGGGTATTATTTTTTTCTTATTCATGAAGAGAACTTCTGTTATTCCATTCTTTATTATTCGTTGGAATAACTTTGATATCGCCAATACCCTATACTTAGTGAAATTCTTACGTTATTCCATTCTTTATCATTATGTTGAATAAACTTATCCATCAAGTAATCGCATATACATGTGATGAAATTTTTCGGTTTTTCATTCTTTATTATTACATTGGAACATCCTATCATGCGTTTACTTTGACACGGTTCCGATTAATTATTATTTTGTTGGAACATCCATGCTCATGCGTTTTATTTAATTCTGGTTACGTTATTTATTATTACGTTGGAACATCGCATACATGCATTTTCGCATGACTGGTTAGATTATTTATTATTCTGTTGAAATAACTGTTTGTTGTGCGATCTATCACATGCACGGTGATTTCTTTTGTTATTCCATTCGTTATTATACTCGGTTGGTTAAAGTTTTGACTTCTATACTCCATGAAATTAGTGGAATATCCTTAATATTTGCGCTTTATCAAAGATCTTTTCATGAAAATATTCTTACGAGCATTCTTGAATTTTACTCCACAAAGAAGTATCGTGTTGACAATTTGGACATTATTGATTCTGGATAAAATAATTCTTGAACTTTTTATTGAATTCTTATATCATTGTCATCATCCTCATGTTTATATTTTGTTGAAAGTCATCTCGTGGCAGTAATGCGTAGATGGACTTGGTATGATTATGACTGGGATTATTGATTGTAATCATGGCCGTAATGTTACAAATAATGTGGTAAAAGTCATCGTTGGGTAGTAGTGCATTGATGGACAATTGTTGGCATGATCATGACCATTGATGAATACACGAATATCTTTGGCCCGTAGTGCATGGATAATTTGTGGTTGTGATACTAATAAATATCATTGGCCGTAGTGCAGGGAAGATGTGGATTATTTATTAAGTTGAATCTCAGCGATAAAAGTGATGAAAAACCTTTTAAATCATAGAAGATAGTAGATTTTACTCTCTACTTGACTCTTCTAATGGATTGCTTGTCCCGCTGCAGTTAAACTTGATGTTTGTTATATTTTATCAGTTTAACACTGTTGAAGGAGTGCAAAGATGAATTTAATGGAATAATTATAAACATGAACTGTGATTTAGTATAACCATGAGCTTTGTGTTTCAGGTAAAAACAGGTGGTGAAAGTTTTCTTTATCTTGGGTACGACGAAGAACTGTTGATAAGTATTACAAGAATAAATATTGATGATGAACTTTTAATTTGGAGAAGATAGTAGACATTATGTTCTACTTGACTCTTTTAATGGATTGTTGATTCCGCTGCAATTATGGTTGAAAACTTTTATCATCTAACATATGTTCTAAATATCTGATTTATTACTGATGAAGGTTATTGATAATTTAATTATATTAAGTCATGATATTCTTTACTGGGCTATTTGTGCTCACCATTTTGCTTCATAATTTCTTTCAGGTAATAAATGTGTAGCTGGGACTAGCAGAGAGAACATGGGTATAAAGTGGTGTTTCAAATTAGTCGCAATCCTAATCAAATTATGAAATGGTGTGGCATAATAATTGTACTGAGAACTTAAAATATGTGTGACATATTTTATACATCATTTAATAGTTATATTTGGTAAACCAAATAGGGGGATGCAAACTCAAATTTGAAAGCGTCAAAATACACTCCATTAGAATGAGGATGACATAAATCTTCTCGTGTTCCTTTGGAGACTTGAAATATTTGTTGTTATATTTTATATGACATTGTAATAATTTGAGTATGAATATTGTCGTATTATATATGTTACAATATTTCAGATTAAACTCACAAGATATATGTGTCAGTCAGATTTTTTTACGACGATTCAATAGTTATAATAGAAAAATTCGCGTCAGTAGTGTTATTTTTGGCGATCCAAGATGGGTTATCTGGACCTATTTTAGGGACCTCGCAAATCTTGTACCAAATAAATGTGGAACTCCTGCCAGCTAAATGGATCATGATCTCTGCTGCAAAAAAAATTGTTATTATAAATAACTTGTGGATATAAAAATATTAATTGTTTATTGGATTGAAAATTTAATGGCTGAATTCAACCGACTTGGCAAATCAAGTAACACCACTTTTTAAAAAAAATTGGACATGGACATGCTAACAACCAAAATTCAACCAAAATGCCTACGAACAACAATAAGAAATCAATATATATTCATTTTGATTTTCATAGTTTAATTCATTTCAACTTTTATTTGTCAAAAGAACCCAATTCACTCTATGTGATTGTCATGATTATGGCTTAATCACACTTATCAATATCTAGATTAGCTGAATAACAACTCTTCTATACGGACATAAAAATTAGATAAAAAAATTAGATAGAGTGCTTTATAATTTCACCTATTTGTATTTTCTTACCGATTTCAATCAGAAAGACTCGTATTCAATTTTTTCATGTCGCGTAGAATTTTTTTTCATTGAATAAATGGCAAAGTAAGTGTCAAATATACTCTTTCCTCATTCTGCCTACAAAAAATATTTTTATTTGTTATTATTTTTAATTTTAAATCTAAAAAATATTTTGTTTGACGCTATTTTGAACTGATACAAAGGTATCAAAACACTCTTCAAAGTTATCGGTAAACATGGTGTAAAAATATAACCTTAAAATTTATAAATATATCATGAATTGTAAAGATGTTTTATTTTGGATGTTTTCATCAGGAATTCTAGGAGGGGTCTATTTATAATTTGTCAGTTCTATTTTATAAATTGTATCATGTATATATTTGTGATTGAGCATTTTTATGTCAATATAACTGCATTTATACGCATGAAATACAAGACTACTAGCATTCTTTTATTCGTTTTGTTAAGTTTTGTTAAACAGCCTTAGAAGATGCTTGATTGCATCTTAATGCATTTAATCAGTTCATCTTTTAATACATTTTAATAACCTACATATTTATATTAATTAAGAGGTCCTCTAAATAGTTAAGATACAAATATGAGTCTAAATTATTCAGAGAACCTCTTAATACAAAGATATGAGTCTAAACTGTTAAAATGCAATCAAACACCACTCAAGTTTGTCTAAGTCATTGGGTTAGATAACATTTTTCTCTCTCTCTCTATATATATATATGTATGTGTGAGTGTGTGTGTGTATATATTAATTCTGTTAACAATAAAGATTAAGGGAAAATAATATTTTCATCAGTAAAAGCGATAGTTCCGCAAAGTCTTTCACACGAGAATTGAAAATGTGAAAGGAAACTTGTAAAAATATTAAATTTCGCTTATGCAAATATCAATTCCCGGGAGAATTAAATAATCATGTAGCTATAGCCTAAATGTGTTTTCAGCACCTCCTAGAATTCCTGATGAAAACATCCAAAAAGACTATCTTTTTCACTAAGTATGTACATATATTACACTATATATTGGATTTTGGAGAAATATGGTCAAGCAAAGTATTATTATTATGGGATTTGAAGATTTATAGACTTTGATGGATTGCCTAAAATTCCAAAACCATGTTGGCAAGTAGAGGGGAGGGGGAATGTATGGTGTAGCAATAGATGGGAAGTCTATCTTTATGACACAACTTTTAGAGACAAATAAGAGGATGGTTTATTACTAGAAGGAGTCCTTCATTAAAAGCATGCATGGGCTATTAGCTTATCACATGGAATGTCTAATAGAAGATAAAATTTCCTTTACTTCACATCACTCTCAATTTTAATGTTGGACCACAACAACAAATGCCTACCTAAGGGTTTGTAGTTGTATATGCATTGCTCTCTACAAAATTCAATGTATAATTGGTTTATTTATTTTATACTACTAGTAAAACATAACTTACCCACTTATCAAGTTTAGAACACTACAACAAAAAGTCTACTAGGGACAAAAAGTCTACTACCGACTAAAAATCTGTCAATAAGGGTAAAAGATAAAAGTTCAGCGGCGGATATGAAATGCTTGGCAAACTATGGCTACCTTGATGAAAAAGATTAAAAAAATAATAAGGGTAAATCTGAAAAGAATAGAAGTTTTGGGATATGATTAAAAAGGCTAGTAAACTATGGATGATCTAATTGTAATTTGCCAGCTCTTTTTTTTTTTTTTTTAACTTTTGATAGCAATACGACATCGTTTCCCAATTGGTCAGTCATACTTAACATCCGCAGTTTAATACTATGGATGAGACAATTTTACAAAGAGGGTATTTTGGACATATGTCTCGTCCGAAGTATTAAACTGCGGAATACCGAAAACAAAACTGCAGATGGGATTTTT
Source organism: Panax quinquefolius (assembly GCA_020205615.1). Classification (NCBI taxonomy): domain Eukaryota; kingdom Viridiplantae; phylum Streptophyta; class Magnoliopsida; order Apiales; family Araliaceae; genus Panax; species Panax quinquefolius. The sequence goes on from CM035174.1 coordinate 77,769,150, forward strand.
TTAAGGATAAGTTTAATTTGACAATGTTATATATATATATATATATATATATATATATATATATATATATATATATATTGAATATCGATTGATTAATATTGTGACGCCAAAAATAGGTCCACACAACCCATTTTGAGTCGTCAAATACAGTATGAGAAAATAACTACAACTTCATTATTACAATTGTTGTGCAAGAAATACGACAATACATATCTTTGTGAGTTTAAATACAAATATTATCTTCAGACAATATCCAAACTCAAATAAGTCCTCATTACAATTATTGATACACTATTATTATACAAAATAGTGAGGACTACTAAAACAACCTATCTTGAACCATCACTCCACAATTTTGATTAGTCCTAAGATTATATTCTCGCATCACGAGAAGAAAAATTGAACAAAAAGGAAAAGGATGAGCTCAACTAGCCCAGTAAAGAATATTATGACTAAGATAATGTAGAACAAATTATCCTTAGTCCTCAACAGGAAAAATGTAAGACCCCAAATTTTATGAAATAAAAGTATTCAATTTTTCTATTCAGTAAATGGTTATATTGATAAAAGTTAAAGTTAAGGGTGATATATGAATTTTTTTTCAAAATACGCAAGTGGTTATAAAGTATTCATTATTGTTTGAGAATATTCGTTTGATCGTGGAATATTCTTTACGTAGGAGAATATTCGCATTGACGGTAGCAGACTATTTGTGGGCCCCATAACGGATAAGCGTCGAAGAAGAAAAGCGACAAAATTGAATACTAGCTAGTAGTTGTTTTTTCGTTAAACATTGTTGGAATACCCGATGGTTAAAACACGAGTAATATGCGTCGTGGTGACAAGATGACACCAGCGCATTACAAGTATTGTTGAATTATTGATCCTTACGTGAAGAAGGCACTACTCGATAATTGTTATAGTAATTCTTATTCAATATTTTATTTTATTGATTCAATAATTCTTTGCATTGATATTTTATATTATTGTTGTTCAATAATTGTCCTTTGCATGATATTCCCATTATCGGATCAATAATTCATATTATTTGAATAATATTATGAGATAACATTCTTGGTAATGTCTAGAAAGTTACATCGAGGAGAGGTTTGGTCACCTAATCAAGGGCCAAGAAGGAGAAATCCTTATCGGAAAGCCCTCTTTCTAGAAGAACTTTGGTTGTCATAAATATGATTACGTAATATTATTTGTGAATAATTAATTATTGATTTATATGATAAGAAAATATTTATTTGATGTGGATATAAATGACGGGTTTATTTATGTGGTTATAAATGAAGGAGTTAATGTTGAGGTGTTTTATCAGTATTTTGTCGGATTGGAGGTATTAAAAGATCAAATCGGTGTTATTACAGCTTTATTGTGTGAGTTATAATATTTAATCCGACCGTTGGATCGTTGTAATTTTTGGATATGTTATGCATATATAAGTTGAGTATATGTCCACAAATTTTGAACCGTTAAAAATGAATGAATAATTTGTTATGAATTTTAAGAGGTGACTGATTCGGAAATTAGGTTTATAAATGATTTTAGTGGAAAATTCTAGAAATGGGTGGGCCCCACTTTTGGTTGTTGGGGAAGATGGCTGATTTTTGGTGGGTGGAATAGTAGCAGGTAAAGCCATCAGGTAGTAGGTCAAGTCTGCTTTGGCGTGCTAACATTTTCTTATAAATAGAGGGCTAAGTTAGAATTGAACTCACACCAAAATTCATAAGTTTTCTCTCTTTTTCTCTCTAGATTACTGAGTGTATTTTGTGAGTATTTAGATACTTGGTGAGTTGATATTCATCAGTGCAAGTTTCCTTCAACGTCATATCCGATATCCAGTCAGAAGTGCTGCTTTTTTGAGGTACGGGATTTTAAAGGATTGTAAGGAATGTTATTTTCTTCATAATGATGTTATTCTTTCAATATCATTATACTGAAATATTGGTATGGATTTTATTGTGGAATTTTTATCTTTTTGTGTCGGGGTTACTATTCACGTTTATGGTACTATTCACGATATCTTGGTCTTATTCACGATATCAAGACTATTTATGTATATATGACATTATTTACGATTATACGAGACTACGATGTATAAATCTGAGTCTTATTCATGAGTTACTATTCACGAGTTACTATTCATGAGTTACTATTCATGAGTTACTATTCACGAGTTACTATTCACGAGTTACTATTCATGAGTTACTATTCACGAGTTACTATTCACGAGTTACTATTCACGGGTACTATTCACAATAAAATTGGTTTCTTTTTCTGACCAAATTATCGTTGATTTATGAATCTTACTCTTGAAATTAAATTCATGTTTTGATGTTATTGTTTTTATTATCATATATAACATTTTTATAATCTTGGTGAAGAAATTTGTCTTTGACTTGAGTGTAAAGATGGGTAGATTATTAGTATGATCATGACTATGGGTTCTCTTTGGCCAGTAGTGCAAAGATGAATTGTGACTAGTATGATCATGACCATTGAATTTACAATTGAATATTTTTAGCTTAAGTGCAAAGGTGAATTGATCAACATGGTTATAATTATGGTTTATATAGATTTTGAAATGCAAAGATGATCTGTTGTTGAATATCTTTGGCCCGTAGTGCAAAGATGACCTGTTGTTGAATATCTTTGGCCTGTAGTGCAAAGATGAACTGTTGAAGAATATCTTTGGCCCGTAGTGCAAAGATGAATTTATTAGTATGATTATGAACAGGAACTGTGATTTGGTATAACCATGATCTTTGATGTTTGAGGGTAAAGAAAGTGATTGTGAAAATTATCTTCGTCTTGGATGCGAAGAGGAATTTAGAATTACAATTATGATTATGAGTTATTCATATAATTGTGGAAAGGAACTGTTGATTAATGTTACAGGGATAAAACATTATTGGTGGACTTTTAATGTGGAGAAGATAATAGACTTTATGGTCTATTTGTGTAAGACCCCAACATATTATTAATGAAATTTAATTTTCTCTATTTATTATTTTGAAATAGTAAGGGTTGATTTGATTAATGTGAATAGTTATGGGTAAAATATGCAAATATTTCAAAATAAGCAAGTGGTTATAAAATATTCATTGTTATTTGGGAATATTCGTTTGGTCGTGGAATATTCTTCTTTGTCGGGGAATATTAAATGCGACTACAAGTAGATATTTTATGGGCCCCATAATTGAAAGCGATTGATGAAGAAAAAGCACAAATATAAGTTGTTTAAAAATAACAGTAGTAGTTATTCTCAATTATCTTGTTAAAATATACTCGGTGGTTAAAACACGGTAGCTTTGCAGTATTGCACCAATTATTGATTCTTACGTAAGAAGGCACTACTCAATAATGGTTACGATAATTCTTGCTCAAGTATTTTATTTTATTGATTCAATAATTCTTTGCGTTGATATTTTATATTGTTGTTGTTTGATAATTGTCATTACACAAGATTTTTCATTATCTAAGCAATAATTCATATTATCGAATAATATTATTAGATAACATTATTGACAATGTCCGGAAAGTTACATCTAAGGAGAGGTTTGGTCACCTAATTGCGTGCGATGAGGAGAAATTCTTATTGGAAAGCCCCTCTCTCGGGAAGCGCTGGTTGTCAATATTGTGATTCTGTAATATTATTTGTGAATAATTAATTATTGATTCATATGATGAGAAAAATATTGATTTTATGTGGATATAGATGGAGAAAATTTTTAATGTGACAATTGTTGAAAATTGAAATTTTATCTTTTTACGATAAAATAATTCATTTAAATATATTATTATATTTTAATAATATAATAATGGTGATATTTTACAACGAATGTGGGATATATGAGTATCTGAGGAGGAAGAGTATTTTTGTTGCAATAAATGTTTAAAACATGTTAAACATGTCTGGTGGACCCCATTTATCGGTGAAATTTGATTATAGCCGTAAAATCGCCTGTTTGTGGATTTCGGTCAATTTCGCATTTGGAATTCGGAAAAACTTTCTTCTCCGCAAAGTTGTAGAGAATTGAATTTCCTATAAAACACGCAAGATTCGAATTTTCCGACAAAAGGGCTATTTATTATGAATTATTGAAGTTTCAAGCTCAAATAATTGATTTTTGGAAGTTTTAATTATTTTATTTAGAAAAACGTTTTTGTTGTTTATGGACATGTGTTAGGTGTTTGAGATCATTTGGTAGGATGGCGTAGAAGATTTATTATATATATTAATATTAAATTAAATTTTCGCTTTTGGTGTTCTAAGCAATTTCCTATAAATAGGGTCTTAGGTTAGAATTGAAAATTACACACGTAAACTCAAGTTTTCTCTCTATATTATCGAGGCGTATTCTTGTGAGTATTTTGAGTATACTTTGAGTATTGCTATACGGTGCAAGTTCAAGCCATAGCTTTATATCCAGGTGTTTCAAATTTAGAAGTCTCGATCTTTCGAGGTAAGGGATATTATTTTTTTCGTAATGATATTATTTCTTCAATATCATTATCTTTGAAATATTGATCTAAAGTTTTTATCAAATTTGGAACTTTTGGTGTCTGAGTTACAATTCACGATACTAACCTTATTCACGATATCGACAATTATTTACGAATACTGAAGACTATTCATCAAAAATGAAAAATTTTCTTTTTCGTCCAAAATATCTATTCGGATACTAGCTTTGATTGTATCCATGTTTTGATCATTCTTGAATTTTACACCACTATAATTATTTTTGAGGTATTTTTGGACATGGATAAAACAAAGTACGAATCCTTAATCCTTAATCCTTGTCATTTTGATTCATTGGATTCGTTTCTTTAAAAATATTTTTCATCATCCTCAGTCTTAAATGATGATATTATTGAATATCTTTGGCCTGTAGTGCAAAGATGAATGATTTTGAAGAATATCTTTGGCAGTAGTACAAAGATGAGCAGTGTTTAGATGAACATGACCAATCGATGAATATCTTTGGCTTTGTAGTGCAAAGATGAATATTTGATTCGAGATATATATTGATTGATGTTACTGAGGATAAAAGATGAGCGATGAACTTTTAAATTCATACATAGAAGATAGTAGTTTGCATTCTCTACTTAACTCTTCTAATGAATTATTATTTCATTGCGAATATTGATTTAAAATTTGTTGTCTATTGTATTCTATTAGATTTTTCCTGTTGAAGACTAACTGTAATTTGTTGCATATTATCTTAGTCATAATATTCTTTTCTTGGGCTAGTTGAGCTCGCCCCTTTTCTTTTTGTTCCATTTTTCTTCTCGTGGAGGCGAGAATATAGCGAGAGTCTGAGTCGGGTATGGAATGAAGGTTCTAGAGAGAGTTGTTTAGTAGTCCTCACCATTTTTGTAAAATAATGTATCAATAAATGTGATGAGGATTTATTTGAGTATAGATATTGTCTAGAAGATAATATTTGTATTCAAACTCACAGTTTTACTGTTGTAATAATAAAGTTGTAGTTGTTTCTGTACCATGTATTGACAACTCAGAATGGGTGATGTATACCTATTTTGGGGGCGTCACAATTTGACTCTTCTAATGGATTTCTCGTTCCGCTGCAACTATGGTTGAAAAGTTTTATCATCTACCATATGTTCTAAATCTCTGATTTATTACTGATGAAGGCTATTGATAATTTAATTATCTTTAGTCATGATATTCTTTACTAAGCTAGTTGTGCTCACCCTTTTGCTTCACAATTCCTTTCAAGTAATAAAAGTGTAGCTGGGTCGAGCGAGGGATAACAGGGGAATAGAACGGTGGTCTATAGTTGTTGAGGTTCTCCCTAAATAGGTGAGGTGAACCCAACGTTGGAATGGTGTTTTGCCACTATTATACAAGATGTCTAATGACATACAACCTCGTGTCATCATAAGACAGGGATGTGCTCATCCACTTGCTGAGTATATCTACGAGCACTACTTATATAATTTTAGTGTTTGGTTGAAATATAAATCTCAATTAGAGACAATGGAGATAATGATATGTCAAGAGAAGACTCACCATTGGAAAGAATATGATAATAATCTTCTCATTTTTCTTTGGGGTCTATTGGGTCAACCAAGGGTAATTCTGTGGCCATATGATATCTATTATAACCTAGACGCATGCCCCCCCCCCCCCATGTACGAAGGTTTCCTTGAGCACTTCCCAAAGATTTTAATTTCTAAAACAGTTTTTGATAATACCTTTATGTAAGGTGTCATTTGTGAGGTCTTGTCCACGGTTGGGACATGTGTCATACATGATTGGTATATTTGTATCAAAACTCACAGCATATGTGTTGTTGTATTTTGTACGACAATTGTTGTAATAAAATTGTAGTTATTTTCTGTACCATGTATTTGGCGACTCAGAATAGGTTGGGTGGATTGGACCTGTTTTGGGGACGCCACAAAAAAATCTGATAGAATACAATAGACAACAAGTTTTAGATCAACAACTGCAGCGGAAACAACAATTCATTAAAATAGTTAAGTAGAAAATAGAGTCTACTATCTTCTATGATTTAAAAGTCCATCATCAATATTTTATCCCTGTAACATCAATCAATATACATCTTGAATCAAATATTCATCTTTGCACTACGAGCCAAAGATCTTCATTTGTATCACCAATTGGTCATGTTCATCTCAACACCTGTCCATCTTTGCACCACGACCAAAGATATTCATCAGGTAATCATTCATCTTTTCACTACAGGCCAAAGATATTCAGTTATATCACCATTTAGAACTGAGGGTGATGAAAAATATCTTAAAAAAACGAATCAAGTGAGATAAAAGGACATAGATTAGGGATTCATACTTTGATTTATCCAAATTCAAAAATACTCCTTAATAATCAATTGTGGAGCAAAAATTCAAGAATGAAGCTCAAAACATGGATACAATCAAAGATAGTAACCATAATAGACAACTTGGACAAAGAAAAGAAAATTTAATTTTTCTGTGAATAGTGTCGTATTCGTGAATACTGTCATATACGTGAATAGTATCGTATACGTGAATAGTATCCCCGACACGAAAAGGTAGAAATTTCACAAGAAAAATCATACTTCATGAATAGTACTCGTGAATAGTATCGTATTCGTGAATAGTGTCGTATACGTGAATAGTAACCTTGACATGAAAAGGTAGAAAATTCATAATAAAATCATACCAATATTTTGGTATAATGATATTGAAAGAAATAACATCATTTTCGAAGAAAATAACATCTCTTACCTCAAAAGAATAGTACTTCTGGCTAAAATATCGGATATAATGTTGAAGAAGACTTGCACTGAATAGTAACACTCAAGATATAACTGTGACGCCCCCAAAATAGGTATACATCACCCATCTTGAGTCGCCAAATACATGGTACAAAATTTAAATATAACTTAATAATACAATTGTCGTGTAAAATACGACAGAACATAAACTAAGAGTTTTAATATGAATATTGTCTTCTAGATAGTATTCAACTCAAATGGAGTCCTTAATACATTTATTATCACACTATTTCACAGAATATTGAGGACTACCAATGCAACCATCTGGACCGTCAATCCATTCCCCGACTAGTCCCAGCTATATTCTCATTTCCTGAAGAGAACAGTGAAAGAAAGGGTGATCTCAACTAGCCCAGTAAGAAATATTATGACTAAGATAATGTAGAATAAATTATCCTTAGCCTTCAATAGTATAACAACTGATAGAATATAATAAACAACAAGTTTTAAATCAACAACTGCAGCGGAATAAGCAATCCATTAGAAGAGTCAAGTAGAGCATAAAACTTACAATCTTCTATGTTTTAAAAGATTTATCATCAATTTTATCGCTGAGACTCAGCTTAATAAATAATCCACATCATCGAATCACCCTTGTACTACGGCCAAGGATATTCTTTAGTATCACGGCCACAAATTATCCATGCACTACGGGCCAAGGATATTCATGTATTCATCAATGGTTATGATCATGCCATAAAATAATTCATCTTTTCACCCTTGGCCGAAGAGAATCCATGGCCATAATCATACCAAAAATTGTCCATCAATGCACTACGGGCCAATGAGGACTTTTAGCACATCATTTGTAACATTACGGTCATGATTATACCGAATAATCCCTGGTCATAATCATACCAAGTCCATCTATGCACTACAGGCCACAGATTACTTTCAACAGAATATAAACATGAGGATGATGACAATGATATAAGAATTCAATAAAATAAGTTCAAGGATAAATTTTTAAGAAATCAATAACGTTCAAATTGTCAACATGATACTGCTTTGTGGAGTAAAATTCAAGAATAATATTGTATCAAAAATAATTTAGACCGAAAAGTAATCAATTTTTGTCATGAATAGTACCCCGAGTGAATAGTAACTGAGTGAATAGTACCCAATGAATAGTAACTTCAGGAATAGTAACCCCGTGAATAGTAACTTCGGCATGAAAAAGTTATAATTTATCAAGAATGCTCAGAATAATATTTCCATGAAAAGATACTGCATGAAGCGCAAATATCAAGGATATTCTACTAATTTCATGGAGTATAGAAGCCAAAATTGTAACAAATGAGTATAGAATGAAGCTCAAAACATGGATACAATCAATGATAGTAACCATAATAGACATCTGGGACGGAAAAGAGAACATTTTATTTTTCGATGAATAGTGCCGTATTCGTGAATAATGTCGTATACGTGAATAGTGTCGTATACGTGAATAGTAACCCCGACACAAAAAGGTAAAAATTCCACAATAAAACTCATATCAATAATTCGGCATAATGATATTGAAGAAAATAATATCATTTACGAAGAAAATAACATCCCTTACCTCAAAAGAATAGTACTTCTGGCTGAATATTGGATATAACACTGAAAGGAACTTTCACCGTATAGCAACACTCAAAGTATCAAAATACTCACAAGAATACGCTAGATAATACAGAGAGAGGAGATTTCAGTTTTTGGTGTGATTTTCAATTCTAACCTAAGCACCCTATTTATAGGAAAATGCTTAGAACACCAAAGCAGAAAATTTATATAAATATTAATATATTTATATAAATTTCCTACGCCCACTTTGAATAACTGAATTCAGCCATTTCAACAACTAATGGGGCTGACTTCAACCATTTCAATAACTGAAATATATTAATATTTCATTGCTGAGACTCAGCTCAATAATTAATCCACATCATCAAATTATCCCTGCACTACAGGCCAAGGATATTCTTTAGTATCACGACCACGAATTATCCATATACTACGGGCCAAAGATAATCGTGTTTTCATCAACGGTCCTGATCATGCCATAAAACAGTTCATCTTTGTACCCTTGGCCGAAGAGAATCCATAGCCGTAATCATACCAAAAACTGTCTACCAACGCACTACGGGCCAATGAAGACTTTTTCATTAGTATCACAACCACAAATTATCCATGCACTACGGGCCAAAGATAATCGTGTTTTTTATCAATGGTCCTGATCATGATATAAAATAATTCATCTTTGCACCCTTGGCCGAAGAGAATCCATAGCCATAATCATACCAAAAACTGTCCATCAATGCACTACGGGCCAATGAGGACTTTTACCATGTCATTTGTAACATTACGGTCATGATTATACCGAATAATCCCTGGTCATAATCATACCAAGTCCATCTATGCACTACAGGCCATAGATGACTTTCAACAAAATATAAATATGAGGATGATGACAATGATACAAGAATTCAATAAAACAAGTTCAAGAATTAATTTAACCAAGAACTAATAACGTCTCATTTACTCATAACTAGATTATTTTTATGAAAAATACCAAATCAGTCCCAAAAATATTTCTTTTCTGGGATTTAGCAGAATATAGTCCCATATTGAACATATATTTTTCTCGAAATTTTAAAATTTATTTACTATTTTTCAAAAATTAATTTCTAATTAATTCCTTAAGAAATTAGCTACCTTAAGTTTAACTCCAGAAATTCCCAAATCTTAGCAAGATCTTACACAAGTTAACGTGAGCTTCCAGTTTAAATTTCATGGTCATTAGAGTTATAGAACTCCGATTATAGCATTTTTCGTTGGAAAAACCTAAATATTGAAATGGTCATAACTTGCTCATTTTAAGTCGGAATGAGCTCATTTTTGGACAGGAGGTACTTTATACCATATACTTTCATGTCCCAAAAGGCCAGAATTTTTCTCACAAATTAAGTGGCCGAAAATGCCCTTTTAAACTTCCTGGCAGTAGCTTTTCGGCACTTTTAAGTTTTTGATTCCTTCGCTAAAATCAGTCCACACGAAAATCTACAATAGCTTTTCCAGTGATTCCACTTGGATAAATTAGGAAACTCATAGATCTAACTCTAGAACTTGACCACACTCAAAAATTCAAAATATAATAGGAGATATGGTCAATTGAATTTCGTGTTCCATTTTCACCAAAATCTGATTTTCAACCCTTTGTGATTTCTAAGAAACTTTCCTGTTTTCACATAATAACCAACATAACTCATCATAACACTTACTAATACCACATATACCCATGATTTTCATTAGTCCAATATTTTTATTATGACTTTCATCATAATCCACGTAAACAGATCATTTCCACAATTTAACAAGGAATGAAATACAAATGATCATTCACCATGCATGTGGTAATCCACATAGACAGGTTATTCCAACAGAATAATAAAGAATAGAATAACAGAAGGATTCACCATGCATGCAATAGAGACCGCACAGACAGGTTATTCCCCACAGAATAATAAAGACGGAACTAGGTCAGGCGTGATACGCACCGACAAGATATTCCAACAGAATAATAAATAATGGAATCAGTCCGTGAAAATGCACGATGAGGATATTCGACGAATAATAAATAATAGAACCGTGTCCCATATAAAATGCATGCATGTGATATTCGACATAATAGTAAAGAATGGAATAATAGAAGAATTTCACCATGTATGCAATACTTTGCATATACAGGTTATTCCAACATAATAATAAAGAATGGAATAACAATAGCCCTCTTCATGAATACAAAAGAAATAATACCCCTTACAGGTACAACAAATAATATCCCTTACCTTAGAAGAAATTGGATATTGGAAAAGTGAAGTAGCAGAATGTAAGGCCCCAACTTTTTATAAATGAAGATTTAATTCCTCTATTTATTATTTTGAAATAGTAAGGGTTGATTTGATTAATGTGGTTAGTTGTGGGTAAAATGCGCAAATATTTTTAAATAAGCAAGTGGTTATAAAATACTCATTGTTGTCGGAGAATATTCGTTTGGTCGTGGAATATTCTTGGCTTCTGGGAATATTAAATACGACAAATAAATACCTTTGTGTGGGCCCCATAATGTAATAAACGTCGGATGAAGAAAACGACAAGTATAAATTGTTTATAAATAATGCTAGCTTGTTATTCACAATTATCTTGTTGGAATAACGATTGGTTAAAACACGATGAATACGCGTTGTTGACAAAAGAAGCATCTGTATTGCACCAATTATTGATTCTTACGTAAAAGGCACTACTCAATAATTGTTACAAAGAATTACTATGCTCAAGTATTTTATTTTATTGATTCAATAATTGCTGCGTTGATATTTTATATTACTGTTGTTTCAATAATTGTCACTACACAGTATTTTCCATTATCGAAGCAATAATTCATATTATCTTAATAAAATTATTAGAAAACATTATTGGCAATGTCTAGAAAGTTACATCTAAGGAGAGGTTTGGTCACCTAATCAAGGCGCCAAGAAGGAGAAATTCTTATTGAAAGCCCCTTTCTCGGAACTACGGTCACAAGATCTTTGTGATTCTATAATATTATTTATGAATAATTAATTATTGATTTATATGATGAGAAAAAAATTGATTTTATGTGGATATAGATGGAGAAAATTTTTAAAGTGACAATTGTTAAAAAAAAATTGATATTTTATCTTTTCTGATAAAATAATATTTTATTATATTAGTATAATATAATAATGGTGATATTTTTACAATGAATGTGGGATATATGAGTTTATGAGGAGGAAGAGTATTTTTGTTGCAAAAGTTGTTTAAAACATGTTAAACATGTTGGTGGACCCATTTCTTGACTGAAATTTGATTATAGCCTGTAAAATCGCCCGTTTACGGATTTCGGTCAATTTCTGTTTGGAATTTGGAAAACATTTCTTCTGCAAAGTTGTAGAGAATTGAATTTTCTATAAAAAGTCTCGAGATTCAAATTTTTTGATAAAAAGGCTATTTATTATGAATTATTGAAGTTCCGAAGTTCTAGAATAATTGATTTTTGGAAGTTTAAAAAATTTATAGTTAGAAAAACGTTTTTATTATTTTGGTTGGCCCCCCATGTGTTGCAAATGGCTGAAATCAGATTTTCAAAGTAGGCATAGGAATTTTTTTTAAATATTAATATTATATTAAATTTTTCTGTTTTTGGTGTTCTAAGCATTTTCCTATAAATAGGGTGCTTAGGTTAGAATTGAAAATCACACCGTAAACTAAAGATTTTCTCTCTTTCTCTCTATAATATCGAGCGTATTTGTGAGTATTTTAGTACATTGAGTATTGCTATACGGTGCAAATTCTTTCAGCACTATATCCAGTATTTTAGTCAGAAGTACTATTCTTTCTGAGGTAAGGGATGTTATTTTATTCGAAAATGATATTATTTCTTCAATATCATTATGCCAAAATATTGGTTGCAAAATTTTTATCAAATTTGGAACTTTTTCATGTCGGGGTTACTATTCATGAGTTACTATTCATGAGTTACTATTCACGAGTTACTATTCATAAGTTACCATTCAAGAGTACTATTCACGTAGCATGATGATATTTTTTGTGAAATTTCTATCTTTTAGTGTCGGAGTTACTATTCACGTATACGGCACTATTCAAGTATACGACACTATTCAGGAATACGACACTATTCACAAAAAAAATTAAATTTTCTTTTCTGTGTCCAAGATTGTCTGTTATAGTTCCTATCTTTGATTGGATCTATGTTTTGGTCTTCATTCTTGAATTTTACTCTACTCTGGTTATTTATGAAGTATTTTTGAACTTGAGTTATTTAAAGTATGAATCCTTAATATTTGTTCTTTTGTTTCAATGGATTCGTTTTCTTGAAAATATTTTTCATCATCCTCAGTCCTAAATGATGATATAACTGAATATCTTTGGCCTGTAGTGCAAAGATGAATGATTTTATAATGAATATCTTTGGCCCGTAGTGCAAAGATGAACAGGTGTTTAGATGAACATGACCAACTGACAAATATCTTTGGCCCGTAGTGCAAAGATGAACATGACCAACTGATGAATATCTTTGGCCTGTAGTGCAAAGATGACTATTTGATTCAAGATGTATATTGATTGATGTTACAGGAATAAAATATCGATGATGGACTTTTAACTTCATATATAGAAGATAGTAGATTGCATTCTCTATATAACTCTTCTAATGAATTGTTGTTTCCGCTGCAGTTGTTTGTGACGCCCCCAAAATTAGGTATACATCACCCATCTTGGGTCGCCACTTACATGGTACAGAATTTAAATACAACTTATTAACATAACTGTCGTGTACAATACGACATAAACTGTAAGTTTAAATACAAATATCGTCTACTAGATATTATACAAACTCAAACAAAAAGTCCTCATTACAATTATTATCACACTATTTCACAGAATAGTGAGGACTACTAATGCTATCTTCAGGACCATCACTCGTTTCCCCGACTCGTCCCAGCTATATTCTCATTTCCTGAAGAGAACAGTGAAAGAAAGGGTGAGCTCAACTAGCCCAGTAAGAAATATTATGACTAAGATAATGCAAAATAAATTATCAATAGTCTTCAACAATGTTAAACTGATAAAATACAATAGACAACCAGTTTAACTGCAACGGAATATGCAATCCATTAAAAGAGTCAAGTAGAAAATAAAATCTACTATCTTTTATGATTTTAAAAGGTTTTTCATCACTGTTATAGCTGAGACTCAGCTTTAATAAATAATCCACATCATCGAATCACCCCTGCACTACGGCCAAGGATATTCTTTAGTATCACGATCACAATTATTCCGCACTACTACGGCGAGAATAGTTGTGTATTCATTAATGGTCATGATCATGCCAACAATCGTCCATCAATGCACTACTACCATCGAGGATTTTTACCACATCATTTGTAACATTACGGTCATGATTACAAGAATAATCCTCTCGGTCATAATCATACCAAGTCCATCCATGCTCTACGTGCCACAGATGACTTTAAAAAAATATAAACATGAGGATGATGACAATGATATAAGAATTCAATAAAACAAGTTCAAGAATTATTTTATCCGAGATTTATTAACGCCCAAATTGTCAACATGATCATGGATGAAACGCAAATATCAAGGATATTCTACTAATTTCATGGAGTATAGAAGTCATAGTTTTAACCAATTTGGGTATAATAAAGAATGGAATAACAAAAGAAATCACCATGCATGCGATTGCCGCGATAGACAAAGTTATTCCAATGAGAATAATAATAACGGAACCAAAGTCGTGAAATTCACACCAAGCGCAGGATGTTCCAACAGAATAATAAAGATGGAACCGGATCCGGTGTAAAACCTGCTGAGATAGGATATTCCAATGAGAATGATAAAAAGAGCGGAACCGGTCCTGTAAAAAACACATGCATGGATGTTCCAACGAGAATAATAATAAAGAGCGGAACCAGTAAAGGTGTAAAACACATGCATGGAGGATGTTCCAATGTAATAATAGAAGAATGTCACCAAGTATAGGGTAAATTAAGCTGGCAGATACAAAAGTTATTCCAATGAGAATAATAAGCAATGGAATAACATAAGGATTTCACCAAGTATAGGGTATGTCGTGCATATACTGAGTTATGTATAGGGTATGCCACTTTTACGAGTTATTCCAATGAATAATAGTGAATGGAATAATGAAGTTCTCTTCAAGAAGAAAGAATAACACCCCCTACTTAGTAAAAGAACTGAATAAAAAGTAGTGAAGTAAAGAATACTCTTCTTCTTTCTATAACTTTCTCTCTATAAGCTTCTCTCTATAATTTTCTCTCTAGAGTTTCAATGAATTCGTAAGAAAATAATGAAGGAATGAGAAGCTCATTTATAGGAAAATAGAATGCATAGTAACTAATCCATGAAGCGGTCCAGATTGATTTACTTTAATCGACGGTCCATAATTAAAGCAAAATCTTTTAAATAAAATATAATATATTCTATTTATATAAAAACATTTTACTATGCAAACACTATAAAAAAACACTACGCAACACTATGCATAATAAAATATAATATATTTTATTTATAAAATAACTTTAATAAAGTATTCTTTTTATATATAAAAGATGTTTCGTTTTATTACGTTAATAATACGAATAAAACAAAACGTCATTATCATTATAATAATTCATATTATTAATCGACAATAATGGAATCAAACTAAGTGACTTCTCACATAAGCATCAATAATCAATACTGTGTGCTTCTTATGCAACCACACGTATCGTATTTTTTACTACCGAGTAGTTCAACAAGATCAACCAGTAAAACTTCCGCCGTTATTTCAATAAAATATTTTTGTCTTTTCTCAATCCGATAATAATTACATTGTAGGGTCCACCAATGATTGAGTAGTTTATGCGAATATTCCCCGCTAAACCGAATATTCCCCGACCAATCGAATATAATATAACCACTTGTATACTTTGCAAAATTTATAAATATTACCCACAACTATAACATTATATCAAATTATTCCATAATATTCAAAATAATATTTATAGAAAATTCATCTTTATTTATAAAAGCGGGGTCTTACAACCTCCCTTCTTATGAAATTTAGCCCTCGAAATTAGGGTACGACACGGTATGTCGAAGAGGTAAGGATACCTTGATTTCATTTGATTCTAACTCCCAAGTCATTTCCTCAACATCGTGGTTCCTCCACAAAACTTTGACTTGAGGTATAACCTTGGAGCGTAGAATATGTTCCTTCTTATCCAAAATTTGAGCAGAACCTCTTCATACGTCAAATCTTCCGCTATTTCGTCCGGTTCTAACTCAATAATATGGTTCGGGTCTTTCACATATTTACGTAACATGGATATGTGAAAAACGTTATGAACACGAGACATATTTGGCGGTAAAGCGAGTCTATAGGCCACAGTTCCTACTCGATCGAGGATTAAAAATGGACCGATGAATCGAGGATTAAGTTTCCCTCTCTTTCCAAATCTTGTAACTCCTTTCCATGGAGCAACTTTTAACAAACACATGATCTCTATATTGAATTCCACGTCCTTTCGATGAAGATCAACATAACTCTTTTGTCGATTTTGTGAGGTTTTTATACGTTGTCGGATCGTTTGAATCTTTTCCGTAGTCATACGTACCAACTCCGGTCCCAACAACGTTGCTTCACCCACCTCATCCCAGCATACTGGAGAACGACACTTTCTTCCATACAACGCTCGAAAGGAGCCATGCCAATACTTGCTTGATAAGCATTTGTTGTAGGAAAACTCCACCAATGGTAAAAACTTGTCCCAACTCCCTTGAAATCAAGAACACGAGTCTTAATAGATCTTCAAGAGTTTGAATAGTCCTCTCCGACCGTCCGTCCGTCCCGAGGATGATATGCCGAGCTAAATCGTAAGTCCGTGCCCATAGCTTTTTGCAAACTAACCCAAAATCGTGAAGTGAATCTTGGGTCTCGATCGAAACTATGGATACCTAAGATACCATGCGATCTTACAATCTCGTTTATGTACATCTGAGCAAGACGTTCAAGTGTATAAGTTTTCAGATCGTAAGAAAATGAGCGGACTTGGTCAATCTATCAACAATGACCCAAATCGCATCAATGCCTTGAGAAATCTTAGGAAGGCCCCAGAACGAAATCCATGGTAATGTGCTCCCACTTCCATTCGGAATTTCAAGTGGTTTCAATGGACCTTTTGGTACTTGATGCTCCGCTTTAACTCGTTGACAAGTTAGACACCTTGAGATAAACAAAGTAGCTTATCTCTCTCTTCATATTGCTCCACCAAAATGTATGGCGAATATCATGATACATTTTGGTACTCCTGAGATGGATTGCAAATGGTGTGTTGTGCGCTCCATCATGATATTATACTTTAAATCGTGGTCGTTAGGAACACAAAGTCTGGAGTTGACTCAAGTATTCCTTCTTCATCGATTCTTGCTTTAAAGATAGCACCCTCTTGCACTTTCTTTTTCATACGCATCAGCTCCAGGTCTGTAGCTTGAGCAGCTTTAACTTTATCGATTAAAGTCGGTTCTACTCGTATATTTGCTATCATCACATGCGTCCCTAGAGTCTTTAACTCTATCTCCATCCTTTGCAAGTCACAAAATGGGCCTTTCAGGTTGACAATAACGCACTCGTACTTTGCATACGATCTTCTACTCAATGCATCAGCTACCACGTTCGCTTTTCCAGGATGGTATTGGATGGTATGATCATAATCTTTCAACAGTTCAAGCCAACGTCGTTGTCGCATGTTGAGTTCCTTTTGAGTGAAGAAATATTTGAGGCTTTTATGATCCGTAAAGATCTCCACTTTCTCCCCATACAAGTAATGCCTCCAAATTTTAAGTCTGAAGATAACAAATACCGCTAACTCCGGATCGTGAGTAGGATAATTCCTCTCATATTCTTTGAGTTGTCATGAGGCATAAGGCTATAACTTTTCCATGTTGCATAAGAACACATCCCAACCCTTTGCTCAAGCATCATCAGATGACAAATCCCTCCGAGCCAAATGGTATTGTCGTAACAGTCTTTGAAATAAGTCTCTTCTTGAGTTCTTGAAAACTCTTCTCACATTCTTCGCTCCAACCGAACTTTGTATCTTTTCGAGTCACCGAGTCGATGGAGTAGCGATTCGAGAAAATCCTTCCACGAATCTCCGATAATAACCAAATTTAAACCGAGAAAGCTACGACTTCTATCATCGATCTAGGTTGTTCCCGACTTTGAATAGCTTCAATCTTTTCAGGGTCAACAGATATTCCATGACTTGATACCACGTGCCCAAGGAATGCTACTTCTTCAAGCCAGAACTCGCATTTCTTCAACTTGGCATAAAGCTTATATTCACGAAGCTTTTGGAGTGTCAGCCTCAAGTGATGCTCATGATCTTCACGGCTTTTGGAATAAATAAGGATGTCATCAATAAAGACGACCACAAAGTGATCTAAATATTCCTTGAATACTCGGTTCATCATATCCATGAAGGCAGCAAGGAGCATTAGTCAATCCAAAGGACATGACTAGGAATTCATAATGCCCTTACCGAGTTCGAAAGCCGTCTTTGGAATGTCAGCGGTTCTAATCTTCAATTGGTGATATCCGGAACGAAGATCAATCTTTGAAAAAGAATTGGCTCATTTGCAACGGGTCAAACAGGTCATCAATACGTGGCAATGGATATCTATTTTGATGGTGACATGATTCAACTCCAGATAATCAATACAAAGTCGCATACTCCCATCTTTCTTCTTCACGAATAGAACAGAGCACCCCAAGGAGAAGTACTGGGGACGAATAAAGCCAATGTCTAACAATTCCTGCAGTTGGGTCTTTAACTCCTCGAAGTTCAATAGAGCTATTCGATACATGGGCTTTGGAAATAGGTTTTGTACGAGTTCAAGGTCGATACAAAATTCAATTTCACGCCGGGGTAGGCGGGGAAGTTCTTTGGGAATACGTCGGAAATTTATTAACAATAGAAATATCGCTCAAAAGCGGCGTATTTTTGTTTAAATCGTGACATGAGCTAAGAAAGCTTGACATCCATTTTTCAATAAACGAATAGCTTTATGGCTTGAGATGACCATGATTGATTTTAATGGTTTGGTCATTTGAATTCAGATAATAGGTTGATTAGGAATATGAAAGCTAACAACCTTACGAAAACAATCAATTTTTGCATGATAAGTAGTTAACCAATCAATCCCAGAATCACGTCAAATGCAAGTATTTTTAATGAAATAAGATCGGGTGTAATGTGAGGGTACCGATTTGAACCAAACAAGACTTATAAACGGTGGATGTAATGAAGGTTTCTCCCAACGGAGTTTCCACAGATAAGTCAAAGTCTAATTTCTCCGAGTCAAATTTAATCGATGAGCGCAAGTAGGAGAAATAAAAGAATGGGTAGAACCCATTATCAAATAAAGTGTAGACTTCATTAGAGTTTATGATAAGCTTACCGTGATGACCTCATTCGGGTTCCTTGCTCTCCGGGAGGTCACAACAAACGCTCTCCCTTGCAGCTCTTGGTTTTGACTTTTTTTCGACCTTTGGTGCCTCCATCCTAGTTGAATTTGTCTTGAGAAATGACAAAATCGAGCTAAGTGACCTTCTCTTCCACAATTATAACATGCTTTGACGGCGATGGCACGATTCGGACCGATGTGTCCCTCTTCTCCGCATTTGAAGCATATGATAGGTGGTCTTTCTCCTTCCTTAACAGTGGTCTTTGGTCGACGTCTTTCCATCATCATTGAATCTCCGCTTTCTTGAAATGTCCATTCTTATTGTTTTTTTGGGCCCCGATTACCACCAAGTGGTTACCATATCCGCCCGTTGATTCCCTCCACGCTTATTGTCACCGCTTCGATGACTACTCTCACCGGTATTATAACTTTGCCGCCGCTTCTCTTTTAGTTAGCGTTGACTCGTTATCGCGCTCCACTAATCGAGCCCTATTTACAACATCTCGAATACAAACACGGTTTATGAGAAATAAGATGTTGACGTATCTCGACTTCAAACCTCTTAAAAACATTCGCGCGCCATTCTCTTCATTATCCACGAGTGGGGACGCTAAACCGTGATAACTCCGCAAATTTTGCCTCAGACGTATTACGACACGGTTATATTGTTTTGTTCCAACTTGATAAACTCCACCTCCTTCATGTGGCGAATACTTTCGTGAAAGTATTTGTCGTTGAACGACTCTGGAACTTCTCCCAAGATATCTTGATCAAAGAGTTGAGTACGCTTTTTACCGATTCCCACCAAGATCCGCCTCTCTCCGCGCAACATAAAGGCGTGAAAAGGAACCTTTTGCTCCTCGGAGCATCCCAAGACATCAAATATCTTGGTAATCTGCTTTATCCATGCTTCCGCCATGAAGTGGTTTTGCTCTCCCTTAAACTCCGGTGGTCCCAGCTCCTTGAATTGTTTAGCGGTGACCACCGAGAGTTTTCCGTGTTTCCACCTACGTTTTTGGATGTGAGTCGCTCTACTTTCTTTGTTGCATAAATTGCATAAAGCCTCGAACATTTGATCATTCATCATTTGGTCGGTGTTGTTGTTTGCATGAGGATTGTCGCCTTCTCGATGCACATTATCCGATTATTGATATGTGGTGAATCAACGATCACCGTGCTCCATTGCTATTCTCAACATTCTCGGATGTCATTTTGAGACATCGCCACAAAACAAAAGATTAATTGACATTTAACAATTATCTTTATATTCGACCGACCAATAAAATAGCACAAAAACTTAGGTAGGTCATACTAGCGAAGGTATTCAAAATCTCTCCCTCCCTAGTACTTTTCTCACATCTTAGCCAGGATCATATCCTTAGCTCGATATCAATTGTGGACGCCCCAAAATTAGGTATACATCACCCATCTTGGGTCGCCACTTACATGGTATGTAATTTAAATACAACTTATTAACATAACTGTAGGTACAATAATCTGACATAAATCGTAAGTTTAAATACAAATATCGTCTACTAGATATTATACAAACTCAAACAAAAGTCCTCATTACAATTATTATCACACTATTTCACGAATAGTGAGGACTACTAATGCTATCTTGAGGACCATCACTCGTTTCCCGACTCGTCCCAAATTTATATTCTCATTTCAAGAGAACGGTGAAAGAAAGGGTGAGCTCAACTAGCCCAAAGAAGAAATATTATGACTAAGATAATGCAAAATAAATTATCAATAGTCTTCAACAATGTTAAACCGATAAAATACAATAGACAAACCGGTTTAATCTGCAATGAATATGCAATCCATTAAAAGAGTCAAGTAGAAAATAAAATCTACTATCTTTTATGATTTTAAAAGGTTTTTCATCATCGTTATAGCCGAGACTCAAACTTTAATAAATAATCCACATCATCGAATCACCCCGCACACTACGGCCGAGGATATTCTTTAGTATCACGATCACAATTATTCTCGCACTACGCCAAGAATAGTTGTGTATTCATTAATGGTCATGATCATGCCAACAACATCCATCAATGCACTACTGACCACCGAGGATTTTTACCACATCATTTTGTAACATTACTGGCCATGATTACAATCGAATAATCCTGGTCATAATCATACCAAGTCCATCCATGCTCTCTGTGCCACGAGATGACTTAAAAAAAATATAAACATGAGGATGATGACAATGATATAAGAATTCAATAAAACAAGTTCAAGAATTATTTTATCCAGATTTATTAACGCCCAAATTGTCAACATGATCATTGGATGAAACGCAAATATCAAGGATATTCTACTAATTTCATGGAGTATAGAAGTCATAGTTTTAACCAACTTGGTATAATAAAGAATGGAATAACAAAAGAAATCACCATGCATGCGGTACTTGCAGACAGACAAAGTTATTCAACGAATAATAATAATAACGGAACCGGTCGGTGAAATTCAC
The DNA here is from genome assembly GCA_020205615.1 of Panax quinquefolius. Taxonomy (NCBI): domain Eukaryota; kingdom Viridiplantae; phylum Streptophyta; class Magnoliopsida; order Apiales; family Araliaceae; genus Panax; species Panax quinquefolius. The sequence goes on from CM035174.1 coordinate 77,791,020, forward strand.
ACAAGCATGGATGTTCCAAATGTAATAATAAAGATGGAACCGGATCCGGTGTAAAAACACACGAGATAGGATATTCCAACAGAATGATAAAGAGCGGAACCAGTCCTGTAAAACACATGCATGTGATGTTCCAGCGAGAATAATAATAATAAAAGGCGGAACCAGTCCGGTGTAAAACACATGCATGTGATGTTCCAACAGAATAATAGAAGAATGTCACCAAGTATAGGGTAAAGGCGCATACACGAGTTATTCCAATGTAATAATAAGCAATGGAATAACATAAGGATTTCACCAAGTATAGGGTATGCCGCATATATACAAAGTTATGTATAGGGTATGCCACTTTTACAAAAGTTATTCCAACAGAATAATAGTGAATGGAATAATGAAGTTCTCTTCAAGAAGAAAGAATAACACCCCTCTACAGTAAAAAGAACTGAATAAAGAAGTAGTGAAGTAGCGTAATACTCTTCTTCTTTCTATAACTTTTCTCTATAGCTTCTCTCTATAATTTTCTCTCTAGAGTTTCAATGAATTCGTAAGAAAATAATGAAGGAATGAGCTTCTATTTATAGGAAAATGGAATGCATAAGTAACTAATCCATGAACGGTCCAGATTGATTTACTTTAATCTGACTATCCATAATTAAAGCAAAATCTTTTAAATAAAATATAATATATTTTATTTATATAAAAACATTTTACTATGCAAACACTATGCAAAAAACTATATGCAACACTATGCATAATAAAATATAATATATTTTATTTATAAAATAACTTTAATAAAGTATTACATTTTATATAAAAGATGTTTCATTTTATTACGTTAATAATACTGAATAAAACAAAACGTCATTATCGCTATAATAATTCATATTATTAATCGACAATAATGGAATCAAACTAAGTGACTTCTCACATAAGCATCGATAATCAATACTGGTGCTACTACTATGCACCACACGACATCGTACTTTTTACTACCGAGTAGTTCAACAAAGATCAACCAGTAAAACTTCCGCCGTTATTTCAATAAAATATTTTTGTCTTTTTCTCAATTCGACAATAATTACATTGTAGGGTCCACCAATGATTGAGTAGTTATGCGAATATTCCCTCGCTAAACCTAATATTCCCAGACCAATCGAATATAATATAACCACTTGTATACTTTGCAAAATTTATAAATATTACCCACAACTATAACATTATATCAAATTATTCCATAATATTCAAAAATAATATTTATAGAAAATTCATCTTTATTTATAAAAACTGGGGTCTTACATTGTTGATCTAAAATTTGTTGTCTATTGTATTCTATCAGATTTTTCCTCGTGAAGACTAAGGATAACTTGTTGTACATTATCTTAGTCATAATATTCTTTCTTTGGGCTAGTTGAGCTCACCTTTTCCTTTTGTTCCATTTTTCTTCTCGGGATACGAGAAATAACAGGAACTAGCTTGGGTGTGGAGTAATGGTTCAAGACAGTTGTTTTAGTAGTCCTCACTATTTTGTAAAATAGTGTATCAATAATTGCAATGAGGACTTATTTGAGTGTGGATATTGTCTAGAAGACAATATTTGTATTTTAACTCAGAGTTTATGTGTTGTCGTATTTTGCACGACAATTGTATTAATGAAGTTGTAGTTGTTTCTGTACCATGTATTTGGCGACTCAGAATGGGTTGGTTGGATTGGACCTATTTTGGGGGCGTCACACAGAATACTTTTCTTTTTTCTCTCTATAGTTTCTCTCTCTAGAGTTTTAGTGAATTCGTAAGAAATAATGAAGGAATGAGCTTCTATTTATAGAAAAATGGAAAGTGGCTCTTGGTCTTAACGAAAGGTCAAAATGACTCTTGGTAATATTGAAGATACAACTACTATTTGCGAAGGGGCAATTAACTCTTGAAACACCGAAGGGGCAAATAACTCTTGAAACACCGAAAGGGCAAATAACTCTTGGAAAACTAAAGGGACAAATAACTCTTGGAAAACTGAAGGGATAAGTTACTATTAAAACTTTAAATCAACGATCCATATTGATTTACTATTATAATTTCAACCAACTGATTCGAAAATTAAAGACATCTCCTCATGGAATAATATTGTACCCAAAAATAATTTGGACCGATAAGAAATATATTTTTTGGGTGAATAGTACCCCGTGAATAGTACTTCGGGAATAGTACCCTGTGAATAGTACCTCGACACAAAAATACCCCAAATATCCGAGTGAATAATTTTTGGGTGAATAGTAACCCGTGAATAGTAACTCGTGAATAGTACTCTGACACAAAAAGTGCCCTAAATACTAGAGTGAACAATACTAGAGTGAATAGTAACCGGGTATTTTATGACAACTTGTCTACTTTAAAAAAAAATTCACATATCACCCTTAACTTTAAACTTTTATCAATTTAACTATTTACCAAAATAGAAAAATTAAATACTTTTATTTCATAAAATTCGAGGGTCTCACAATCACCCTCCTTATGAAATTTTCGCCCTCGAAATTTACGCACGCACTGATATTGAAGAGATGAGAATACCTTGCTTTCTTTTTTGGATCGTACCTTCCGGTTATATCCTCTCAGTATCATGATTTTTTCATTGCTCATCTCCGTATTTAGGATATCATTCTAGAATATATCTTTAAAACAAAGGTTAATTGACATATCACAATTTGTCAACTTATCAAGTAAACAATTTCACTTAGGTAAGTCACACACTAATAAGTATATAACTCGCCTCTCCTCCTAGTTCTAGACTCTTATCTCCGCCAAATGACCATATCCCTAAGCTCGATACCAACCGTGACGCCCCCAAAATTAGGTATACATCACCCATTTCGAGTCTCCAGGATACATAGTACAAAATTCGAGATACAACTTCATTTATATTATTGTTTGTTGAATCGTCAGATAGAATACGACCACGATTAATCATGAGTTTTAATACAAATGTATGTAACTCTCATGGTGCCTCGACCACAACCTTACAATGGTACTTTACATAAAAGTATAGTCGAAGACCTGCTTTTAGAAATTAAAATTTTTGGGAAGTGCTCAAGGAAACCTTCGTACATGGGAGGCCGTAAATGCCAGGTTATAATAGATATCATATGGCCACATAATTATCCTTGGTCAACCTAATAGACCCCAAAGAAAAACGAGAAGATTACTATCATCTTCTTTCCAATAAGTGAGTCTTTCTTGACATATAACTATCTTCTTTGTCTCCAAGTGAATATTATATTTTAAATAAACTCCAAGATCATATAGGTAGTGCCCGTAGATATACTTAGCAAGTGGATGCGCACAACTTTGTCTTATGATAACACGAGGTTGTATGTCATTAGACATCTTGTGTGATAGTGGCAAAACACCCTTCCAAAGTTGGGTTCGCCTCACCCTATATGATTCACCAAATATAACTACTAAATAATGTATAGAATACAACACACTTTTCTATCTTTGTTTAGGAGAACCTCTATAGCTAGAGACCACATTTCTATTCCCCGTTATCCCCGCTCAACCGTAAGAACACTCTTACTAAGAACACTCTTATTATTACCGAAAGGAATTGTGAAGCGTAAATAAGTGAGCACAAATAGCCCAAAGAAAGAATATCATGACTAAAGATAATTAAATTATCAATAGCTTTCATCAATAATAAATCAGAGATTTAGAACATATGGTAGATGATAAAACTTTTCAACCATAGTTGCAGCGGAACGAGCAATCCATTAGAAGAGTCAAATAGACCATCAGGTCTATTATCTTCTCCATGTTAAAAGTCCACCAATAATGTTTTATCCCTGTAACATCAATCAACAATTCATGTCCACAATCATATGAATAACTCATATTCATAATTATAATTCTGAATTCCTTTTTCGCACCCAGGACGAAGATGATTCTCATCACCTATCTTCACCTAAAATATCACAAATCATTGTTATACCAAATCACAATTCATGCTCATAATCATACTAATAAATTCATCTTTGCACTACATGCAAAAGATATACAACTGTAAAACCAATAATGCTGAGACTCAACTTAACAAATAATCCACATCATCGAATCACCCCTGCACTACGGCCAAGGATATTTGTTAATATCACATCCATGAAATATCCATGCACTACGGCCAAGGATATTCATTATTATCACATCCATGAATTAATATTTCATTACTAAGACTCAGCTCAATAATTAATCCACATCATCAAATCATCCTTGCACTACAGGCCAAGGATATTCTTTAGTATCATGACCACGAATTATCCATGCACTACGGGCCAAAGATAATCGTGTTTTCATCAACGGTCCTGATCATGCCATAAAACAATTCATCTTTGCACCCTTGGCCGAAGAAAATCCATAGCCATAATCATACCAAAAACTGTCCATCAACGCATTACGGGCCAATGAGGACTTTTTCATTAGTATCACAACTACAAATTATCCATGCACTACGAGCCAAAGATAATAGAGTTTTTTAATCAACGGTCCTGATCATGCTATAAAACAATTCATATTTGCACCCTTGGCCGAAGAGAATCCATAGCCATAATCATACCAAAAACTGTCCATCAATGCACTACGGGCCAATGAGGACTTTTACCACGTCATTTGTAACATTACGGTCATGATTATACCGAATAAACCCTGGTCATAATCATACCAAGTCCATCTATGCACTACAGGCCACAGATGACTTTCAACAAAATATAAATATGAGGATGATGACAATGATATAAGAATTCAATAAAACAAGTTCAAGAATTAATTTAACCAAGAACTAATAACGTCTCATTTACTCATAACTAGATTATTTTCATGAAAAATACCAAATCAGTCCCAAAAATATTTCTTTTCTGAGATTTAGCAGAATATAGTCCCATATTGAGCATATATTTTTCTCGGAAATTTTAAAATTTATTTACTATTTTTCAAAAATCAATTTCTAATTAATTCCTTAAGAAATTAGCTATCTTAAGTTTAACTCTAGAAATTCCCAAATTTTATCAGGATCTTACACATGTTAACATGAGCTTCCAGTTTAAATTTCATGGTCATCGGAGTTATAGAACTCCGGTTATAGCGTTTTTTGTTGGAAAAAACCTAAATATTGAAATTGTCATAACTTGCTCATTTTAAGTCGGAATGAGATCATTTTTGGACAGGAGGTACTGTATACCATATAATTTCATGTCCCAAAGGGCCAGAATTTTTCTCACAAATTAAGTGGCCAAAAATGCCCTTTTAAAATTTCTTGCAGTAGCTTTTTGGCACTTTTTAGTTTTAGATTCCTTCGCTAAAATCAGTCCACACGAAAATCTACAATACCTTTTCTAGTGATTCCACTTGGATAAGTTAGGAAACTCATAGATCTAACTCTAGAACTTGACCATGCTCAAAAATTCAAAATATAATAGGAGATATGGTCAATTGAATTTCATGTTCCATTTTCACCAAAATCTGAATTTCAACCCTTTGTGATTTCTAAGAAACTTTCCTGTTTTCACATAATAACCAACATAACTCATCATAACACTTGCTAATACCACATATACCCATGATTTTCATTAGTCCAATGCTTTTATTATGACTTTCATCATAATCCACGTAAACAGGTCATTTCCACAATTTAACAAGGAATGAAATACGAAAGATCATTCACCATGCATGTGGTAATCCATATAGACAGGTTATTCCAACAGAATAATAAAGAATGGAATAACAGAAGGATTCACCATGCATGCGATAGAGAGACCGCACGCAAAAGTTATTCCCCACGAGAATAATAAAGAGCGGAACCAGTCAAGCGTGATACTTTGACCGACGTGATATTCCAATGAATAATAAATAATGGAACCAGTCCGCCAGTAAATGCATGTAATCGGATATTCCGGCGGAATAATAAATAATGGAACCGGTCCCGGTAAAAAACGCTGATGCATGTGATATTCAAATGTAATAGTTAAGAATGAAATAAATGAAGAATTTCACCATGTATGCAGTACTTTGCATATACAGGTTATTCCAACATAATAATAAAGAATGGAATAACAATAGCTCTCTTCATGAATACGAAAGAAATAATACCCCTTACAGGTACAACAAATAATATCCCTTACCTTAGATGAAACTGGATATTGGAAAAGAGAAGTAGCAGAATACTTTTCTTCTTTCTCTCTATAGTTTCTCTCTCTAGAGTTTCAGTAAATTCGTAAGAAATAATGAAGGAATGAGCTTCTATTTATAGAAAAATGGAAAGTGGCTCTTGGTCTTAACGAAAGGTCAAAATGACTCTTGGTAATATTGAAGAGACAACTACTATTTGCGAAGGGGCAATTAACTCTTGAAACACCGAAGGGGCAAATAACTCTTGAAACACCGAAAGGGCAAATAATTCTTGGAAAACTGAAGGGACAAATAACTCTTGGAAAACTGAAGGGACAAGTTACTATTAAAACTTTAAATCAACTATCCATATTGATTTACTATTATAATTTCAGCCAACGGTCTGAAAAATTAGCACATCTCCTCATGGAATAATATTGTACCCAAAAATAATTTGGACCGATAAGAAATATATTTTTCGGGTGAATAGTACCCCGTGAATAGTACTTCGGGAATAGTACCCTGTGAATAGTACCTAAACACAAAAATACCCAAAATACCCGAGTGAATAATTTTCAGGTGAATAGTAACCCATGAATAGTAACTTGTGAATAGTAACTCATGAATAGTTCTCTGACAAAAAAAGTGCCCCAAATACTCGAGTGAACAATACTAGATTGAATAGTAACCGGGTATTTTATGACAACTTGTCTACTTTAAAAAAAATTCACATATCACCCTTAACTTTAAACTTTTATCAATTTAACTATTTACCAAAATAGAAAAATTGAATACTTTTATTTCATAAAATTCGGGGTCTCACAATCACCCCTCCTTATTAAATTTCGCCCTCGAAATTTACGTACGTACCTGATATTCGAAGAGATGAGAATACCTTGCTTTCTTTTCGGATTGTACCTTCCCTGTTATATCCTTTGTATCATGATTTTTCCATTGCTCATCTCCTATATTTCAGATATCATTCTAGAATATATCTTCAAAAAAAAGGTTAATTGACATATCACAATTTGTCAACTTATCAAGTAAACAATTTCAACTTAGGTAAGTCACACACTAGCGAAGTATATAACTCGTCTCTCCCCTCCTAGTTCTAGACTCTTATCTCCGCTAGTGACCATATCCCTAAGCTCTGATACCAACTGTGACGCCCCCAAAATTAAGTATACATCACCCATTCTGAGTCGCCAAATACATAGTACAAAATTCAGATACAACTTCATTTATACAATTATTGAGTTGTCGTATAGAATACGACCCCAGTTAACTGTGAGTTTTAATACAAATGTATGTAACTCTCATGGTGCCTCGACCACAACCTTACAATGGTACTTTACATAAAAGTATAGTCGAAGACTGTTTTAGAAATTAAAATTTTTGGGAAGTGCTCAAGGAAACCTTCGTACATGGGAGGCCATGCGTCTAGGTTATAATAGATATCATATGACCACATAATTATCCTTGGTCAATCTAATAGACCCCAAAGAAAAACGAGAAGATTACTATCATCTTCTTTCCAATGGTGAGTCTTCTCTTGACATATAACTATCTTCATTGTCTCCAAGTGAATATTATATTTTAAATAAACTCCAAGATCATATAGGTAGTGCCCGTAGATATACTTAGCAAGTGGATGCGCACAACCCTGTCTTATGATAACACGAGGTTGTATGTCATTAGACATCTTGTGTGATAGTGGCAAAACACCCTTCCAAAGTTGGGCTCGCCTCACCCTATTTGATTCACCAAATATAACTACTAAATGATGTATAGAATACAACACACTTTTTTATACTGTTTAGGGAGAACCTCCACAGCTAGAGACCACTGTTCTATTCCCCTGTTATCCCCTTTCAACCCAAGAACACTCTTACTAAGAACACTCTTATTACCTGAAAGGAATTGTGAAGCAAAAATAGTGAGCACAACTAGCCCAGTAAAGAATATCATGACTAAAGATAATTAAATTATCAATAGCTTTCATCAATAATAAATCAGAGATTTAGAACATATGGTAGATGATAAAACTTTTCAACCATAGTTGCAGCGGAACGAGCAATCCATTAGAAGAGTTAAATAGACCATCAGGTCTATTATCTTCTCCATGTTAAAAGTCCGCCAATAATATTTTATCCCTGTAACATCAATCAACAATTCATCTCCACAATCATATGAATAACTCATAATCATAATTATAATTCTGAATTCCCTTTTCGCACCCAGGACGAAGATGATTCTCATCACATATCTTCACCTGAAATATCACAAATCATTGTTATACCAAATCACAATTCCTACTCATAATCATACTAATAAATTCATCTTTGCACTACATGCAAAAGATATACAACTGTAAAACCAATAATGCTGAGACTCAACTTAACAAATAATCCACATCATCGAATCACCCCTGCACTACGGCCAAGGATATTCGTTAATATCACATCCATGAAATATCCATGCACTACGGCCAAGGATATTCATTATTATCACTTCCATTAATTAATATTTCATTGCTGAGACTCAGCTCAATAATTATTCCACATCATCAAATCATCCCTGCACTACAGGCCAAGGATATTCTTTAGTATCACGACCACGAATTATCCATGCACTACGGGCCAAAGATAATCGTGTTTTCATCAATGGTTCTGATCATGCCATAAAACAATTCATCTTTGTACCCTTGGCCAAAGAAAATCCATAGCCATAATCATACCAAAAACTGTCCATCAACGCACTACGGGCCAATGAGGACTTTTTCATTAGTATCACAACCACAAATTATCCATGCACTACGGGACAAAGATAATCGTGTTTTTTTATCAACGGTCCTGATCATAATATAAAACAATTCATATTTTCACCCTTGGCCGAAGAGAATCCATAGCCATAATCATACCAAAAACTGTCTATCAATGCACTACGGGCCAATGAGGACTTTTACCACGTCATTTGTAACATTACAGTCATGATTATACCGAATAATCCCTGGTCATAATCATACCAAGTCCATCTATACACTACAGGCTACAGATGACTTTCAACAAAATATAAATATGTGGATGATGACAATGATATAAGAATTCAATAAAACAAGTTCAAGAATTAATTTAACCAAGAACTAATAACGTTTCATTTACTCATAACTAGATTATATTCATGAAAAATACCAAATCAGTCCCAAAAATATTTTTTTTCTTGGATTTAGCAGAATATAGTCCCATATTGAATATATATTTTTCTCGGAATTTTTAAAATTTATTTACTATTTTTCAAAAATCAATTTCTAATTAATTCCTTAAGAAATTAGCTACCTTAAGTTTAACTCCAGAAATTCCCAAATCTTAGCAGGATCTTACACATGTTAACGTGAGCTTCTAGTTTAAATTTCATGGTCATTAGAGTTATAGAACTCCGGTTATAGCATTTTTCGTTAGAAAAACCTAAATATTGAAATGGTCATAACTTGCTCATTTTAAGTCGGAATGAGCTCATTTTTGGGCAGGAGGTACTTTATACCATATACGTTCATGTCCCTAAAGGCCAGAATTTTTCTCATAAATTAAGTGGCCGAAAATGCCCTTTTAAATTTCTTGGCAGTAGCTTTTTGGCACTTTTAAGTTTTTGATTCCTTCGCTAAAATCAGTCCACACGAAAATCTACAATACCTTTTCCAGTGATTCCACTTGGATAAATTAGGAAACTCATAGATCTAACTCTAGAACTTGACCACACTCAAAAATTCAAAATATAATAGGAGATATGGTCAATTGAATTTCGTGTTCCATTTTCACCAAAATCTAATTTTCAACCCTTTGTGATTTCTAAGAAACTTTCCTGTTTTCACATAATAACCAACATAACTCATCATAACACTTACTAATACCACATATACCCATGATTTTCATTAGTCCAATGCTTTTATTATGACTTTCATCATAATCCACGTAAACAGATCATTTCCACAATTTAACAAGGAATGAAATACAAAGGATCATTCACCATGCATGTGGTTATCCATATAGACAGGTTATTCCAACAGAATAATAAAGAATGGAATAACAGAAGGATTCACCATGCATGTGATAGAGACCGCACAGACAGGTTATTCCCCACAGAATAATAATGATGGAACCAGGTCAGGCGTGATACGCACCGACAGGATATTCCAACAGAATAATAAATAATGGAACCAGGTCCGACATAAATGCACAGACAGGATATTCCGATAGATTAATAAATAATGGAACTGTGCGCGCGAAACGCATGATGTGATATTTTGATGAGAATAGTAAAGAATGGAATAATAGAAGAATTTCACTATGTATGCAGTACTTTACATATACAGGTTATTCCAACATAATAATAAAGAATTGAATAACAATAGCTCTCTTCATGAATACGAAAGAAATAATACCCCTTACAGTTACAACAAATAATATCCCTTACCTTAGAAGAAACTGGATATTGGAAAAGTGAAGTAGGAGAATACTTTTCTTCTTTCTCTCTATAGTTTCTCTCTCTAGAGTTTCAATGAATTCGTAAGAAATAATGAAGGAATGAGCTTCTATTTATAGAAAAATGGAAAGTGGCTCTTGGTCTTAACGAAATGTCAAAATGACTCTTGGTAATATTGAAGAGACAACTACTATTTGCGAAGGGGCAATTAACTCTTGAAACACCGAAGGGGCAAATAACTCTTGAAACACCGAAAGATCAAATAACTCTTGGAAAACTGAAGGGACAAATAACTCTTGGAAAACTGAAGGTACAAGTTACTATTAAAACTTTAAATCAACGATCCATATTGATTTACTATTATAATTTCAACCAACGGTCTAAAAAATTAGCACATCTCCTCATGAAATAATATTGTACCCAAAAATAATTTGGACCGATAAAAATTATATTTTTCGAGTGAATAGTACCCCGTGAATAGTACTTTGGGAATAGTACCTTGTGAATAGTACCTCGACAAAAAAATACCCCAAATACCCGAGTGAATAATTTTCGGGTGAATAGTAACCTGTGAATAGTAACTCGTGAATAGTACTCTGACACAAAAAGTGCCCCAAATACTCGAGTGAACAATACTAGAGTGAATAGTAACCGGGTATTTTATGACAACTTGTCTACTTTAAAAAAAATTCACATATCACCCTTAACTTTAAACTTTTATCAATTTAACTATTTACCAAAATAGAAAAATTGAATACTTTTATTTCACAAAATTTGGGGTCTCACACCACATTCATTGTAAAAATATCACCATTATTATATTATTATAATATAATAATATATTTAAATGAATTATTTTATCAGAAAAGATAAAATATCAATTTTCAACAATTGTCACATTAAAAATTTTCTCCATCTATATCCACATAAAATGAATATTTTCCTTATCATATAAATCAATAATTAATTATTCTTAAATAATATTACAGAATCACAATATTGACAACCCAGCCTAGGTGCTCCTGTGGAAGAGGGCTTTCAATAAGGATTTCTCTTTTCTTTGGTAGCGTAATTAGGTGACCAAACCTCTCCTTAGACAAAACTTTCTAGACATTGCCAATAATGCTATCTAATAATATTATTCAAATAATATGAATTATTGATCTGATAATGGAAAATACTGTGCAGTGACAATTATTGAAATAAAAATAATATAAAATATCAACGTAGCAATTATTGAATCAATGGAATAAAATATTGAATAGTAATTACTGTAAAAACTATTGAGTAGTGCCTTCTTACGTAAGAATCAATAATTGGTGCAATACCGTGTGCTACTGTGTTTTAACCACCAGGGTATTCTAACAAGATAATACTTGTAATAACTACGCCTAGTTATTTATAAACAACTTATACTTGTCATTTTCTTCATCCAATCGCTTTTACATTATGGGGCCCACACATATTTGCAGTAGTAATTCACGAATATTCTGACAAAGAAGAAGAATATTCCACGACCAAACGAATATTTTATAACCACTTGCTTACTTTGTAAAATTTATAAATACTACCCACAACTATAATATTATATCAAATCCACACCATAATACTAAAAAAAATATTTCGAGAAAATTAAATCTTTATTCATAAAATTCAGGGTCTCACAATCTCCCCTCCTTATGAAATTTCGCTCTCGAAATTTACGTACATACCTGGTATGCTGAAGAGGTGAGGATACCTCGTCAGATTCTAGCTCTTGAGGTATAACCTTTGAGCGTAAAATATGTTTCTTCGTATCTAAGATTTTAATAGGTACCTCTTCATACGTTAAATATTTCGTTATCTCGTACGGTTCTAATTCAATAATGTGGCTCGGGTCGTCCATATATTTACATAACATCGATACGAAAAAAAATGTTATGAACATGCGACATACTTGGCGTTAAAACAAGTCTATATGCCACAGTTCCTACTCGATCGAGGATTTCAAATAGAACAATTAAATCAAGGGTTGAGATTTCCTCTCTTCGTCAATTCTTGCTTCTAGAATAACGCCCTCTTGAACCTTCTTCTTCACATTCATCAGCTCTGAGTCTGTAGCCTAAGCGGCTTTAACTTTATCGATTAAAATTAGTTCTAATCGTATATTTAACATCATCACGTGGGTCTCTAGAGTAAGTCGTATGAAATGGGTCTTTGTGTTAACAACGTCATACTCGTAACTGCATATGATCTTCTACTCAATGTGTCAGCTACCACGTTCGCTCTTCTACGATGATATTGAATGGTATGGTCGTAAACTTCAATAGCTCGAGCCAACGTCTTTGGCGCATGTTACGTTTGTTTTGGGTGAAGAAATATTTGAGTGTTTTAAAAATGGGTTTTGTACTGGGGTCAAATTTAAACATTGAGCACAAGTAGGAGAAATAAAAGAATTGGTAGAACCGATATCGAATAAGGTATAAACTTCACAAGAGTTTATGATTAACTTACCAGTGATAGCTTCGTTCGGGTTCCTCGACAAATGCTCTCACTTAAACTACCGACTTTGACTTGTCTGAGACATCCTTTGGCGTCACCATCCCAGCTGAACTTCACTTCACTACACGAAAAAATCGTGCTAAGTGACCTTCCCTTCCGCAATTAAAACACGCTTTGGGTTGCTGCGTACAGTTTGGACAGATGTGTCCCTCCTGTCCGCATTTGAAACATATGACCGGTGGTCGTTCTTCTTCCTTGGAAACAGGTGCTGGTGTTGCTGTCTTTCCATCATTATTGAACCTTTTCTTCTTGAAATTTCCACTTCTATTATCTTGGCCATGATTACCACCGAAATGGTTACCATTCTTGGCATGATAATTTCCCCCACGATGGTTATCATTGTTCCGATGATCATTTCCACCTGTATGATTCTTATCGTGTTGTTGGTCGTTGCCTTTTGGTTGTGCTGACTCATTATCGCGCTCCACTAACTGAGCCCTATTCACAACATCTAAATATAAATAAAGTTTGTGAGAAATGAGGTATTGACATATATCGGGTTTCAAACCTCGCAGAAACATTCGCGTCATTCGCTCCTCATTATCGACCAAATGGGATGCAAATCGGGATAACTCCGCAAACTTAGCCTCATACTGCGACACGGTTATATTGTTTTGCTCCAGCATGATGAATTCCACATCCTTCATGTGACGAATACTTTCGAGAAAGTACTTGTCGTTGAACAATTCTTGGAACTTCTCCCAAGACATCTTGAGTGTGTCAGGCTGGGTACGTTTTACAGATTCTCACCAATGATCTGCTTCTTCACGCAACATAAAGGTGGCGAATGGAACCTTTTGCTCCTCTAAGCATTCCAAGACATCAAATATCTTGGTGATCTGTTTTATCCACGTCTCTGCCTTAAGTGGTTCTGGCTTTCCCAAAAACTCTGGTGGTCCCAGCTCCTTGAACTGCTTAGCGGTGACCAACCGTGGGTTGCCATTGTTTTCACCTGCATTATGAACAGGAGTCTCTCTCGTTTGGTGTTGCATGAATTCTAAAAAGCTCCTAAATGTACCGTCGTTCTTCATTTGATCAGTGTTGTTGTTTACACGAGGATTATTGCCTTCCTGATGCACATTACCCTGGATATTAATCGTTGGTGATTCAACGGTCTCATGTGCTCCATTGATATTCTCAACATTCTCGGATGTCATTTTTAAACACTGTCACAAAACAAGGGTTATTTGACATGCCACATATTATCCCTATACTCTGACCGACCAATTAAATACCAATTAAACTTAGGTAGGTCATACTAGCGAAGGAATACCCCATCTCTCCCCTCCTAGTTCTTGTCTCACATCTCAGCCAGGGATCATATCCCTAAGCTTTGATACCAACTGTGACGCCCCCAAAATAGGTATACATCACCCATCTTGAGTCGCCAAATACATAGTATAAAATTCAAATACAACTTAATAATACATCTGTCGTGTAAAATACGACAGAACATAAACTGAGAGTTTTAATACAAGTATTATCATCTAGACAGTATTCAACTCAAATGGAGTCCTCAATACATTTATTATCACACTATTTCACAGAATAGTGAGGACTACTAATGCAACCATCTGGACCGTCAATTCATTCCTCGACTAGTCCCAGCTATATTCTCATTTCCTGAAGAGAACAGTGAAAGAAAGGGTGAGCTCAACTAGCCCAGTAAGAAATATTATGACTAAGATAATGCAGAATAAATTATCCTTAGCCTTCAACAGTATAATAACTGATATAATATAATAGACAACAAGTTTTAGATCAACAACTGCAGCGGAATATTTCCAATGGAAGGACATAAGATTCGAATTTTTCTGATAAAAGGGCTATTTATTATGAATTATTGAAGTTCCGGAATATTGGGTCTGAATTGATTTTGTTGCATTAAATGATAAAAACATATTTTTCATTTTGGTGGGTCCCGCGTGAGTGGTAAACATGCTAAATTCAGATTTTCTAAGGTGGGCGTGAAAATTTTTATATATATTATTATTGTATTAAATTTTCTGTTTTGGTGTTCTAAGCATTTTTCTATAAATAGGGTGCTTAGTTTAGAATTGAAAATCACACCAGAAACTGAAGTTTTCTCTCTATATTATCGAGCGTATTTTTTAAATATTTAGATATCTTGAGTGTTGCTATACGGTGCAAGTTCCTTTCAGCATTATATCCAATATTCAACCAGAAGTACTATTCTTTTGAGGTAAGGGGTATTATTTATTTCATATTCTGAAGATATATTATTTTTCGTATTCGTATGAATATTATTTCGTTCAATATTCGCAAGAAATATTATTTTTATTTAATGTTCGTAAGGAATATTATATTCGTTCAATACTCGAAAGGAATATTATTTTCGTTTAATATTCGTAAGGGATGTTATTTTTGTTCAATATTCACTTGAAATAATATTTTCTTCCATTCTCTGTAGTATGTAAGTAATATTATTTCGTTTCAGATTTCAAATTTTATTCTCGTTTTGTTAAAGTTTTGGCTTCTATACTCCATGAAATTAGTAGAATATCCTTGATATTTGCACTTCATTCAGTATCTTTTCATGAAAATATTATTCTGAGCATTCTTGATAAGTTTTACCTTTTTCATGCCGGGGTATTATTCACGGGGTTACTATTCTCGAAGTTACTATTCACTGGGTAATATTCACTCGATTACTATTCACCCGGGGTACTATTCATGACAAAAATTGATTACTTTTTGGTCCAAATCATTTTTGATACAATATTATTCTTCAATTTTACTCCACAAAGCAGTATCATGTTGACAGTTTGGACGTTATTGATTTCTGGATAAATTAAATTATAAATCTTTAAAAATTTATCCGTGAAATTGTTTTATTGAATTCTTATATCACTGTCATCTTCCTCATAATTATATTATGTTGAAAGTCATCTGTGGCATGTAGTGCATAAATGGACTTGGTATGATTATGACCAGGGATTATTCGGTATAATCATGACCGTAATGTTATAAATGATGTGGTAAAAGTCCTCATTGGCCTGTAGTGCATTGGTGGACAGTTTTTGATATGATTATGGCCATGGATTCTCTTCAGCCAAGGGTGCAAAGATGAATTGTTTTATGGCATGATCATGACCATTGATGAATATACGAATATCTTTGGCCCGTAATGCGTGGATAATTTGTGGTTGTTATACTAAAGAATATTCTCGTCAGTAGTAAGTGTGTGGGTGATTCGATGATGTGGATTATTTATTGTCGAGTCTCAAATGATAAAAGTGATGAAAAACCTTTTAAATCATAGAAGATAGTAGATTTTATGCTCTACTTGACTCTTCTAATGGATTGCTTGTTCTTCACTTTGTTAAACTTGATGTTTGTTATATTTTATCATTTAACACTGTTGAAGGCTAACGATAAATTATTCTGCATTATCTTAGTCATAATATTTCTTACTGGGCTAGTTGAGCTCACCCTTTTGCTTTCATTGTTCTCTTCTGGAAATGAGAACGTAGCCGGGACTAGTCGAGGAACGGAGTGACGGTCAAGATGATAGCATTACTAGTCCTCACTATTCAATGAAATAGTGTGATAATAAATGTATTGAGGACTCCATTTGAGTTGAATACTGTCTAGAAGACAATATTCGTATTAAAACTCTCAGTTTATATTTTGTTGTATTTTACACGATAGTTGTATTATTAAGTTGTATTTGAATTTTGTACCATGTATTTGGCGACTCAAGATGGGTGATGTATACCTATTTTGGGGGCGTCACATAAATACTCACAAAAATACGCTCGATATTATAGGGAGAGAAAACTTCAGATCCTGATGTGATTTTTAATTCTAACTAAGCATCCTATTTATAGGAAATGCGTAGCACACCATAGCTGACAAACTTGCTACCGGTGGCTTTACAATTCAATATTCATAATGAATAACCCTTTTATCAGAAAAATACAAATTTTATGTCCTTTCCATAGGAAATTTAATTCTCTACAACTTTGTAGAAAAAAGTTTTTCCAAATTTGATAAGTGGATTTAATATACACGAATCGATATTCATTTCAAGTTTAAATTCATAGTTATCTTTTTGTTTTGTGTTCGTTTTCACTTGTTTCATGTCATTTTATGTGTAGGGTGGTTATGGATGCAAGTGGTGAAGAAAGACGGAGTTTTAGAGCGAAAGTGGAAAAATGTTTGAAGTTGTAATTTTCCTTTAGAAGATAGCCATGCACGTCACGGACGGGCCTTTTGAAGTTTCTGTACCCTTCGCCTGTATGGGTCTCGAATCTGCACTCTCTCGATGCGTTTTGAACTCTCTTTTGTTGCTCGGTTTTGGATATTTTGTTAGGCGCCTGGACTCTATAATAGGAGACTTCGAGCAGAACATAAGGAGAGCTTAATATTACGTGAAAAAAGCAACAATCATACAACACAAGGAGCATACTACAGAGACAAATTCTAGGATTCAAGTGCGTGCTTTGGAGGAATAATTTGAAGAGATTATCGTGACGGTTGCAAATCTAGGCTACGTGAAGGGGTTTTCATTATTCTTCTTCTCTTAAGTCTTTTATTTATAATTGAAATGATGGTTTCATTAGATTATTCAGTTTTTAATTCATTCGTTATGAACTAATTCGCTTATTAGACTTGTGATGGATCCTTGGGTGAAACGATGAGTTTTTAACTTTGATTTCCAATTCAATAAAGTATTTTCAATTTATCTATGTTAATTCGAGCGTGAACTTATGAATTGCTTGATCAACAATTCTTCGTGGATTTGAATGGAATCGAGATAGGATATTCAAATCTAGACCTAGTTAATGTAGCATGTGTCATGAATTTTGTGAATAACAGATTTTTTATTATTGTTAAGGTAGAGATATGTTTGACATCACATGTAATCGGGTAGAGAACTTAAGCTTAAACCTTCTTTAATTGTAGTTCACATAGAGATATAGTGAGTTGGTTGATTTAGGTGTTTAACGGATTTCTATCTTAATTGTGGATTGACGTTAATACGGTATTAGTGCATCGAGAGGTGGTTAATACTACGTTCCTGTTCTTGATTAATAAACCGGGATAGTGAATTGAATTGAAATAAAGGTGTTAAAATCAGAGTGAAGCCCAGGGTGAAATCATAAGTCTAATTCTTCATTAATTGTTTGAAATTTCAGATTTTTGATATTGGTGATTGGTTGTGGTATTTTATTTGTTTTTAATTTAGTTTCTATAATTTTTAATCATTGAATTGGATAGTTTAATAAAATTAGGATTAATAGGAAATTGATATTTGTGAAGTTAAGTTTCTTATTAAATTGTCTCTGTGGGAACGATACTCTATTCATCACTTTATTACTTGTTGACCACGTACACTTGCGTGTATTGCGCATATCGATTTTATCCAACAAGTTTCCTACAGAGAAGTTAAGAAGATTTTGGAAAAAGTCGTAAATCCGAGTCGGAAAGATTGGTCACTTCGGTTGGATGACGCATTATGGGCTTACCAGACTGCATACAAAACACCAATTGGGATATCACCATATCAACTCCTATATGGAAAAGCATGTCACTTACCGGTGGAGTTACAGCACAAGGCCTTTTGGGCAATACAGAAATTGAATTTTGATCAATCCGTCGTAGGAGAAAAGAGGCTACTCCAACTTAATGAGCTCGACGAATTTCGACTTCATGCATACGAGAACGCCAAGCTTTACAAGGAAAAGGTTAAAAGATGGCACGACCAGAAGATTTTGTATCGAACATTCGAGCCGGGACAATCAGTCCTCTTGTTCAACTCACGGATGCGATTGTTCCCAGGAAAGCTTAAGTCGAGATGGTCTGTACCGTTCACTATAAAGCGAGTATTCCCTCATGGCGCTGTTGAACTCTACAGTTATAATCCATTAGAGACGTTCAAGGTCAATGGTCAACGGATAAAGCATTACTGGGGTGGCGAATCAAACTGGGATGTCGTCAACATCACCCTAGCTGATACACAGTAAAACAGGGAGTAGTCAAGCTGAACAACTTAAAATCAAGCGTTAATTGGGAGGCAACCCAATATTTTGTTATTTTTCGTAGTTTTATTAATAATTGTTAGAATGTAGCTTTTATTAAGTATTAGGCAGGTAGTATAGCGTAAACATTTTGTTGAAACTCTCAATCCTACTCCAAGTCGTCAATAATCTAACATCTTGCATGTTTATGGTTGTATGAGGGGCCAAAAGTGAGTAAGAGAAATAACGGGCAAGAAAGGAAGGAAAATCAGAGAATTTTGCAGCACCAAATTTTGGGCCAAAAATCTGAAGTCAGTGGGCATGCCTGGCGGAGGTAGGCTATTGTAGTTTTACACCTTCACGGGTGGGTCCTTAATCTCAGGCGGAACACGTTAAATACACACACACGCTTTCTAATTTCCCTAAACACACGCCTCTTTCTATCTCATTCCCTACTCATTCGCCCCATTCCCTCGACCCACTCCTTCTACCCACGATTACACAAGGATTCACCCTCTCACCCCATTACCAAACCTAAATCAATTGCATCCACTACCCCACACCATCAAGCCCACGAATTCCTCTCCCCTATCACCTCTATATAAACCCTACCACACACCTCCCATATTCATCACCACAAATTTCGAATTCATCAAGAAATTGGGGAACACATAGCACACTTGAGAGTAAGTTACCTTCTTATTGAGTTTCCATCTTTTCTCCACTGAAGTACCATAGAAACTCTTGAAGCTTTGGGGTAAGAACGAACCGTGCACACCAAGTGTTTGATATATTGAGTGAACCAAGTGTAAGGGGAAGGTAGTGTGTGCTAACAAGTTTTAACATCCAAAATTCAATGGCTTCACAACCGACTTCCAAACGCCAAAGGGGAGAGAGTTCAAGATCCGCTCCACCGACACGAACATATGATCGAAGAAAATTTGTGAGTGCCGCTGCCGCCGACCGGTATGACTACATGCTTACTAAAGCCCTTACGCCGGAGCGTGGATTGGCCCCCGAGGGAAATGATGGGGAGATGATGGCTCAAATTATCAAAAGGGGTGGCTTAAACTCACCGAGCATCCAGTTCCAGCCGTCGTCAACATCGTCAAGGAATTTTATGCAAACGCCGAAGACAAAGCCCCATTCAATGCGTTTGTGCGGGGTCGCATGGTCCCGTTTAGTGACAATGCAATCAATGCCTATTATCAGTTGCGGGTGCCACGACAATGTCAGTATGCACAATTGAGGGATTTTGACCTTGACTACGAGGAGGTTATTACGAACTTAACAAAGCCGGGAACATCTTGGATCAAAGGTCAAAAGGGAGGTACAGTGTTCCATAGCAAGGACCTTAGCCGGTATGGCAAAATATGGTACGCCTTCTTATGTGCTAAATTGCTTCCGTCCCAACACACTTCAGACGTCAGCAAAGAGAAGGCATTACTATTGTACGCCATTGTGCAAGATTTCATTATTGACGTCAGGGCAATTATCAATTTCTCCATCCGCCGGTGTTTACGTACAAATTTTTTGGGCAGCTTGTCACATCCCTCACTCATCTGTGCGTTATGTCGCAATGCAGGGGTGAGATTGTCCGATGATGAGCCTATTCAAATGCCACTCGCTTTGCTTAATTCTTGAATGATAACGCGGTATTCTGTATGGGCGGGAGGCGAGTCACATCCACGAGGTCTAGGTTTTATTTTTCCATCGGCGTCGGAAAATGAAGTAGATGCAGAAGATACCTCAGGGGATGAGGATGAAGCTATGGGAGATCAAGGAACTGAGCAGGTACCACAGACCGAGGCAATATCCAGTCCTCAATTCCTTGAGTTCCAAAATCAGATGAATGCACACAATAGGGCAGTGTGCTGGGAAATACGATGATTGGCGATGCGACAAGATCACATGTTTGATGCTATGAACGCGTCTTTTGCCTCACTCAACACAACACTCCAAAGTTTTAATTTGGCGGCTCACTATCCATATCAACAACCTGGACCACTGCCTCGATTTCCTCCAAGTGATTCAGATGATGAAGAGCACCAACCACCTCCTCAGACTTAGGCGATTCAAGGGAAGTCCTCATGCATTTAATTTTATTTTTATCCAATGAGGGCATTGTGTTACTTAAGTTTGGGGGATTTAATTGTTTAGTTGCATGCATTTTGTTATTTTTGTTTTCATTTCTAGTTTGCATTGTAGATTAGGTGTTTGCATAGTAGTTAGGATTTTGCATTGTTTTCATAAGTGTTATTTTCAGTTTAAAAAATAAAAAGAAAAAAAAATTAGTTAAATATTGTGTTTGCATATGTCCAACAATGCTTCAGTTCATGTTATTTATGGGCCAATGATGAGATTATAAACAAGTTAACCAATACAGTATTGATTATTAGAACTGTGATACAATTTCTGTTATGAATCGATTCTTGGACTTGTTTAAAACTGTTATAAAAAGGTTAGCACTAATAACATCTTTGTCAATTCGATCGCCTCAAATTGATACAAAAATAGTTTCTAAAGGATAATGCTAGGGTGAATGAGAAAACGACAAGGATAGGCAGTAAAGGTTAAAATTAGGCAAGAACATAAGTTTGGGGGAGTATATGTGGGGTATATAAGCTTTTAAAAAAAAGTAAAAGAAAAATGAAACATGTTGAGTCTTGTGGTGGGTTGAGGAGAAACACTCACCATAAATACAAGCGTGAGATGGAGCGTAAAACGCACTCACCAACCATCTATCTAAAAAAAAGAGGAATAATGACGGTAAAAGAGCAAAAAGCCCCCGTGTAAAAAAAAGAAAAGAAGAAAGTATAAGTATCCTACATGAACCCTTGAATTTGGTATTGTTTAATGTTAGTTTGGTTGTGCTTATCTTTGAAATTTTTAAGATTGCACTGTATGATTCCTTCTAAGAAGTTGTTTATGTATTGAATTTGGGTCCGTATCAGTTATGATAGATGTTGATCACACACGCATGTTATACCAGTGATAATTGTTCAAGATTTGAGAATTAATATGAAATTGTGGATTAGTTTTGGTGATTCATATTGTAAGGTTGCTTGTTTTCTCTGAGGCCGGCGAGATAAGTTAGTTTCTGCGATATTGTTGGATTCTTAGGCATTTAGATTTTTTTATTTCATTGCATTGCATAGCATGTAGTTTGTTTTGTGCTCGAGGACTAGCACGGTTTAAGTTTGGGGGATTTTGATAAGTGGATTTAATATACAAGAATCGATATTCATTTCAAGTTTAAATTTGTAGTTATCTTTTTGTTTTGTGTTTGTTTTCACTTGTTTCATGTCATTTTATGTGTAGGGTGGTTATGGATGCAAGTGGTGAAGAAAGACGGAGTTTTGGAGCGAAAGTGGAAAAATGCTTGAAGTTGTAATTTTCCTTTTAGAGCTAGCATTGCCACGGGCGCCACTTTTAAGCTCGCTGTACCACGGGGTGAAGTGGGGTCTCGAATCCTGCACTCTTCTGATGCGTTTTGAACTCTGCTGGTGCTCAGTTTTTAGATGTTTTGCTAGGCGCCTAGACTCTATAATAGGAGACTTCGAGTAGAACATAAGGAGAGCTTAATATTACGTGAAAAAAACAACAACCATACAACACAAGGAGCATACTATAGAGACAAATTCCAGGATTCAAGTGCGTGCTTTGGAGGAATAATTTGAAGAGATTATCGTGACGGTTGCAAATCTAGGCTACGTGAAGGGGTTTTCATTATTCTTCTTCTCTTAAGTCTTTTATTTGTAATTGAAAGGATGGTTTCATTAGATTATTCCGTTTTTAATTCATTCGTTGTGAACTAATTCGCTTATTAGACTTGTGATGGATCCTTGGGTGAAACGATGAGTTTTTAACTTTGATTTCCAATTCAATAAAGTATTTTCAGTTTATCTATGTTAATTCGAGGATGAACTTATGAATTGCTTGATCAACAATTCTTTGTGGATTTGAATGGAATCGAGAGAGGATATTCAAATCTAGACCTAGTTAATGTAACATGTGTCATGAATTTTGTGAATAGCAGATTTTTGATTATTGTTAAGGTAGAGATATGCTTGACATCACATGTAATCGGGTAGAGAACTTAAGCTTAAACCTTCTTTAATTGTAGTTCACATAGAGATATAGTGAGTTGGTTGATTTAGGTGTTTAACGGATTTCTATCTTAATTGTGGATTGACGTTAATACAGTATTAGTGCATCGAGAGGTGGTTAATACTACGTTCGTGTTCTTGATTAATAAACTGGGACAGTGAATTGAATTGGAATAAAGGTGTTAAAATCAGAGTGAAGCTCAGGGTGAAATCATAAGTCTAATTCTCCATTAATTGTTTGAAATTTCAGATTTTTGATATTGGTGATTGGTTGTGGTATTTTATTTGGTTTTAATTTAGTTTCTATAATTTTTAATCATTGAATTGGATAGTTTAATAAAATTAGAATTAATAGGAAATTGATATTTGTGAAGTTAAGTTTCTTATTAAATTGTCTCTGTGGGAACGATACTCTATTCATCACTTTATTACTTGTTGACCATGTACACTTGCGTGTTTTGCGCGTATCGATTTTACCCAACAAAATTCTAAATGGAAAAGGACCGAAATCAACATAGGGATGATTGTTAATACCTCCATTCTGACAAAATACTGATAAAACACCTCAGCATTAATTCCTTTATTTATATCCACATAAAATAAATATTTTCTTATAATATAAATCAATAATAATATTACAGAATCACAATAATGACAACCAGGTCGTTCTTAGGAAAGAGGGGGCTTTCCGATAAGGATTTCTCTTTACTGGCGCGCAATTAGGTGACCAAATCTCTTTCCTAGATAGAGCTTTCTTAGACATTTCTAATAATGTTATCTAATAATATTATTCAAATAATATGAATTATTGATCTGATAATGGGAAATACTATGCAGTGACAATTATTGAAACAACAATAATATAAAATATCAACGTAGCAATTATTGAATCAATAAAATAAAATATTGAACAGTAATTACTGTAACAATTATTGAGTATTGTCTTCTTACGTAAGAATCAATAATTCAAAAATAATATGTAATACCGCGTGCTACTGTGCAACCACGCGTATTACTGTATTTTAACCACCAGGTATTCTAACAGTTTTAACAGTAACAATTACGCCATTATTTATAAAAAAAACTCATACTTGTCGTTTTCTTCTTCAGACCGTTTTCCTTTATGAGGCCCACAAATGATTGCGCCGTCGTACGAATATTCTCCGATAACAAGAATATTCCACGACCAAACGAATATTCCCCGACAACAATGAGTATTTTATAACCACTTGTTTATTTTGAAAATTTTGTACATTTCACCCATAACCAAAGCATTATATTAAATTAACACCTTATTATTTCAAAATAATGAATAAAGGAAATTCAATTTTATTTATAAAAAGTTGGGGTCTTACAACCTCCCCTCCTTATGAAATTTCGTCCTCAAAATTGACATACGTACCTGATGTTTCCAAAAGGTGAGGATACCTCGCTTTCATTTCCGATTCCAACTCCCAGGTCATTTCCTCATTAGCAAGGTTCCTCCACAAAACTTTGACTTGTGGTATAACCTTTGTGTGTAGAACATGTTCCTTCCTATCGAAGATCTTGACTGGTACCTCCTCGTACGTTAAATCTTCGGCTACCTCGTCTGGTTCTAATTTAATAATGTGATTTGGGTCTTTCATATATTTATGTAACATCGATACATGAAAATTGTAATGAAAACGCGACATACTTAGCGGTAAGGTGAGTCTATAGGCCACAGTTCCTATTCGAACAAGAATCCCAAATAGACCAATAAATCGAGGGTTGAGATTTCTTCTCTTCATTGACTCTTACTTCTGGAATAACACATTCTCGTACATTCTTCTTCATATTCATCAGCTCCGGGTCTGTGGCTTGAGCAACTTTAACTTTATTGATTAAAGTCGGTTCTACGCGTATATTTGACATCATCGCATGGGTCCCTAGAGTCTTTAACTCTATCTCTATCATTTGTAAATTATACAAAATGGGTTTTTGTGTTCAACAAGATCGCACTCGTACGCGCATATGATCTTCTACTCAACGCATCAACTAATACGTTTGCTTTTCCATGATGGTATTGAATGGTATGATCGTAATCTTTCAACATCTCGAGCCAACGTCTTTGGCGCATGATACGTTTGTTTTAGGAGAAGAAATATTTGAGTCTTTTATGATCTGTATAGATCTCCACTTTCTCCCCATACAGGTAGTGCCTCCAGATCTTTAGCGCGAAAACGACTGCTGCCAACTCTAGATAATGAGTAGGATATGTCCTCTCATATTCTTTGAGTTGTCTTGAGGCATAGGCTATGATTTTCCCATATTGCATGAGAACACATCCTAAACCTTTGCTTGAAGCATCGCAGTAGATGACAAATCCCTCCGAACCTGATGGTATTGTCAGAACAGGTGCCGAAATGAGTCTCCTCTAGAGTTCTTGGAATCTCTTCTCACATTCCTCGCTCCATCTGAATTTTGTATCTTTACGAGTCAGCTGAGTTAATGGAGTGGCGATTCGAGAAAATCCTTCCACGAATCTTCGATAATAACCAGCTAAGCCTAAAAAGCTACGTATTTCGATTACTGACTTAGGTTACTCTCAACTGTGACTCATATCCCAACCTTGGATAGTAAGTCACAATGACACCTATCATTTTACCACCACACAAATATAGCGTCCCCTACGGAGAGTCTGGCTTCGGTGCATTCCACAAAGGAAGTCACGAGATAGAGGCTCGGGTACCAATTCTTGTAGTTGGATTTTTAACTCCTGAAGTTCAATAGGAGCCATTCGATATGAGATTTTAAAAATGAGTTTTGTATCGGGTTCAAGGTCAATACAAAATTCAATATCACGCTCTGGGGGTAGGCCTGGAAGTTCTTCAGGAAATACGTCAAGGAATTCACTAACAACAGAAATATTATTCAAATCTGACGTGTTTTTGTTTAAATCCATAACATGTGCTAAGAAAGCTTGACATCCGTTTTTTAATAAACAAATGACTTTATGGCTTGATATGAAAGTGTTTGACTTTAGTGGTTTGGTTTCATGAATTCACATAATAGGTTGGTTAGGAATATGAACACTAACAACCTTACGAAAACAATCAATTTTAGCATGATAAATAGTTTACAAGTCGATTCCTAAAATCACATCGAAGGCAAGTATCTTTAAAGAGATAAGATCAACAGGTAATGTGATGGTGCCAACTTGAATCAAGCAAGATTTATAACTGTAGATGTAATGAAGGTTTCACCCAACGGAGTTTCAACAGATAAGTCAAAGTCTAATTTCTAAAGGGTCAAGTTCAAACGTTGAGCACAAGCAATAGAGATAAAAGAATGGGTAGAACCGGTATCTAACAAGGTATAGACTTCGTAAGAATTTATGATTAACTAACCCATGATAACTTCGTTCGGATCCTCGTCACGAAAAATGCTCTCCCTTAAACTACCGACTTTGTTTTGTCTATATTCGCCTTTGGTGCCACCATCCCAGCTGGACTTGATTTCGCTATAGGACAAAATTGAGTTATGTGACCGTCTTTTCCACAACTAAAACATACTTTGGAAGTCTGTGAACAGTTTAGACTTATGTGTCCCTCCTCTCCGCATCTGTAGCATCTAACTGGTGGTCTTTCTCCTCCCCTAGAATTTGTTGTTGGTGTTGGTTCTGTTGCGGACATCTTCCCATCATCATTAAATCTTCTCTTCTTGAAATTTCCACTTGAATCATTTCTTCTATTGTCTTGGCCATGATTACCACCGAAGTGGTTACCATTTCTGGCATGATAATTTCCTCCATGATGGTTATCATTGTTCCGATGGTCGTTGCCACCGGAACGATTATTATCGTGTTTTTGGTCGTTATCTTTTGGTTGAGCCGACTCATAATCCCATTCCAATAACTGAGCCCTATTCACTACATCTGAATAAAAACAAAGTTTGAGAGAAATGAGGTATTGACGTATTTCGGGTTTCAAACATCGCAGAAACATTCGCGTCATTCTCTCCTCATTATCAACCAAATGGGATACAAACCGGGACAACTCGGTAAACTTAGCTTCGTACGCTTTACGGATTTCCACCAGTAATATGCCTCTCCTCGCAACATGAAGGTGGTAAAGGGAACCTTTGCTCCTCTGAGCTTCCCAAGACATCAAATATCTTGGTAATCAGCTTTATCCACGTCTCTACCGTAAGTGATTCTGGCTTTCCCAAAATCTCTGGTGGTCCCAGCTCCTTAAACTGCTTAGCGGTGACCATCCGTGAGTTGCCAGTGGTTCCACCTTCATTTTGAACAGTAGTCTCTCTCGTTTGGTTTTGCATGAATTCTAGAAAGTTCCTAAACATACCATCGTTCGTCATTTGGTCGTTGTTGTTGTTTCTAGGAGGATTATTGTCTTCCTGATGCACGTTATCCTTGTTATTAATCAGAGGTGACTCAACGGTCTCATGTGTTCCATTGCTTATCTCAACATTTTTAGATGACATTTTACTGTTACAAAATAATGGTTAATTGACATGCCACATATTATCCATATATTTTGACCAACCAATTAAATAACAAATAAGCTTAGGTAGGACACACTAGTGAAGGATTAACTCGTCTCTCCCCTCCTAGTTCTATTTCCCGATCTCCGCCAGAGACCATATCTTTAAGCTCTGATACGAACTGTGACGCCCCGAAAATAGGTCCACACAACCCATTCTGAGTTACCAAATATATGGCACAGAAAACAACTACAACTTCATTATTATAATTGTCGTGCAAAATACGACAACACATATGTTGTGAGTTTAAATACAAATATTGTCTTCTAGAAAATATTCAAACTCAAATAAGTCCTCATTACAATTATTGATACACTATTGTACAAAGTAATGAGGACTACTAAACCAACTGTCTTGAACCATCACTCCACACCCCGACTAGTTCCCGTTATATTCTCGCCTCCTGAGAAGAAAAATAGAACAAAAAAGAAAAGGATGAGCTAAACTAGTCCAGTAAAGAATATTATGACTAAGATAATGTAGAATAAATTATCCTTAGTCCTCAACAGGAAAAAAAATTGATAGAATACAATAGATAACAAGTTTTAGATCAACAACTGCAGTAGAAACAACAATTCATTAGAAGAGTTAAGTAGAGAATGAAGTCTACTATCTTCTATGATTTAAAAGTCCATCATCAATATTTTATCCCTGTAACATCAATCAATATACATCTTGAATCAAATATTCATCTTTTCACTACGGGCCAAAGATATTCATTTGTATCACCAGTTGATCATGTTCATCTCAACACCTGTCCATCTTTGCACCACGACCAAATATATTCATCAGGTAATCATTCATCTTTTCACTACAGGCCAAAGATATTTAGTTATATCACCATTTAGAACTGAGGGTGATGAAAAATATCTTAAAAAAACGAATCAAGTGAGATAAAAGGACAAAGATTAGGGATTCATACTTTGATTTATCCAAGTTCAAAAATACTCCTTAATAATCAATTGTGGAGCAAAAATTCAAGAATGAAGCTCAAAACATGGATACAATCAAAGATAGTAACCATAATAGACAACTTGGACAAAGAAAAGAAAATTTAATTTTTCTGTGAATAGTGTCGTATTCGTGAATACTGCCGTATACGTGAATAATATCGTATAAGTGAATAGTATCCCCGACACGAAAAGGTAGAAATTTCACAAGAAAAATCATACTTCATGAATAGTACTCGTGAATAGTATCGTATTCGTGAATAGTGTCGTAAACGTGAATAGTAACCTTGACATGAAAAGGTAAAAAATTCATAATAAAATCATACCAATATTTTGGTATAATGATATTGAAAGAAATAACATCATTTTCGAAGAAAATAACATCTCTTACCTCAAAAGAATAGTACTTCTGGCTAAAATATCGGATATAATGTTGAAGAAGACTTGCACTGAATAGAAACACTCAAGATATAACTGTGACGCCCCCAAAATAGGTATACATCACCCATCTTGAGTCGCCAAATACATGGTACAAAATTTAAATATAACTTAATAATACAATTGTCGTGTAAAATACGACAGAACATAAACTAAGAGTTTTAATATGAATATTGTCTTCTAGATAGTATTCAACTCAAATGGAGTCCTTAATACATTTATTATCACACTATTTCACAGAATTTTGAGGACTACTAATGCAACCATCCGGATAGTCAATCCATTCCCCGACTAGTCCCAAATTTATATTCTCATTTCCTGAAGAGAACAGTGAAAGAAAGGGTGATCTCAACTAGCCCAGTAAGAAATATTATGACTAAGATAATGCAGAATAAATTATCCTTAGCCTTCAATAGTATAACAACTGATAGAATATAATAGACAACAAGTTTTAGATCAACAACTGCAGCGGAATAAGCAATCCATTAGAAGAGTCAAGTAGAGCATAAAACTTACTATCTTCTATTTTTAAAAGATTTATCATCAATTTTATCGCTGAGACTCAGCTTAATAAATAATCCACATCATCGAATCACCCCTGTACTA
Source organism: Panax quinquefolius (assembly GCA_020205615.1). NCBI lineage: Eukaryota > Viridiplantae > Streptophyta > Magnoliopsida > Apiales > Araliaceae > Panax > Panax quinquefolius. The sequence continues at coordinate 77,820,795 of CM035174.1, forward strand.
CGGCCAAGGATATTCTTTAGTATCACGGCCACAAATTATCCATGCACTACGAGCCAAGGATATTCGTGTATTCATCAATGGTTATGATCATGCCATAAAACAATTCATCTTTTCACCCTTGGCCGAAGAGAATCCATGGCCATAATCATACCAAAAATTGTCCATCAATGCACTACGGGCCAATGAGGACTTTTAGCACATCATTTGTAACATTACTACCATGATTATACCCGAATAATCCCTGGTCATAATCATACCAAGTCCATCTATGCACTACAGGCCACAGATTACTTTCAACAGAATATAAACATGAGGATGATGACAATGATATAAGAATTCAATAAAATAAGTTCAAGGATAAATTTTTAAGAAATCAATAACGTTCAAATTGTCAACATGATACTGCTTTGTGGAGTAAAATTCAAGAATAATATTGTATCAAAAATAATTTAGACCGAAAAGTAATCAATTTTTGTCATGAATAGTACCCCGAGTGAATAGTAACTGAGTGAATAGTACCCAATGAATAGTAACTTCAGGAATAGTAACCCCGTGAATAGTAACTTCGGCATGAAAAAGTTATAATTTATCAAGAATGCTCAGAATAATATTTTCATGAAAAGATACTGCATGAAGCGCAAATATCAAGGATATTCTACTAATTTCATGGAGTATAGAAGCCAAAATTTTAACAAATGAGTATAGAATGAAGCTCAAAACATGGATACAATCAATGATAGTAACCATAATAGACATCTGGGACGAAGATATTCATTTGTATCACCAGTTGATCATGTTCATCTCAACACCTGTCCATCTTTGCACCACGGCCAAAGATATTCATCAGGTAATCATTCATCTTTGCACTACAGGCCAAAGATATTCAGTTATATCATCATTTAGGACTGATGATGATGAAAAATATCTTAAAAAAATGAATCCAGTGAGATAAAAATACTCCATAATAATCAATTATGGAGCAAAAATTCAAGAATGGAGCTCAAAAAATGGATACAATCAAAGATAGTAACCATAATAAACAACTTGGACAAAGAAAATAAAATTTAATTTTTCTGTGAATAGTGTCGTATTCGTGAATAGTGTCGTATACGTGAATAGTAATCCCGACACGAAAAGGAAGAAATTTCACAAGAAAAATCATACTTCGTGAATAGTATTCGTGAATTGTACCGTATTCGTGAATAGTGTCGTATACGTGAATAGTGCCATATACGTGAATGGTAACCTTGACATGAAAAGGTAAAAAATTCATAATAAAATTCATACCAATATTTCGGTATAATGATATTGAAAGAAATAACATCATTTACGAAGAAAAATAACATCCATTATCTCAACAGAATAGTACTTCTGGCTGAAATATCGGATATAATATTGAAGGAAACTTGCACTGAATAGAAACACTCGAGATATCTAAATACTCGCAAAAATACACTCAATATTATAGAGAGAGAAAACTTCAGATTTTGGTGTGATTTTCAATTCTAACTAAGCACCCTATTTATAAGAAATGTTTAGCACACCATAGCTGACAAAATTGCTACCGGTGGCTTTACAATTCAATATTCACGCTCACCACAATTGATTATCAGCAAAATTTTCCACAAAAAACAAAAGTAGGGCCCACCTATGTTTTTAATAAAAATATTTATTTTTAAAACTTCAATAATTCGTAATAAATAGCCCTTTTATCAGAAAAATACGAATTTTATGTCTTTTTCATATGAAATTTAATTCTCTACAACTTTGTAGAAGAAATTATTTCCAAATTCCAAACAGAAAATGACCAAAATCCACACACGGATGATTGTTAATACATCCATTCCGACAAAATACTGATAAAACACCTCAGCATTAAATCCTTAATTTATATCCACATAAAATAAATATTTCCCTATCATATAAATCAATAATAATATTACAGAATCACAATAATGACAATCAGGTCAATCCCAGGAAATAGGGGGCTTTCCGATAAGGATTTCTCCTTACTGGCGTGTAATTAGGTGACCAAACCCCTTTTCTAGACAGAACTTACTTAGACATTTCCAATAATGCTATCTAATAATATTATTCAAATAATATGAATTATTGATCTGATAATGGGAAATATGCGGTAAAGGATTATTATCAAATAACAATAATATAAAATATCAACGTCGCAATTATTGAATCAATAAAATAAAATATTGAATAAAGAATTATCGTAACAATTATTGAGTAACGCTTTTCTTACATAAGAATCAATAATCCAAAAATATTGTGCAATACCGGTGCTATGTGCAACCACACGACATCGTATTTTAACCACCGATTATTCCAACGCTTTTAACTTGGTAATAACTACGCCGTTATTTATAAAAAAAAACTCATACTTGTCGCTTTTCTTCATCCCACCATTTTCGTTATAGAGCCCACAAATGGTTATGGCCTGGCCGCATTTAATATTCTCACAACAAGAATATTCCACGACCAAACGAATATTTAAAACAACAATGAGTATTTTATAACCACTTGCTTATTTTGAAAATTTTGCACATTTCACCCATAACCAAAGCATTATATCAAATTAACACCTTATTATTTCAAAATAATAAATAGAGAAAATTCAATTTTTTTATAAAAAGTTGGGATCTTACAAATATAGCCCCTGTAAGACCTCGACTTTTATGAAATAAAAGTCTAATTTTCTTTATGATTATTATTAAAATTTTAATATCCCGGAATTTTCAATTAATGAAATGAGAATTATAAATAAGAAGTGAGTATTGAGAATTAAGGTTTTAATGTAAAAGATAAATTTTAAAAGTCGTATTGATCAAATGGGCAACTAAACGGATAAATTAGCAAATAAAAGAGGAGAGTGAATTAATGAAATGTTGATAGTTGAGAAGGGAGAAATAATGGGGGAACATGTGGGGAAGGGAAAGAAAAGAAAGGAAGAAAAGAAAGAAAAAGAGGGAGAAAAGAGGGAGGAAAAAGAGAAAGAAAGAAAAATAAAAGAAGGAAAGAGGATACTCCTACTCATTTTTCCACCCACAGGATTTCTCAAACAAATGAGAGAGCGCGAGGGAAGAGAAGGAATAGAGAGAGAAAAAAAGAGAAAGAAGATGAACCAAGATGAGGAAAAGAAAAAAAAACTTAAATAAGCATGAAGGATGAAGCAAATTATGAAGCAATGAAGGAAGAATAAGAACTCAAAAGGTAAAACCAAAACTTTTCATCTCTTTAATTTTCCTAAGAGTTTGTTTTGTTGAAGGTTGGGTTATAGGGGATCATGATGGATCCAAAGTAATAAAGAAGTATATGATAAAGATTTTATGTTTAATCCATGTCATAATAAAATTTAAGATCAAAATGTTAGGCATATGTTTGAGGATGAACAAAAGTTATGTTGAGGACTTAAATCAAACTTTTTAAAGTATTGATAGTTGATTTATGTGTACAATCTGAGGAGGATGATCTATAGATTAAGAAATTATGGAAATATTCCAATTTGGACGGACTAAAAATGATTTAAATTGAAGTCGTGGTGAAAGTTTTCGTAAAACATGTTAAACGATGAAAAAATTAGTATTGGGGAACTTTTGAACCAAATTTTGGACTAATTAATGAATCTGAAACATTATGAAATCAAGGGGGTTTTGTATAGCATGTTAAAAGCTTTCCATAGCCTTGAAAACAGACTAATTTCGACTTAAAAGGAAGAAGTTATGAAGATTTGAAGTATGTGTGTCAAAAGTTGTAAAAATCTAGAAATTAGAGTTAAGTAGTTCCTAGGCACTAGGCTCGGTGCTTAAAATCTGTTCTTGGGCGCCTAGGCGCTTGCCCAAGGCAAAATTTGGGCGCCTAGGCGCTGCTCAAGTGTTAAGCCAAAATTTGTCTAGACGTCTTTTAGAAAATTGGGCATAGCTTTTTCATTCGAACTCCGATTGAGGTTATTCAGGATGATTCGGAAAGATAACGAGTAGAACTAAAACTTTAATTCTTTATATTTTGAGATTTTAGGTCAGTATCAAGGCCTAAAATGGCTATTTTTGGGACTGATATGCATTCAGAGGCAAACGGAGGACGTCGGGCATGCGCGTATGCAACGTGTAATGTTTTTGACGATAAGGGATGTTGTTCTAAGTTGTAAAACATAAATATTATTAAATATAATGATATTTAACATTAATCAATGATGAATTAGATAAGTATGATATACAGATGTTTGTTCAATATTTTCTTTTTACAAAAATAAGTTTGGCAGGACTTGCCGACACTCTACTTTTCTTAAATTAGTATGGGCCACAAGTCTATTATTGAACAAATTTTGTTAAAACGTGTACAAGTTGGTTTAATTTTCTCCGTGGGACCATAAATTCCACTACCATTATTTTATGCAACTCATTTGGTTATTTTGTCAAAACGTGTGTGCTAATTGTTTCCTCAAGTTTTCAGTATAAATAGGTTGCCCGGTTGAGCAACTAAACATACACCATCACTACACTAAAAATATAAAATTATTTTACTACAATATTGTGAGTATAATATTGTGAATATTTCTATTGAGTGTAATGTTACTCCAAGTGTAGATAAGGAATGCAAACATTGTTAAAGTTGATCAATTTTATAGAAAGCAGAATTAAATCACATGCTAAGGTAAGGGATGTCATTATTATGGTAAAGGGGTATCATTTTTATGGTAAAGGGATGTCATTTTCTTTCATATTCCATATTATGGTAAGATATTATTATTCGTTTCTTCAGCTTATCATTAAATGGTGAAAAGTCCTGAAAGGATTAGAATATCCTTAATAGTTTGTGCTTCATCTAATATCTTGACGTGGATCTTTCTATTCAGTCTTAAGTTATTATTTTTGAGTTAGGGATTTTACATAACTTGTACTTTATATTTTATCAGGAATTCTAATCGATTTTATGGATATTATATTGGCAATTTGGACTCTGGATAATTAAGTTGAAAATCACTAAGATTTATTTTATCTTAGTATTCTGATTATTTCTGTCCATTCATTATATATATCATTGTCATCATCATCATGTTATGATGTGATAAAAAGTCTTCATTTGCCCGTAGTGCATTGATGGACAGTTGTTTGGCATAATCATGATCACTGGTGATACTAATGAATATCATTGGCCCGTAGTGCATGGATAATTCATGGATGTGATACTAACGAATATCATTTACCCGTAGTGTATGGATAATTCATGGATGTGATACTAATGAATATCATTGGCCCGTTGTGCATGGATAATTCGTGGATGTGATAATAATGAATATCCTTGGCCCGCAGTGCATGGATAATTCATGGATGTGATACTAACGAATATCCTTGGCCCGTAGTGCATGGATAATTCGTGGATGTGATACTAACGAATATTATTGGCCCGTAGTGCATGGATAATTCGATGATGTGGACTATTTAATGTTACAAACAAATGATGTGGTGAAAATCCTCTTTGGCCCATAGTGAAAAGATGGAATTTTGATTATTGGTTTTACAGTTGTATACGTGCAAAGATGGACTGTTGATTATTGGTTTTACAGTTGTATATCTTTGGCTTATGTTCAAAGATGGACTATTGATTAATTATTTTACAGTTGTATATCTTTGGCCCATAGTGCAAAGATGGATTGTTGATTATTGACTTTATAGTTAAATCTATTTGGCCTATAGTGCAAAGATGAATTAAATGGCATAATTATAAACATGAACTGTGAAATGGTATAACCATGATCTTTGGTGTTTCACGTAAAGACAGATGGTGAAATTTCTATTTGTCTTAGGTATAATGAAGAACTGTTGATTAGTACTGATGGTGGACTTTTAATTTGGAGAGGATAGTAGACATTATGTTCTACTTGACTCTTCTAATGGATTGTTGATTCCACTGCTATTATGGTTGAAAACTTTTATCATCTACCATATGTTCTCAATCTCTGATTTATTATTGATGAAGGCTATTGATAATATAATTATCTTAAGTCATGATATTCTTTGTTGGGCTATTTGTGCTCACCCTTTTGCTTCACCACTCCTTTCAGGTAATAAAAGTGTAGATGGGACTAGCAGAGAGAGCATGGTTATAAAGTGGTGTTTTGAATTAGTCGCAATCCTAATCAAATTATAAAACGGTCTGGCTTAATAATTGTACTGAGAACTTAAATTATTTGTGACGTATTTTATACATCATTTAATAGTTAATTTTGGGGAATCAAATAAGGGGATACGAACTCAAATTTGAAAGCGTCAAAATACACTCCATTAGAATGAGGAGGACATAAATCTTCTCGTGTTCTTTTGGAGACTTAAAATATTTGTTGTTGTACTTTATATGGCATTATAATAATTTGAGATGAATATTGTCGTATTATATACGTTACAATATTTTTGTTGAAACTCATAGTATATGTGTCGTCGTATTTCACACGACAGTTGTATAAATGAAATTTTTATTTGAATTATGTATCGTTTATCTGGCGACCCAAGATGGGTTGTGTGAACCTATTTTGGGGGCGTCACAGCCCCTGTCCGTAGTTTAGTTTCTAATATTCCGCAGCTTAATACTGCAGATGGGACAAATGTCTGAAATACCCTCTTTGTAAAATTCTCTCATCCGCAGTATTAAACTACGGATACTAAGTATGGCTGACCAATTGGAAAATGATATCGTTTTTAAATAAGTTTCGTCCATAGTATTAAACTATGAACGCTAAGTATGGCTGACCAATTGCAAAACAACGTCGTATTCGCCAAATTTTTATATTTTTCAGGCTCCACGGTATTAAACTGAGGATGCCAAATAATTGATTCCACTCTACGATTTAATTGATTCACTCTATGATTATTAATCAATGAAAACTAAAATAAAAAACATGTTTACTTTCTCTCTCTCTCTCTCTAAACTCATAAATATCTCAAATGACTCTTGAAGCTTTGAATTCACCATTTTGTTATGTTCTTCTTCTTAAGATCAAGAACAAAAATTATAATTATAATTATAATTTTTTTATTTATATATTATATACAGAATTTTGCGTGCATACGTATATGTATAGGTAGATTTTGTTTTTAAGAAAATTCTTCAGGATTTTAATTATTTATAATGGCGCCGGACAGTATATTGGTGACAAGAGGAGCAGGATATATTGGAAGTCATACAATGCTTCAGATTTTATTAGGGGGTTATAAGGCAATTGTAGTTGATAATTTAGATATTTCCTTGGAAATTTCTATTAACTGAGTAAAAGAACTCGCTGGTGATTTTGGCCTAAATCTTTCCTTTCATTATGTGAGTTTTTCTTTTCTTCAACCCTTAATTTTTTGTTTCACTTATTTGGGGGTTATAAAGATTGTAATTTTCTATTGATTTTTGTTTGTTTACGTTGAAGAGAATGAGTAGGTGTTGCTGGTGAATTCAAAGTTTCAATAACAATTTTTTAAGGAACTCGTCTCTATTATTTGTCATCCGTAGTTTAATACTACGGAACCTAGAAAACTAAAAAAAAATTGATTTTGGCCAATACGACCTAGTTTCCCAATTGGCAGTCATATTTAGCATTCACAGTTTAATATTGTGGACGACACTTATTTAAAAACGAGGTCGTTTCTCGATTGGTCAACCATACCCAGTGTCCGAAATTTAATACTACGGACGAGAGACTTTTACAAGGAGGGTATTTTGGACATTTTTTTATCTGTATTATTAAAGTGTGGAATACTATATCAATCATTCGATATTCGGATGGACGCTCAAGATTTGTTATAAGGATAATCTTAATTTGATAACGTTAGTGTAATGGAGTTGCACGATTCATCCCACATTAATTCATCACACACATGTGTAGACTAGCCCAATAAGCATGTTGAACTACCTCCTTACCTAAAAAGTTAACCTATTAGCTAGGTTGAGGCTCCACCATACTTATTAACCCATCTATATTCTTAAATTTATCTGATGTGAAATTCATATGAAATATCCCGACAGTTAGCTATGAATCAGTTCCTCTCTCTCTCTCTCTCTCTATATATATATATATATATATATATATATATATATGTGTGTGTGTGTGTGTGTGTGTGTGTGGAAAAAATGTATGTACACAGCTGTGTATTACACAGTAGGCTATGGCGACGGTTTTTTAGGCTATAGCAACGGTTTCACCCGTCGGCATAGCTATTCTGGGATATGGCGACAGTTTACCGTTGCCATAGCCCAAAAATTCTGTCGCCATAGCCCAACTGTATAATACACAGCTGTGTATATACATAATCTGTCGCCATAGCCATACTCCATTTTTGATGTTTTATTATGTATTCAGTCTCTCTTTCTAATGAATTGTTTCTCAATAGCCTTCTGAGTCTTGACTAAAAATTCTTTCATGTTTGTTGATGCATTCACATATTCATCAAAAAGATGGTTCATGCCTTCAGTTCTTCTTGTAGTTGTCATTCATGCGGAAAAAAATCTCTTAATTTGTATATGCACCTAACAATTTCTCTTTCACATCATACAAACTTATGAGCCACTCATTGTTATATAATTCATAATCTCTCATCATGATTTCCCTAACGCTTCTGAAATTCGTCGATGGATACTGAATAATACATTTAATTGTTCCTCTTTGAATGATGGGTGTTCAGAATATACATGATGTAATTTATTTTGAAATTTATGGCTAATATGCCGAAAACATAATACATGATGAGTGGATGACAGTACCCTAACAATAATATTGCTCATGACTTTATTTTGGTCAATGATGATGGTTACAAGTACCTGGTAGTCCATGAATTCGAGTCACTTCTCTAACACCAAAACGAAAGATTCTTTGTCTCATCTCTTAACAGTGCAAAGCCAAATAAAATAGAATGATAATGGCGGTTAACCACGGTAAATGGAATAAATGGTAGCTCATATCTATTTATCATATATGTTGTGTCAAATGTCACAACGTCTCCAAAACGTGATACATTAATATTGATTAGACGTCTACCCACTAAATGCAAGTTATGCGGTTCTTATCACTTGATTTGACATAGGAAAAAAATTTGCTCGCACTTCTGGATTCAAATTTTTTTCAAGTAATTAAATGAAGGTTTTGCATCATTTTCATCTTCCGAATCACGCCTTAAATCCTTAACTACATTCTAAATATATCCTTATCACTAAATTTTATGTTTTGCATCCCTCCACCCATTATGTTTAAAACGTTCATCATTCTACTAGGTCTTTAATAGCATTCTTATTTAAAGTGTCAATTAATTATCTTGTCACCGGAGTAATATTCGAGTGTGTCTTAATCATATCTACCTTGGTAGGTGTCACTAATTAATGATTTTGATTCAACTCAAGGGTAGAAATACGCTAATTGTCTTCTTTCTTACTGTGGACAACAAACATTCTAGTTTTGCATAATGTGCATCCTATAGAGTCTCTTTGTCTTGATATTTTATCATTATCACATTCATCATTTAGTAAACTCTTTACAACCGTTGGTCTACAGTCTTTTTTACATACATATAACTTAGAGGGTAATTCATCAGTACGAACATGTTTATGAATTGTAGCAATTCTAATCTCAAATCCATTTTTGAATACATATGCTCTATAAAAAAAATTCAACTTCAAGTAAGGCTCTAAAAACTTCAAGTAAATGCATATGCTTTCTTTCAACCCTCCCATTTTGTTGAGGAGTATGAGTTCAAGAACTTTGATGAACAATACCAAAATTAGAAAGCAACAATTTGTCTTCTTTCCACATAAACTATATGCCATTATCAGTTCTCAATATTTTAATTGTTGTGTCAAAATGATTTCGAGCATACAGAATAAATATTTAAGAGTAGAACAAACATGTTGCTTAGTAGTTAAAAGAAAAGTCCAAGTTGCTCTAGAATAGTCCTCAACAAGGGTAAGAAAATATTTGCATCCATTAACAGTTGAAATTTTATAAGGCCCCCATATGTCACAATGCACAAGTTCAAATGGACTAGCAGCTCTAGAATTGCTGATAGGAAATGGTACTTTGGTTTGCTTAGCTAAAGGACAAAGAAAACAAGGAGTTTTATAATTGTTAGACAAATTGTCTGATACAAAGGAATGTGAGCTAGAGTATGACCTAATCTTTGATGGCAAACAGAACTGGATGTATTGGCAACAGTGAAAATGGTCTTGCTTTTATTAGAAGGTATGTCTAGGTAATATAGACCATCCTTGCATTCACTAGTAGCCAATATGCTTATCTAATACTGGTTCTAAAACTCACAACCATGCATAGAAAATTTATCACAACAATTAACGTCTTGTGAAAGTTTACTAATGGACAAAAGATTATAGTGAAAAGTTTGAATGTACAGGACATTTTGTAAAACCATTTAGAATTAATCATAACATAACTAGATTGTGTAACTGAGATACATAATCCAGCAGGAAGCATAACTTGAATAGGAGCAATGAGTATGATAGAAGTGAAAAGATTAATGTCACAAAACATATGATCTGTGGCTCCACTATCAATGATCCACTGAACACCAGATTTAATAGATTGAGTATGTAATGAGAAAGCAATACCTGCTAGATGTTCATCAGGAATAGAAAATTCTTGTATTTTCTTTTGTCAATAATGTTGAGCAAGTGATCAAATTTTGCTTCTAGCTGCTCAAATCTACCAGAATTCTCAGAAGAAGCTTCCTCAGAGTGAACTTGCATTGCTTTTGACCCAACATAAGCAGAATTCTTTTGAGGAAAATTGCTAGTATATGTAGAATTGTCTTTCTTAGTCATTTCAGGTGTTTTACCAGATTCAATAAATTGAGGATTAGATTTATTATGCAATGGATGCCATTTAGGATAGCCATTATTTGACGCCCCCAAAATAGGTCCACACAACCCATTCTGAGTCGCCAAATACATGGTACAGAAACCAAATACAAAATTCATTAATACAACTGTCGTGCAAAATACGACAACACATACGCTGAGAGTTTTAATACAAATATTATCTTGTAGACAATATCCAAACTCAAATAAAGTCCTCATTATAATTATTGTTACACTATTTTACAAAATAGTGAGGACTATTATAATAACCATCTTGGACCATTATTACACTCCCCGACTAGTCCCAGCTACATTCTTGCCTCCTCAGAAGAACAATGGAACCAAAAGGACAAGGGTGAGCTCAACTAGCCCAGTAAAGAATATTATGACTAAGATAATATAGAACAAATTATCCTTAGTCCTCAACAGGGAAAAATCTGATAAGATACAATAGACAACAAGTTTTAGAATACAACTGCAGCGGAAACAGCAATCCATTAGAAGAGTCAAGTAGAGCGTGATATTTACTATCTTCTATGATTTAAAAGTTCATCATCAATATTTTATCCCTGTAAAACCAATCAATAAATATTTCAAATCAACGAATTATCCATGCACTACGGGCCAAGGATATTCGTTAGTATCACCAGTGGTCATGATCATGCCAAACACCTGTCCATCTATGCACTATGGGCCAAAGAGGACTTTCACCACAAACCTTATCTGTAACATTAAAGGTTATGATTATACCAATACACAATTACTGGTCATAATCATACCAATCAACAGTCCATCTTTGCATTACGGGCCAAAGATGACTTTCAACACAATATAAGCATGAGGATGATGATAATGATATAAAGATTCAATCAATTGAGATAAAAAATAAATATTAGATATTTATAATTCAATTTATCCAGAGTTCTAAAATGACCAAATTGTCAACATGATAACTATTTGTGGAGTAAAATTCAATAATGATATTCATGTATCAAAAATAATTTGGACAGAAAAGAAAATTAAATTCTGTTGTGAATAGTACCGTATGAATAGTACCGTATGTATGAATAGTGTCCATGAATAGTACCGTATGAATAGTACCCATACATGAAATTTTTAAAATTTTAATAAAAAAGTTCAGATCAATATTCTAGTGAAATGATATTAGATGAAGCGCAAAACTTAAGAAATTTCTAATTATTTCGGGAATTATAGAAGCAATACTTACCATAGTAAGTTTAAATTTAGGAATGTGAAATGAAATAATATCCCTTACATAATATGGAGTATGAAAGAAAATAATATTTTTTACGAGTATTGCAATAAATAATATCATTTATCTTAGTAGAAACTGGATTTGACTGGAATATTGGATATTATTCTGAGAAAATCTTGCACAAAAAACTATACTTAAAATATCTTTATACTCAAGAGAAATACTCACAATACTATAGAATAAGAATTTTTAATATTGAAGGTGTTTTTAAGGAAAGACAGGTTACCCCCTATTTATAGTGCAGCGAAGGGAGAGAAGTTAAGCAGAGTGCCTAACTTTTCCTTTCTTTCTCCTTCCGCCTAACCTCCTGTATGCCTAACTCTTCTTATTTTCCATATTTTGGGCCCACTAATTTGGCAACAAAGAAATTCATTGCAGGCATCAATCACCCACCACTTTGAAGAAACAAAATGCGCAGGAGATACATTAGAAAAGAATAGTGCATGGAGGAATTCAAAACAAAAATGATAACCTTCACTCCACTTTTATTCACATGCTGAAAATTATATATCATTGAAATTATATAAAAAAATTATATTATTATATTATCACATTATTATAATGTAATATTATAATAATATATTTGAATGAATATTTTGTCGGAGAAGATAATTGCCAATCTTTCAACCAATAATTAATGCAAAATTCCTTCATTTATATCAAAATTGAACCAATATCCACCACATAATAATTAATCATAATTTATATTATAAGCTCACAATATTAACAATCAGATCATTCCCAGGAAAGAGGGGGCTTTCCGGTAAGGATTTATCCTTATCAACGCGCAATTATATAACCTAACTCCTTTCCTCGAAAGAATTTTTTAGACATTGCCAATAATGCTAACTAAAAACATGAATAATTGTGTCTTGTCAATTATTGATTTAATAATATAAAATACCGTGCAGATGATACTGTGACAATAATTGAATCAATAATATGAGATACTATGCAACAATTACTATGGCAATTATTGAATGAAACTGAGTGACTTCTTACGTAAGAATCAATAATCAAAAATATTGTGCAATATCATGTGCTACTGTGCAACCACGCGTATTACTGTACTTTTATCACCGGGTATTTCAACAGTTAACGGTAAAAGTTTTGCCATTATTTTTATAAAAAGGTTATTTTTGTCGTTTTCTATATCCGACAGTTATTCTGTTATGTAGTCCACCAATGATTGCATCGTCGTACGGATATTCTCCGACAAAAAGAATATTCCCCGACAAAAAGAATATTTTATGACCACTTATTTACTTTGCAAAATTTGCACATTTTACCTATAACTAAAACATTATATCAAATCAACACCTTATTAATCAAAATAATAATTAGAGAAATTAAATCTTTATTCATAAAAAATTGGGGTCTTACACATTAAGCTTGAAACAAATCTCCTTAATGTGATTTTTTCCATGGCAATAACTGCACTCTATACATTCCTTAGGAGCATAAGGCTTAAACTTAGAATTATACTAAGCATTAACAATATAGTTCTTGTTTTGAAATCCAGAATTAGAAACAAAAGTCATGACATTAGTGTTAACATTTCCAGTTTGATATCCATGTCTTTGTTTTTCATCTTGTTTGATCAATGAATATGCATGAGTTACTGTAGGTAAAGGAGTCATCATGAGAATTTGACATCTTGCAATTGCAAAGCTATCATGTAGCCCCATTAAGAATTGCATTAATTTTCTTCTACGTTCTTGTTCATTTTGTGCTTTAGATGCACCACAAATGCATTTAGGAACTACCTCAAGAGCAGCATGCTTATCCCATAGTCCCTTTAACTTGTGATAATACATATCAACTGACAAATTTTCTTTTCCTCGGGTACTTATATCCTTTTGTAGTTCATAAATTCTATGGTCATCAATGCTTGAGAATTGCTCAGTCAATTCAGTCCATACAGAAAAGACATTTTCAACAAATTTCATAGTCACTGATTTCATCACTAACGGTATTCATTATCCAACTTATAATCATATTATTCACACACATCCATTGATTATACAATGACGAATTCTTAGCAGGTGTAGGATATGTACCATCAATAATTGTCATCTTATTTTTAGCAGACAAAACAATTTTAATTAATCTCTTCCATGTAGCAAAATTCTCAGCACCAGTGAGTTTTTTTTAGATTAAAATCATACCTGGATGATCATTGTTGTGTAAAAACAATATGTGAATTAGATTTAAAACCACGAGCATCTTTAGTATTCTGCTCTGATCTTTCATGAGTGCTTGATGCGGAAGCCATGATTGATTTCTTCGATCAACAACAATTAACGAAAAACTAATTGAATTGATTGAATCTGAATACTACGATTGAAATAGAAATAGCTTTGGAACAGTTGGAATTTTTTGATCTGGAATTGAATATTTGATGAACAGATGTCAAATAATGAATAGAGATAGCTCTACACGAGCTCTAGCTCTGATACCATGAAAACAATGGAAAATCTCGTTATCACAATTGAAGGATTGAGAAAGATTCTCTAATTCATTAACCTCTGAAAATTTACAAGTACTGCAATCAAATACAGAAAAAACTAACTAAAACTATCTTACATCATTCTATTTATACTAATTGTTTTGCTTAGAAATAAAGCTAATAAGTTAGCTAGCTGTCACAGTCATGTGATCAGCAATATTCATACGTTTCTCAACGCCATCATAAGGACTAACTGTGTCAACATCTCTATCATCATTCCTTCTATTCCTTGTTGATGTAATAGCTATACTTGGGCATTTGAGCATAGACAATTTCACTCCCTTAGTGATATGTTGTTGTGGCTGCTGTGCACATGTAATACTTGTTGATGTTGCTGTTGTTGTTGTTGGTGGTGGTGGTGCTGGACTATCCTTAATACATATCAATCGGTAATGAAAACAAAGTGTATAAGTTGGTTAAAAACTTTATAATATTAAGCACACTTGAACAATGGCTTGACTAACACTGGACATGTTATGATTTCTGAAGGACACGGTATTAGGATGTAGATAGATGTTTAGCGCTAAATTTGATGATGATAATGATGATAATATGATATACTTGGTCATATCTGCTTATTGGATTTATGCTTTTAACTTATTTTAATATACAAAGTGTATAAGCTGGTTAATCGCTTTCCTCTTAGTAAAGGTTCTGCTCATACAGTCCAACGCATATATAAGCATGACATTAAAGGTTGACATAGTACATCAAAAGAAAAAGGTCGACGATAATGACTAATAGAGGCATATGACTTATTAAAGATAAAGTAAGAGAAAATTTAAAATGAAAGCAAACACTTTCGGATGAGTTCGATTAAATGCTCGATTGAAAACAAAAGTTGGACAGGATTAATTTCATTTCGAAATATAAACGAAGTAAAATATGAAAGAGCATTTTAAAAGTTCGATAAATTCTGTAAAACTCCTCACATTTTGAAGTCCAATCATTTAATCCGTATGAGTTGTTAACAAAAATTCAAAGTATTTAAAAACCCTTTTCCAAGTGATCAGATAAAATTATTCAATTCAATTAATTCTGCTATATTCTTAGGCAAAACAAAAGAATCAAATTCATTAAGTTCCAATTCCAAATTGTTACATGCAATGAAAAGAGATACTCCTATTTAATTCATAACCCTAATTATTTATCTCATGCAAATAACTAAGAATACATGTTATCACATTCAGTTATAACCCTAAATTTCATCTCCCAAATTCATCTAGTGTAACATGATAATTATTCAATAAGCGCAAATAAAATATGATAAACAACTCAATTTAAATAATAATTGAATTAAAATATGATAAACAACTCAATTTAAATAATAATTGAATTATTACGGATAATTAATTCATAAACATTAAAGGTTCAATTGTAGCCTTAATTAAAAAGTTAGTTAATTAAAAACTAGAAATCTCATAGAAATCGTCTCAATTAAATTACAAATAAAGACCAAGAATAAAAACACAATGATGGCCTCATGTCTTCAATCTTCACTTGCAATCCTCAAGTGCTCCTCCGCAATTCCAAGTCAATCTTCGATTCTGTCTCAATGAATCCCCATCATATGTGTCATCCACCCTCCTTTTATAGCCCTTTTAATCCTCTCCAAAAATCAGCTTTACTCCCCCAATCCTTTTCCAAGTAGAACTCTCCTAATTTTTCAGTTCCACCCAAAATTCGAGTATCCAACTCTGCTGCGGGGCGCTGGGTTTGACCTGCTAGAGAGCACCCCGGCACTAGGGTATAATGGCCAAATTACAGTTTTGCACCCTCATCTGCTAGAAGTTCCTATTCTGCCTTTAATGAATTCAAGTTCCCATTCTTGCCCTTCTACCTGCAAAATAACCATAAAACAAATAAATATGCTCCTAAAATACTTAAAAGAAAACAAAATATTACGCCTAAAGATATCTGAATTGTGGGAAAATTTCCCACTCATCAACACACTCACAGATGTGCTTTTTGCACGACAGAACTCACATGTGCACAAGCAGAAACTACATAAGCTATAATTTGTGGACATGGACAATTAGACAAATAATGAGACATCCAACCCTTCAAAATCAAGACAATGCACACAAAAGTTCATGTGTGTATGAGTATGTGCGTCACTGCGTCTATATAATAAATACATAGATATATATACATGTATGTGTTTGTGTTTGTGTTTGTGTATGTGTAGATGTACATTTTATGCTTCACTTTTAATATACTGTCATTGAAGTAACAGAATTTTTAACAGCGTGATTACAATGTTTTACAACATAACAATGTGGTGAATATAAGCATGGAAAATTCTATTGTTTAAAGCACTTGCAAGAGCCAACATATCTTGAACATAGCTTCTAAATGGTGTCTACATTGCCTGTAGATAGCTAATGGAAAATATGAGTACATAGAAATTATAAACATGTGAATTGTCTGCATTGCCCGTCTCCCTTTCTAATTTATTTAGTCTTCCTAAGCACTGACTTATAAAGTAACTTCTTAATTTCAAAACACAAATAAACTTTATATCTATAAGAGGATTGTTTGATTGAGAGATACTGAGGAGATCAATTCATAACTTGTTTACATCCCTAAGAAGAATAAAGTCTTGAGGGCCATATGAGATTGCAGTAAAAAAAACTTTGATCACAAAATACTAACTACGTGACCTGTGGCTGTGGTTCTAATAGTTTAATAATATTTTATTTTTGAAACCACCATATCATACTGATAAGTACTTTCTACCTATGATTATGAAAACTTACATTATACTCACTCCGTTCCTTTTAGTCTCATTTACAAAATTTGTGAATATTAAGAATGTATTTTTGTTCCATATATACCCCTGCTAATAATAAGTTAGTTTTTTTTGAAGGCTTTTTTGGGGAGTATAATATAATTCATAATCAATCATCACTATTAACCAATCAAACCTTACTATAAGAGGAAGAAATAAACTCACAAACCAAACAATCATCATATAAAGGAGGAAATACACTTCGCATAAGGAAGAAATAAACTCACCTACGTGTGAATCAAATCTGAGACCTAAAGATCACAATACCTCAATTTTAACCACTAGCCTAAAAGCTCATAGACAATAAGTTGTTGGTTTAGAAGTGTGATATAATGATGAAATTATTATGACGTTGTGCCATTTTATACTAGTATCGTTAAAAGTGCTCTTTTTGTGGAACCATTTTTTTGCAAATGAGTCAAATGATAATACATTTGTTTGCAATAATTACGGATAAGTAAGTTATCTGTACTAATTTAATACCTTTATCATATGATTAGTCTTTTACTTAATCTCTTGGACTATTTATTAAGGTCATTTGATACCAAAAGGCATATTTTATAATATCAACTTCTCCTTGAAATTATTAGTCCATCATCTAAGCCTTAGAAATAAAAAAACATTATTCATGGGATTAAATAAATGATTGAATAAAGGATAAATAGTCCTCAAAACTATTAAACTAGTATAAGAATGTTATCCCCTCCATCATTATTAAAACAAACACAGCCTTAGTTCTAAAAATATATAGTTAAAACTAGTTGATTTGTTTCTAAGTGTAGGTTTACAATAAGGCATTTCAACGAGATTATGTCATGCCATCACTTACGTGAGTCCTTGATACCCACAAGGTGCTCATTTGACTACTATATTAGGTGGCATTCTCTATAATCTTCTTTTTTATATTACAGTTTCTAAATAGGATGTTCTAAATTTAGTCGTGTGATTATTACACTTTGTAAATAACATTGATATTAAGAGGAAGACTCTAGATAGTCGATCCTAGCTTTCCATTAGATTTAATCTTAATCACTGGCTATATGCCCCAAGAGCTATATGAGAGGATGCTCCTCATTTATAAATCACAAAGCAAAGTTTAATCCTTGTGCTATAGAAATTCAAGTAAATAACAGAAAAGGTTCTGGATCGCCAAGTGTGCCATGTTTTGGAACGCTCATACCAAAACGCAATTCGCTACCATGTTATAACCATGGTTGCGACCTAAAAAAGTTAAATCATTTATATGGTAGAAAGTGACACATTTCTATAGTAAGAAGTGAGAAGGAAGTAATATATATGGTATATATTATTTAAAACTAAAATTAGAATAATAATTAGTTTGACTAGCAAATGCTAGCTATGCTGTTCACGTTCACAATTTTGCAATTTAAGTTATTTTTTTTAGTAACCAAAAATAACGAAAAAATTACTATAATGAAGATACTTCGAAAGGACATTATCAAACAAAACCTAACCATATTGCCCTGCTTTAATTAAGAAGAGTCTCATTCTCAATAATTGAATAAAAAATATAAAAAAAATATTTTAAGAAGATAACATAAAATAACAGCACCTGCATTCATGCCTTATATTTTTCTTGAAATTTTGGACACAGTAAATAACAAAAAAACAAATGACAAAAAAAATTAAATTCCTCAATTTTATTAGGAACTCGGGCAAAATTATACATTTCAGCAAGTCTACAAAAGGATACTAACATGTTACTAAGAAGTCTTTTTCCCAACCAAGTTACTAAGCTCATACCAACATGTACTAATATAAACAATGAATGTTTTCAAAATAGACAATGTGGGACTTTGTTAAAACTATAAATTTTGAAGCACAACCAACAAAACACACTCACACCCCCACTCTACACACACTGATGAGTTTAATATGGGAAATTTTTTGTTGATATTTAATTAAATTTAGTCATAAACCAATGTACTATCATATAGATAGTTATGTGTGAATGTGTGAATCATTACATCAATGGAATGTTAATCTAAGAATGGTGGTGGAAGTTGATAAAGGATGAATGTGCTGCAGCCTGCATGGTTTGGGTTTTGGAGGAATTTTTAGGGTGTGTTTGTAAGATTTTTGTTTGGAGGGGAAAGGTCTTATGACATTTGGCCTTGGGTTTTTCTACTATACTTTTGTTGTTGAGAGTTGGGTTTTCTGATGTGGCATGTGTTTTTGCTGAATTTTGTGGGTGTGCAGTATGGTAGCCTTAGAGTGTGTGTTTTTATTCTTTGGTGTTTGCTTTTTCTTTATTTTTTGGATCCCTTTCATGTAATGATGTGGAATATTAATTTGCGAAGAATGTATGCAAGCTACTTTTTGAAGAAGAGGACTGTTTTGTAACAAGGATGCTATCAGGTAAATTTGATGGTAAATATTCTCAATTGTCTTATTTTTTGATTATTTCCAAACCTCCTCGAGGAGTTTACACAGTAAATGTTATGTTTCATTTTTCAGTTGCAAAATGAACTTCCGCTCGAGTAATTTTTGAATATTGCCCTTGTGACGAGATTTATCATGTAAAGAATGACTCAAACTTGTTAGACCTAGGGCTCAAGTTGGTGATAAGGCTAATAATTAGTTAAAATATGTGGTGATTGTTATTTAAAATATAATTCTATCTTATGTAAATAAAGTTGTTACTTTCTGAGACATGAGAGAAGGATTTGTTGAATTGCTTATGACTTATATTTCCTTAATTTTATGTGGTTTTGCCCCGCAAAGAGTATAAATTAAAATGTGCCCGTGCTTTGCACGGGCTTTTCAGCCAGTGTAAGAAAAACCTGGAGGTCCTCGGGGAGGTATTCGTGCTTCATAGAGAGGTCCATGGCACGCTTAAGACGCTCTAGGAAGTCGATTAAGCGCTTCCTTAATGTCCAAATCGAACATAGGATCAAACAAATCATCATATCGAAGACCTGTTCACGTATACATACAATTAAAACAAATCACAAAATAAATTTATAAAAAATCTAGCATTAAGGCTGTTTTGACATTTCACCATTTTATCAATCAAAATCACGTAAGGCTTGTGTGTTATACATAAACTTTCTGTGTGCCCTGCAACCTGATTAAAATTTGATAAAATGATAAAATGTCAAAACAACTATTATGAAAATGACATAATATTAAAACTGTCATAAATAAAATCTCACAAAATAATACTCCCTCCATTCCAAATTATAAGATCAATACTGACGTTTGAAAGTCAATTCAAAACATTTTAAAACTCAAAATTGACATGACTTCAATTAGTTTATGTCAGTACAATTATGATTCTATGAATATTATAAACTATAAGATTTATTATTTTGAAAACTTAAATAAATCATGTGAATTTAAATTTTGAAAATGTTTTGAATTGACTTTTAAAATGTTAATAGTGATCCTATAATTTGAAATTGAGGGAGTATAACACAAAAGTTTGTGTGCCCACTATATGTAGAACATTGATATTTTCACAAGTGAAAATAATAGTTCCACATGCTCCTTTTCACATAAATAGTAAGTGGGTCTCTCTTAGAGGGAAGAGCTCGTGGAATTATACTTGTTAAAATATCAATTCCCTACACACACACACACACATATATATATATATATATAAATAGAGTCCGGATCTTAAGCTCACTCCTTATCCAACTCACCCGAGCTCACCCCCTTTAGCGACAGATAATGGTTTGATCTATACTTTTAGCGACGGATAACATATAGTGTCACTAAAAGTATAGACGACCGATGTATAAACAAACCGTCATTGGGTGTCTAAAGGGTGAGTTCAAGGTGAGATGGATAAGGGTGAATGATCCGGACCTATTTAAATATATATATATATATATATATATAGGATTCCATCCACAAAGAACTATTGTTGGAGAAGAACTATTTTGGCGGTTGGTTGTTCTTACTTGTACCTACTTTAAAAGACAATTTTTTTTTTTATATGTTTATGCAGGTAAGTCGCAATTTGGCCAAAATGGATTGTTCTCAACAATAAAATTGCTAAAATAGATTGTTTCAACAACAATAGGTTCTTTGAATCCCATATATATATATATATATATATATCATCTCATCCATGTCAATAGGTTGTTGTCGTGAAAACCCATTTTGGCCAGCCTGCCATGTTTCTACCTCTTTATAAAAAAAAAAAAAAATGGGTTCAACTTCAACAATGGGATTCTTTGTGGATGATATATATATATATATATATATATATATATATATATATATATATATATATATATATATATATTCCTCCATTCTAGACTATAAAGTCAGTAATTTTAAAAGCATATCTTCGATTTTAGAACGGTGGGGAGGGGGGGAGGGGGGAGGGAGTAGTCAGTATATCTTTGCTCTCCAAATTTCTCCATGAACAAATTCTACTCAGAAATTTGGAGTGCAAATATCATTTAAGAGAGACGAACCGTATTTGCGGAGGCGTTCAGAAAGAGCTCGTTTGTGCATAGCTGCAAGCCAATTCTTTCTCGGGTCTAGCATCCATCTCAACAGCGAGGACGCCATTCTTTTCTCTCTCCTCTGCGTGTGAGTTTCTGGAACACTCTCCTCTTTTCTAAACACCCAATGAATTTTTATTAAATTCACTAGATTTCGCAACTCTCAAATCTCAATTCCTCTCTCCGTCCCCCAAGAGGCTTTTTTTTAATAAAATAAAATAATATATTTGATAATTGTCTATATAAAATATTTGAATATATATATTATTTTATTTTAACCTTCTAAACTTTTATGAATAAATTTATTATATAATTACAAATAAATAATGTTATTTAAGAATAATTAAAAATAAACTTTTGAATAATCTTTGATAAAGTATACTATTATAATTATAATTTTAGGAATAAAATATTAATAATATTTTATAGTACATAAAATCAAAACAAAAGACTGCAACAACATTCATTAAATTAGTTATCCAATTTGTTAAACAAAAATTAAAACAATTTGTAAATAACAAAAATTATTTACAGTAGTAAACAAGATGGATATTGTCTATAAAGAGTATATAAGTAAAAATATCATTCAACATTATTTCTTATTCATTCAATCACAAATTTTAGATAAATTGTTTAGTCACATTCAAATGCATTCAGAGTTTAAACATTGTTAAATAAATGGTCTAAATAACTTATTCAAATTCATTCAGAAATAAACAAACAACCCGTAAAGTTGAAAATATTTTTGGCAAAATTAAGAAAAATCCCACTGTAGTTGACACGTTTTACTTATTATACCATTAAACTTTTAAATATTTAAATTACCCTATTGAACTAATTAAAATTTTGAAATTACACTATTCAGTTAATAAGATTAAACGTTCGTCAAATTGACTTAGATTCTTTCAGGCAAAACTAAGAAAAACTATTATAGTTGACACGTTTTACTTATTACATCATTAAACTTTTTAAAATTAAAATC
This sequence comes from Panax quinquefolius, assembly GCA_020205615.1. NCBI lineage: Eukaryota > Viridiplantae > Streptophyta > Magnoliopsida > Apiales > Araliaceae > Panax > Panax quinquefolius. The sequence goes on from CM035174.1 coordinate 77,843,685, forward strand.
AACCCATTGAACTAATTAATATTTTGAAATTACATCATTCCGTTAATAAGATTAGACATCCGTCAAATTAACTCAGATTTTTTCAGACGTGGCTAGTGAAAAAAGAAAAAAAATGACATATGTCATTCCTACATGTATTAGGAAGGAAGAACAACTCATCTTTCAAGCACGTCTCTAAAGTCTAAATAAAATAAGCACAGAAAGAAAACCTACCAAGTGTAGAAGAAGGTGGTGGCACAAGGTGAGGCAACAGTGGAGGCTCTATGTGGCGATGGTGGCAGGGACGACGGTGGAGACTCATTGTGATTGTGGCGACGTTGAAGGCTCCTTATGGTTTCGGTAGTTCCTTTGGTGTTGAAACTTTTAACGACGGTGTTGGGTGCGCTGCTAGCTGGTTCACTTTTTCTCCACTTTTTTTTATCTAAGCTATATGGTATGATATTACAATGGGGATGATGTGAGACCCGAAATTTTATGAATAAAGATTTAAATTTCTCGAAATATTTTTTTTAAATATTATGGTGTAGATTTGATATAATGTTATAGTTGTGGGTAATATTTATAAATTTTGAAAAGTATGCAAGTTGTTATAAAATATTCGTTTGGTCGGAGAATATTCTTTTTGTCGGAGAATATTCGTACGACAGCACAATCATTGGTGGACCCCACAACGGAAGTATTGTTGTAGTAAGAAAACGACAGAATTATCTTTTCATAAAAATAACGGTGAAAGTGTTACCGTTAAAACTGTTAAACAACCTGGTAGTAAAAGTACGATGTCTGGCATGGTTGCATATATAGTAGCACACAAGTATTGATTATTGATGCTTACATGTAGAAGTCACTCGGTTATACTCAATTATTGCACGAAGAATTGTTGATCATCATATCTCATATTATTGATTCAATTATTGTCACAATATCATTTGTATAATATGTTATATTATTAAATCAATAATTGAGGCAACAAAGTTATTCATATTATTATTTGCAATATCGACAATGTGCAGAAGTTCATCAAGGAGAGGTCGGATAATCTAATCAAGGCATACCGATAGAGAGAAATCCTTATCGGAAAGCCCCTCTTTCCTGGGAACGACCTGGTTGTTAAATATTGTGAGTTATAATATTAATGATGAATAAGTTCGTGTTGATTAAAGATGAAATTGATATTTTCATTGTGTTAGGATTATTTGTGTTAGTGGAAATCGACAGTTATTTCGATAATAATTGATGTCTGGAAGTTACACTGACCAGTCGGGTAATTAATCGGATAAATGAGCAATTAATTACTATTGATTCACATGTTTATAACTATTTGTTCACATGTGTGTACTATTGATTCACGTTCTTGTACTATTAGGGGAATTGGTGCAAGATTGATAATACTTGCATGACTAAGTTAAAATTTGAGGTATAGATGAAGGTACTATACTGTAATTATTTTGTTCACATGATTAGAACTATTGAGTCACGTGATTTACTATTGATTCACATGATTTACTATTAAGGGAGGTGGTGCAAGTTTGATAATTTTTGAAGGACTAAATTAAAAATAAAGGAAAAGAGGAAGGTATTATAATGTAATATTTCGAGCCCCAAAACGTGCAATTATCGAAACTATATTTTTCTATAAATAGAAGCTCATTCTTCCTTCATTTCTCACCAATTCACTAAAGCTATAGAGCAATTATTATAGAGAGAAATTATAGAGAGAGAGAAGAAGAGAAGTCTGCTACCTCACTATTCCAGTATCTAGTTTTCTTCTAAGGTAAGGGGTATTATTTCTTTCTCATTCATGAAGAGAACTTTTGTTATTCCATTCTTTATTATTCTGTTGGAATAACCTGTATACGCGGGCTACCCTATACTTGATGAAATTCTTCTGTTATTCCATTCTTTATCATTATGTTGGAATAACTCGCCTATGCCAATCACCGCATACATGGTGAAATTCTTCGTTATTCCATTCTTTATTATTCTCGTTGAAACATCTTGTCTGCGTGCTTTTACGCATTTAATGACTGGTTCCATTATTTATCATTACATTGGAACATCATGCCCGTGCTTTTTACGCATTTGATTGGTTCCATTATTTATCATTCTATTGGAACATCCTGTTTTGTGCTTTTACGCATGACACTGGTTCCGTTAATTATTATACGTTAGAATATCCCGCTGCGTGCGTTTACGCACTGACCGGTTCCGTTATTTATTATTACATTGGAATAACTCGTCTGCGTGTTGATCTCATCGCATGCTTGGTGATTTCTTTTGTTATTCCATTATTTATTATACTCAGTTGGTTAAAGTTTTGACTTCTACACTCTATAAAATTAGTGGAATATCCTTGATATTTGCGCTTCATCTAGTATCTTTTCATGGAAATTTTCTTCTGAGCATTCTTGAATTTTACTCCACAAAGCAGTATCATGTTGATAATTTGGACGTTATTGATTCCTGGATAAATTAATTCTTGAACTTGTTCTATTGAATTATTATGTCATCATCATCATCCTCATGTTTATATTATGTTGAAAGTCATACGTACAAGTCAGTAGTGCGCATAGATGGACTTGGTATGATTATGATCGAGGATTATTCGGTATAATCATGACCGTAATGTTACAAATGATATGAAAAAAATCCTCATTGGCCCGTAGTGCATTGATGAATAGTTTTTGGTATGATTACGGCTATGGATTTTCTTTGGCCAAGGGTGCAAAGATGAATTGTTTTATGGCATGATCAGGACTTCGTGGTCGTGATACTAAAGAATATCCTTGGCCTGTAGTTCAGGGATGATTTAATGATGTGGATTATTTATTAAGCTGAGTCTCAGCGATAAAAGTGATGAAAAACCTTTTTAAATCATAGAAGATAGTAGATTTTATTCTCTACTTAACTCTTCTAATGGATTGCTTGTTCCGCTGTAGTTAAATTTGATGTTTGTTATATTTTATCAGTTTAACACTGTTGAAGGCTAACGATAATTTATTCTGCATTATCTTAGTTATAATATTTTTTACCGGGCTAGTTGAGCTCACCCTTTTTGCTTTCATTGTTCTCTTCAGGAAATGAGAACGTAGTTGGGACTAGTCGGGGAACAGAGTGATGGTCCTAGATGGTGCATTAGTAGTCCTCACTATTGTGTTAAATAGTGTGATAATAAATTTATAGAGGACTTATTTTGAGTTTGTATACTGTCTAGAAGACAATATTTGTATTAAAACTCACAGCTCATGTTTTGTCGTATCTTACACGACTAGTGTATAATTAAGTTGTATTTGAATTTTGTACCATGTATCTGGAGACCCAAGATGGGTAATATATACCTGTTTTGGGGGCGTCACAGTTGGTATCAAAGGTTAGGGATATGATCCATGGCTGAGATGTGAGACAAGAACTAGGTGGGGAGAGACGGGGAATTCCTTCACTAGTATGACCTACCTAAGTTTATTTGGTATTTAATTGGTCGGTCATAGTATAGAGATAATATGTTATATGTTAATTAACCCTTGTTTTGTGGCAGTATTTGAAAATGACATCTGAAAATGTTGAGATAAGCAATGGAGCACAGGAGACCGTTGAGTCTTCACAGATAAATAATCAGGATAATGTCCAACAGGATGGCGATAATCCTCCTGTAAACAACAACACTGATCAATTGATGAACGACGGTACATTTAGGAGCTTTTTAGAATTCATGCAACATCAGGCGAAGGCGGCTCCTGTTCATAATACAGGTAAAAATAATGGCAACCCACGGTCGGTCACCGCTAAGCAATTCAAAGAGCTGGGACCACTGGAGTTTTTGGGAAAGCCATAACCACTTAAGGCGGAGACGTGGTTAAAGCAGATCACCAAGATATTTGATGTCTTGGTATGCTCCGAGGAGCAAAAGGTTCCCTTTGCCACCTTTATGTTGCGTGAAGAGGCAGATTCATGGTGGGAATCAGAAACGTCTTTCGACTGGACGCACTCAAGATGTCTTGGGAGAAGTTCCAAGAGTCATTCAATGACAAGTACTTTCCGAAAGTATTCGTCACATGTAAGTAGGTGGAGTTTATCAAGTTGGAGCAAAACAACATGACCGTGTCGCATGATCTGAAGCCAAGTTTACCGAAGTTGTCAGATTTGCGTCCCATTTGGTTGATAATGAGGAGAGAATGACGCGAATGTTTCTAAGAGGTTTGAAACCCGAGATACGTCAATATCTTATCTCTCATAAATTGTGTTTGTATTCAGGATGTTGTTAATAGGGCTCGATTATTGGAGCGCGATAATGAGTCAATCCAACCAAAAAGAGAGCAACCCGGCAAAATGATAATAATGGGGTGATAATGATCATCAAAGCGGTGACAATAAGCATGGAGGGAATCAACATGTCAGAAATGGTAACCACTTCGGTGGTAATCATGGCCAAAACAATAAGAATGGACATTTCAAGAAGAGAAGGTTCAACAATGATGGAAAGACATCATCACCAGCACCCGTTGTTAAAGAAGAAGAACGACCACCGGTTATATGTTTCAAATGCGGGCAGGAGGGACACATCCGTCCAAACTGTACGCAACAATCCAAAGCGTGTTTTAATTGCGGAAGAGAAGGTCACCTAGCTCGATTTTGTCGTGTAGTGAAGTCAAGCCCAGTTGGGATAGTGATACCAAAGGATGTCTCAGACAAGTCAAAGCCGGTAGTTTAAGTGAGAGCGTTTGTCGAGGAACTCGAATGAAGTTAGCACGGGTTAGTTAATTATAAATTCTTGCGAAGTCTATACCTTATTAGATACCGATTCTACCTATTCTTTTATCTCTCTTGCTTGCGCTCAATGTTTAAATTTGACTCTGGAGAAATTAGACTTTGAATTATCGGTTGAAACTCCGTTAGGAGAAACCTTCGTTACATCCACTGTTTATAAGTCTTATTTGATTCAAATCGATACCCTCACGTTACCTGTCAATCTTATCTCTTTGAAAATATTTGCATTTGATGTGATTTTAGGGATTGATTGGTTAATTACTCATCATGCTAAAATCTATTGCTTTTCGTAAGGTTGTTAGCTTTCATATTCCTAACCAACCTGTTATGCGAAGTCAAGCAACCAAACCACTAAATTCAATTATTGTCATATATCGCCATAAGTAAAGATCCCGGTCCTTTTTCGTTGTTGGCTTCCTCGAGTGGAACTGCACCGCCGGACTTTACAGAGGCGGACGTCGTGAATGACGATAGCAAGTTGGTAGGTATCAATGTGACGTATTATCCAAGTCTTGGATGAGAGTCACAGTTTTGAATGATATTTCTATTGTTAATAAATTTCCTGACGTATTCTTGAAGACTTCCTGGCCTACCCCCAGAGCGTGAAATCGAATTTTGTATTGACCCTAGTACAAAACTCATTTCTTCAACTCTCAAATATTTCTTCACCTAAAACGAACGTATTATGCGCCAAAGACGTTGGCTCGAGCTGTTGAATATTACGATTATACCATTCAATATCATCGTGGAAGAGCGAACGTGGTAGCTGATGCGTTGAATAGAAGATTGTATACGTTTACGAGTGCGATGTTGTTAACATAAAAACCTATTTCGTATAACTTACAAATGATGAAGATAGAGTTAAAGACTCTAGGGATCCACGTGAAGATAGCGAATATACGATTTGAACCAACTTTAAATTGATAAAAATAAAGCCGCTCAAGCTATACACCCGAAGCTGATGAATACGAGGAAGAAGGTTCAAGAGGGCGTTATTCTAGAAGCAAGAGTCGATCTCAACCCTCGATTTAGTTGGCCCATTTGAAATCCTCGTTCGAGTAGGAATTGTGGCTTATAGACTCGCTTTACCGCCAAGTATATCGCGTGTTCATAACATTTTTCACGTATCGATGTTACGTAATTATGTGGATGACCCGAACCACATTATTGAATTAGAACTAGACGAGATAGCAGAAGATTTAACGTATGATGAGATACGTGTTAAAATCTTGGATAAGAAGAATCGTATTCAACACTCAAAGGTTATACCTCAAGAGTTAGAATATGAAATGAAGTCAAGGTATCCTCATCTCTTCGGCATACCAGGTACACACTTAAATTTCGAGGGCGAAATTTCATAAGGAGGGGAGATTGTGAGACCCCAAATTTTATGAATAAAGATTTAAATTTCTCGAAATATTTTTTTTAAATATTATGGTGTGGATTTGATATAATGTTATAGTTGTGGGTAATATTTATAAATTTTGAAAAGTATGCAAGTTGTTATAAAATATTCGTTTGGTCGGGGAATATTTTTTTTATCGGGGAATATTTGTACGACGACACAATCATTGGTGGACCCCACAACGGAAGTATTGTTGTAGTAAGAAAACGACAGAATTATCTTTTTATAAAAATAACGGCGAAAGTGTTACCGTTAAAACTATTTAACTACCTGGTAGTAAAAAGTAAAGAATGTCTGCGGGTTCGTATAAGTAGTACACCGGTATTGATTATTGATGATTACGTAAGAAGTCACTCGTTTATACTCAATTATTGCTACGAAGATTCTTTGCATCATATCTCTCATATTATTGATTCAATTATTGTCACAATATCATTTGTATAATATGTTATATTATTAAATTAATAATTGAGGCGACAAAGTTATTCATATTATTATTTGCAATATCGACAATGTCTCAGAAGTTACATCGAGAGAGGTTAGATAATCTAATTGCTGCTTGATAGGAGAAATCCTTATCGGAAAGCCCCTCTTTCTTGGGAACGACCTGGTTGTTAAATATTGTGAGTTATAATATTAATGATGAATAAGTTCGTGTTGATTAAAGATAAAATTGATATTTCCATTGTGTTGAGATTATTTGTGTTAGTGGAAATCGACAGTTATTTCGATAATAATTGATGTCTGGAAGTTACACTGACCAGTCAGGTAATTAATCGGATAAATGAGCAATTAATTGCTATTGATTCATATGCTTATAACTATTTGTTCACATGTGTGTACTATTGATTCACATTCTTGTACTATTAGGGGAATTGGTGCAAGATTGATAATACTTGCATGACTAAGTTAAAAATTGAGGTATAGATGAAGGTACTATACTGTAATTATTTTTTTTCACATGATTAGAACTATTGAGTCACATGATTTACTATTGATTCACATGATTTACTATTAGGGGAGGTGGTGCAAGTTTGGTAATACTTGAAGGACTAAATTAAAAATGAAGGAAAAGAGGAAGGTATTATACTGTAATATTTCGAGCCCCAAAACGTGCAATTATCGAAACTATATTTTCCTATAAATAGAAGCTCATTCTTCTTTCATTTCTCACCAATTCACTAAAGCTATATAGCAATTATTATTATAGAGAAATTATAGAGAGAAGAAGAGAAGTCTCATTACCTCCTTTATTCCAAAGATCCAGTTTTTTCTTCTAAGTTAAGGGTATTATTTCTTTCTTATTCATGAAGAGAACTTCGTTATTCCATTCTTTATTATTCGTTGGAATAACTCAGTATCTGTGAGCTACCCTATACTTGGTGAAATTCTTACATTATTCTATTTTATCATTATGTTGGAATAATCATCATACATCGCAATACCGCATACATGGTGAAATTCTTACCGTTATTCCATTCTTTATTATTCCGTTGGAACATCCCGCATCATTCTTTACGCATGACTGGTTCCATTATTTATCATTCGTTGAACATCATCGTATCCGTGCTTTTACGCATTTGACCGGTTCCATTTTTTTATCATCTGTTGGAACATCCTCGTACGTGGCTTTTACGCATGACCGGTTTCGTTAATTATTATTACATTGGAATATCACATGCATGCGTTTACTCATGACCGGTTCCGTTATTTATTATTACATTGGAATAACTCCGTCTGCATGCGATCTATCGCACGCACGGTGATTTCTTTTGTTATTCCATTCTTTATTATACTCGGTTGGTTAAAGTTTTGACTTCTATACTCCATGAAATTAGTGGAATATCCTTGATATTTGCGCTTTATCCAGTATCTTTTCATGGAAATATTCTTCTAAGCATTCTTGAATTTTACTCCACAAAGCAGTATCATGTTGATAATTTGGATGTTATTGATTCCTGGATAAATTAATTCTTGAACTTGTTTTATTGAATTATTATGTCATTGTCATTATCCTCATGTTTATATTATGTTGAAAGTCATTTGTGACCGTAGTGCATAGATGGACTTGGTATGATTATGATCAGGGATTATTCGGTATAATCATGACCGTAATGTTACAAATGATATGAAAAAAAATCCTCGTTCGCCTGTAGTAGTGCATTGATGGACGATTTTTGGTATGATTATGGCTATGGATTCTCTTGACCAAGGGTGAAAAGATGAATTATTTTATGGCATGATTAGGGACCGTTGATGAAAACACGATTATCTTTGGTAGAGAGCATGGATAATTCGTGGTCGTGATACTTAAAGAATATATCCTCGGCCCAGAGTGGGGGATGATTTAATGATGTGGATTATTTATTGTGAGTCTCAAAGAATAAAAGTGATGAAAAACCTTTTTAAATCATAGAAGATAGTAGATTTTATTCTCTACTTGACTCTTCTAATGGATTATTTGTTCCACTGCAGTTAAACTTGATGTTTGTTATATTTTATCAGTTTAAGACTGTTCAAGGCTAACGATAATTTATTCTGCATTATCTTAGTCATAATATTTCTTACTGGGCTAGTTGAGCTCACCCTTTTTGCTTTCATTGTTCTCTTCAGGAAATGAGAACGTAGCTGGGACTAGTCGGGGAACAGAGTGATGGTCCTAGATGGTGCATTAGTAGTCCTCACTATTGTGTTAAATAGTGTGATAATAAATTTATAGAGGACTTATTTTGAGTTTGTATATTGTCTAAAAGACAATATTTGTATTAAAACTCACAACTTATGTTTTGTCGTATCTTACACGACTAGTGTATAATTAAGTTATATTTGATTTTTTTACCATGTATCTGGCGACCCAAGATGGGTGATGTATACCTGTTTTGGGGGCGTCACAGTTGATGCTAGTAATTAGGCAAATAAAGGCTGATTTGGGGTTTTGGGGCTGATAACGGGATTATGTTTTGTTAAATAGAATTGGGGATTTAATAGAGGCGACTGGGTTTGTAGAAACATTCCTATTATTGTAGTTAGGGTTCTAAACCCCTACTCTGATTTGTCTATAAAAATGGTGGTATATATGCGTTCAAATTTTATAAAATCTATCAAAGTAATGATGTAATTTGAACAAATTAAATATCAAGAAAAACAATCAAATTTGAGTATATTTAATTTTGTCAAATAACATCATTAATTTCATCAATTTGATAAATTTGAAGCAGAAATTTATGGGGTAATTCCGGTTGGTTTGTAAATTTGAAACACAAATCTAGTCACGTCTGAAAAAGTCTGAGTCAATTTGACACCCATCCAATCTTATTAACAGAATGATATAATTTCAAAATTTTAATTAGTTCAATAAGGTAATTTCAACTTTTAAAAGCTTAATGGTGTAATAAGTAAAATGTGCTAACTATAATAAAGTTTTCCTTAGTTTTGTTTAAAAGAATATGAGCCATTTTGACAGACGACAAATCTTATTTACGGAATGGTAAAATTTTAAAATTTTAATTAGTTCAATGGGGTAATTTGAATTTTTAAAAGTTTAATGATGTAATAAGTAAAACGTGACAATTATAGTGGAATTTTCCTTAGTTTTGCAAAATATTTTTGTACCCAAAAGGATTATATAACATATATAAAATAAATGGTAACAAAATCATTTAATAAGATCCGCTAAAAAATAAAATAAAAATAAAAATACTCATCAATTTATATAATCTTGTGAGTTATTAAGAATAAATTTAAAACTTTTTTATTATCTGTTATTTATTTTTATATTTCTTAATATGGTACTTTACTCATCTTTTTGGCCTTTGGGAACAAGGGAAATTGCTACAATACTTATTTTATATACAATGTAATAATGCTCGAGAATCTCAAATCAAATAAAATATTATATATGATCACCATGATAGGCTAATGATAAAAGTCTCCATTTTTATCATTACATTTTCAAGCCTAGCACTCGGCACAAATTTTTTTCTTTTTGCATCAAGTAAAATAAAAATAAAATAAAACAGTACGTACTCTCATATTTATTTTATTTTCTATTCCTTTCCTTTCCTTATGTGGTGACTTTTTGATTAATTTGAGATATTTTTAAATTTAAATTCACTTAATTTTAGTCACATGATAATTATTATAAATTATTTGAGATATCATGTCTAATTTATTTTTTTAATAATTATAAATATATTTTCAAAATTTTATGATCATTATTGACTTTTGAAAGTCAATTTAAGATATTTTTAAATTCAAAATTTAGATAAATCATTAAAATGATGAAATAATATATTTTATAATGAGTAATACTTTTTATTTTAGATAGCTTTTATAATATTCACACCGTATTGATTAAATCAAAAAAAGAATTCAAATCAATTTCGAGTTTAAAACTCTTACATTAATTTTAAAAAGTTAATGACTATCAAATAATATGAAACGAATAGAGTATTAATTTTCAGGTTAAAAGCATTTTAATTTTAAAAATATAAATGATAATCTTATACTTCTACCCTTCTATTTTTTTGAAGCCTTGTTTATTCTCCTACCTTAGAATGATGAAGAGAGTATTTAAATGTCACAAAAAAAAACTAACAACAGGAAATTTTCCCTCTCCTCTAGTCCATAATTAACAAGCTTCCTTCTCTTCGCTTCCGACAGTTCCCTACCTTCCAGTTGTTATCAGGAGGATTTCTTTCACGAGGGCCGAAGGGGTACCTTTTCCCCTTCATTTCCCTCGTGCCAAACGGAGCACAAGGGTCTCCATATAATTTATCCCTCATTACCACCTTAAATTTCAAATTGAATAAATATATTTGATTAAATTCATATCCAATAACCTGTAAAAATTGTAGGCCTGCAAGATTGAGCCAGGAAGCAGCTACATTTCCATCCCTTTGTTTCATATATAGGGCGTTTATGAAACAATTCACATTTCGGATAAATTAAGGTACCAAATTTTATTAAATTTTTGGAAAGTTGTTAATCTTCATCAAATTTATAAAAGGTTTTCAATTATATGCAGGTTGGGGCATATGCTATCATTGCCGTACGGAATTAGGATGAGTTCATGCAGATGAAACGAGATACAGAGCGAAACAGAGGAGAGAGAACAGAGGGTTTTGTAATATGAAGAAGGAACAATTTTCATTTTGGAAACATTAAGGTACCAAATTTTATTAAATTGTTGGAAAGTTATAATCTTTATCAAATTCTGGTTAATGGGTTTTCAATTTTTTGCAGTTGTTGGAAAGTTATATAGTGTTTAACAATGTCCGATGAGTTAATGCAGATGAAAGAAGATACAGAGCGAAAAAATAGAGGAGAGAGAAAGAGGGTTTTCTAATGTGAAGAAGGAACAATTTTCATTTTGGAAAGAGGGTTTTCTAATGTGAAGAAGGAACAATTTTCAGTTGGAGGGTTTTCTAATCTTGATCAAATTCCTGTTAAAGGGTTTTCAATTTTATGCAGCATATAATATAATTTTTCAATTAGTTAGTGCAGATGAAAGAAGATACAGAGCAAAACAGAGGTTGGGAGAGAAAGAGGGGTTTTATAGGAAATGGCAAAGGATAAGAATATGAAGAAAAATGTGTCTTTTACCGGAACAATGTGCGGAGTGAGAGAGATGCAAAGAGAGATTGAGAAGGTATCAACCGTTGACGAAGGGAATTCTTATTACAGCCTCTCTAATGGAATCCTTCCTGCTCTTGGTGCTGCTGCCCATTCCACTAGTAAACTCAAGATTAATTACTACATTGTTTCCCCCTTCAATCCTGTTTACAGGTCTCTCTCTTATAAATTACTATCTTTTCTTTTTATTATTATTATTAATATCTTATGCCCTTCAATATTATTATTATTAGATGTATTGTGTGTGTGGTTTTCTAATTCTTCTATCCTTATCGAAGAATGGGTTGATTTTCATTAATTCAATATTCTTAGTTGGTGGGGTTATAAGATATATATAGATAAATTATGTGTGTAGTATATGTAGATGCATTTCTATAGTTTTTTTGTTGTTGTCTTTCTTTATCTTCAATTTTGGGGGTTTTGAAATTAAGTATTGGTTGGGGAGGACAAATGAAGTATGGTTTCATTTTCCATATAAACAAATCATTAATTGCCTCTGTATTAGTATTATGCGTTGTTGGAACCATAAACAAAGCGTGGGATGATTTAAAAATGTAGTGTGAAATGAAATGATGTGTTGCAAATGTTATGTTGATCATTTAAGTTTAAAATTGAGGTCAGGTTGTATTTTTTTTTTCTGATTGCTATTCGATTATTATTATTATTATTTTTAATTATATATTTTATTTTTAGTTTTTTTTTTTTTTTAAATTTTACTTCCCTGCTTTGAGAGGATAAAGGATTGTTGAGACTTTGAAACCTCAATTTGTGTTGCAATTCAGTTTCTCATTTTCTAGACAGTAAATAATTTAGTGTTTTTGTGGTTTTGTTCTATAGGCTTGAAACTCACAAACAAAACATACAAATCAATAGAAAACTGGACAAAGCAACTGTTTGTTCCATTTTTTTACAATTACTCCATGTTTGATTTATGGTTACAGAAATTAGTACCATGGTAATAAATTACGTTTTCATAAGAACGTTCCAAAACTTGGTGCACTTTTGTTTCGAAATATGGCGATCTAAAACTTTTTTTTCTTCTTATTTACAACTTTTATTGCACAAGCATGATGACAATGTTGCCTTATGATTTACAACTGAGGAACATCCTCTTATAGATCCCTTGGCCCATAAAACTAATGGCTAAGATCAAATCTAACGGTAGGTTAGGATCCTTTATCAAGACTCATCCTCTAAAATATCTGCGATAGTTAGTAGTTACAAAATATAATAATTACATGAGTGAATCTAGAACACTTTATTAGAAATATTAATATGTAAAAGAAGATTATAGGGAATGTCACCTAAAATAGCTAGATGAGCGTAATCTCATTTTGAAAATATTCTTGTTGTGACACTATGCTTGGAAACAATTTAACTAGTTTTAATTATATCTCTACCAGTTTTAACTATATCTCTTTAGAAAGTTATTCACAGCGTATCACCTCCAAAGAAACCTACCACGAAAAATGACATTTTCTGTTCCCGATTTTCCACATCACATCGAACCATGATCTAGGTAACATAGGTTTGATTGGAAAATGAGTTAATTACAGTTTCAAAACTTTCAGCTTGAAAACTTCATGGGCGGGCAGTTTCTATTCTCTTTTACCATGGGCTGTAAACAATTTTGTTACATATAAGTTTGGAGGACACTTTGAAGTTTGTATACACCTATGTATTAATTGTGGAAGAATTCATATAATGTAGATATTGAACTCTTTTCTTTTGTACCCTTTGTCATAGTTTCCAATTTTTTACAGCCTTGCTTGAACTGACTTTTGCAGAATTTGGGAGAGCGTTTCTGGTACTTCTGGTCTTCTACACAGCTTGGGTGTCTCCATTTGAATTTGGATTCTTAGATTCACCGAAGGAGTTCTCTCTATAACTGATAATGTCGTGAATGGATTTTTTGCCATTGATATTATCTTAACTTTCTTTGTTGCCTACATCGATAAAGCTACTTACGTTCTCATTGACAACCATAAGATGATTGCTTGGAGGTATACAAAAACTTGGTTGTTGTTTGACGTTATATCCACAATCCCTTCAGAACTTGCTCGAAGTGTTTTACCTTCTCCTCTTGAATCTTATGGCTACTTCAATATGCTTCGGCTATGGCGTCTTCGACGAGTCAGTGCCATGTTTTCCAGGTAAAATATTAAATCTTCAGTCTTCTTCTAGAAGAATATTTATGTTATCCACATCTTATATGATTACCAAGTTTTTCTGTCCTAACAAGTAAATTTATCTTTACTTCGGCAACTTCATTATGCATTAAACCAGCGTAGGAAACCTGTGCATGCTAAACCTATTCCTAGTTATCTTCAAATTAAAGGAATAATATGAAAGTGGTGTAACCTTTTAGCTTATTCTCATAGTTATCAGCAATGTTGTTTTTCCCCCTTTGAATATGAATTGCCTTACTTTGTTGTTTCTTTCAAGATGACGTTGATGGAGAATAATTATTTGAATACTTCTGTTTTTAAGAACGGATTATCTAAAAATCTTAATTTGGTGATTGACATTCACCATGTTGTTTCATTATTGCAGATTGGAGAAAGATAGAAACTTTAGCTATTTTTGGGTTAGATGTTCAAAGCTGATATGCGTAAGCATTTTAAAGAAATTCTACGTATTTTGGTTTATTAGATTGAAGGCAGTGACCCGAAGGTAATCCATATCTGATAAGTATGTGATGTCTTGTAGGTAACTCTTTTTGCTGTTCATTGTGCTGCCTGTGTATTCTATCTTATTGCTGTTCATCAACGTGATCCAAAAAAGACATGGCTTGGGCTTCTATTTGATAACTTTCATGTTGAAAGTCTGTTTGTCCGGTATATGACTGCAATGTATTGGTCTATTACCACACTTTCAACTACAGGCTATGGTGATCTGCATGCTACGAATACAGCGGAGATGATATTTGACATCATCTACATGTTATTCAACCTTGGATTGACGGCATATCTTATTGGAAACATGACCAACTTGGTTGTCCATGGGACCAGTCGAACTAGGGAATTTGTGAGTGAAATTCTCTTCATTGATTTAGTTGGCATACTTCTCCATTTAACGCCTTCTTGTATAAAATCAGATTATTTGATGATATGCCTTGAATGTGCTTGGAAGCCATCCTTTCTATTAAGTCCATTTTCCTATTGTTAAATTTTGTTTTGGTATGATGTTAAAATTTTTATATGTTCTGAATTCAAAGACCAAAGGATCTCATAATTACCTGAAACTGAAAATTTGATTTGAAAACCCTGCCGATGGAACATTGAAAAAATGAGTTTGTCTATGCAGTATAAGTCCCGTTCTTCAAAGTGCATATCTTTTAACTGATACATCCTCTTGCATGGGATGTAAAAACTGCAAATAATTTAAGAACTTGGAAGCAGGGATTCTTCATTACCCCGACGAACTGGCATATCACGACGAACTGGCGTATCACCGTATTGGATACTCCGATTCTCAGGGACTCTTAAGAATTCTTTTCTTCTTTAGAACTTAAAACTTATGTGTTTTGAATTATCTATGATTATTTTTAGTATTTTTATGACTTCAAAACATTAAAGTTACATTGTTTGTTAGATGTTTTTTGTTTTTCTCTTGTAGTATTTTTTTAAATGTTTTATCATATATATAATTAGACACAACTGTTTAAATTTTAATATTAAAATATATGTCGAATCCCCCATATCTGAATCCCCATATTTTGAGATTTGGTGAATCTTTGTATCCCCACATGATGCACCCATATCCCGCGCCCCCTATCTATGCTTCTTAGTTTAGAAATTATAGGGATGAGTCATGAATTAGCTTCCTTTAATCTATGCTGTCTTGGTGCAATTGATCTTGTATAGTTATGTTTGGGCATTTATGGCTAGTTTTTCATTTCATTTGCGGTTTGTGGTGATTTTCTGTGGAACTAAAGAGAGATACCATTCAAGCTGCGTCGAGTTTTGCACAGAGGAATCAAATACCCGTTCGCCTACAAGATCAGATGCTTGCGCATTTGTGCTTGAAGTACAGAACTGACTCAGAAGGGCTCCAGCAGCAAGAAATTCTTGACGTGCTTCCAAAAGCTATTCGATCAAGTATTTCACACTTCCTCTTCTATACTCTTGTTGAAAAGGTGTACCTGTTCAGTGGAGTATCAAATGACTTGCTCTTTCAACTGGTAAGTATGAGAAACTTCCTCATCTTCATTTCCGGTGTTACTTGACGTGTGTTTTACTCTTCATTTTTTCCCTCTGTAGAAAAATGGGATATAAACATTTACTACTCCCTCCGTCCCAAAATTATTGCAATACTTTCCTTATTTGGATGTACCAAATTATTTGCAACATTTCTAAATTTAGCAGCTTTTAATAATTCAATGTCCAATTTACCCTTGATGGTTCCATAACAATGATACCTTTAAAGCTATTAGTCCCACCATAATTTTTGGCTCCAATTTTGAATTTTTTTGAATAACAGTGTATTATTTCAACGGTGTTTTAGAAAAATAGTATCAAGTCAACACAAATCCTTAAAATGCGTGAAAAGTCAAAGGTTGAAATAAACATGGGTAAGAGGGAGTATATGTTTATTACTTTTCTGGTTTCTTATGGAACAGTAATTCACCTAAATTACCAATTAATGAGTTGAAGCTAGATGTTTCATGCCTTGCTCATGTCCTGAATGTTTAAATTTTCTAGGTCTCGGAGATGAAAGCCGAGTATTTTCCACCCAAAGAAGACGTAATTTTGGAAAATGAAGCACCAACAGACTTGTACATTCTGGTGACTGGATCAGTGGTGAGGATTAAAATCTCTCTACTAGAACTTCACCCATGTAGGGTTGTAAACGGATATTTTCGGATGCGAATATAGGTTTATCCGTAAATAAATTTTAACATCCGTATTTGTATTCGTATCCGACAGATATGAATATGAAATATCCATATTCATATTCGACGAATAATATTCGAATACGGATATCATTCGTATTCGTTTTGTTCCGCATCCTTTCAAAATAAAATTTTAAAATTTTCAATTTTTATTTTTTTTTAATTCTTGCACAATGTTAAATTAATAACCAAAAAAATATTCACTTAATCAACTAATAATTAGAAATGATATATAATCAGCTAAATAAAATAATAAAACTAGATATAATATTCATATGTAACTTTTTTTATATCGTATATCATAAATTAGCAATAAAATATGTATAATCAATTGATGTTAACATTTTCATATATTGTATACCAATATTAAATGAGAGATTTATACATGTATATGTATGCAAGTACATATAGTTAGCAAATATATATATATATATATATATATAATATATTATGGATATTATAGATACAAATGATATTAACATCAATGAATATGTATAGCGACCGCTAGGGGTCTTCTATTCTATATATCCGCTTATAGAGTGGTAACGGATAATATTTGCTTTGACATGGATACGGATAATATCTTTGACGATTGATGTGAATGAATCTAATTAATTTTCGGAGTGAATATCGTATATTTCGGACTTCATTTACAGCCCTACACCCATGCAACAAAAATACAAAATTTAATTGAAAATTGATGTCTTTAATTCGTCCTATTTTCATAAGGAATAAAAGAAACTCCGAAGTTAAATGTATAAGCAAATATAATGACTAATAGAATGATATCCTGAAAAATCATCTTAGTTATTTCAGCGTTGAAAACCAGAACCTAAAATAAAAAGAGACAGTTCAGATTTGACTAGACTTATCTTTCATTTATCAAACGACATTTTTGTAAGCATGTCATAATTGCTTCCTATGGGAAAATTGAACACGTAAGTTTGTTTGGAGTCAATTGCTCTACCATATGAGACTTATGGAAGAAAAAATTCATCCTTGTTAATTTGTAACCTAAACATGTCATTTTTTTTTACAGATGTTTACTATTTGTTTCTTCTTTTCTACTTTTTACCAGAAAATGAGAGATACTGAAATTGGAATCTTTTTAACAGGATCTTATCAGACAAGGGGCTGGAGCTGGAGAACTGGTAATATTAAAAAATATGACACTTTCTCGGTAGCATATTTTGTTATGGAAACTGATATTTCAACATGAGAAAATGATATTTCCACATGATCTCTTTCACATGAATAGTGAGTGGGTCCCACATCCATGTGAGAGACTCATGTAGAAATATCATTTTTTTCATGTGGAAATATCAGTTTCCATTTGGTTTATGTTGGAAATGAGTGATATGTTCAGAAAATTAAAGATCTTCTTTGCAATGGATGATTGTAGATTGTTGGTGAATTAAAGTCGGGAGATGTTTGTGGTGAGATAGGTGTCCTATGTTATAGACCGCAGCTATTTACCGCTCGTACAAAGCGATTGAGCCAACTGCTAAGGCTGAGTCGAACTTCATTATTAAACATTGTTCAGGCAAATGTTGGAGATGGAACAATTATCATGAACAATTGTCTTCTGGTATGTACATTGACACTCAGTTAACACCTAGCATTAATTATGTTAACAGACTATTTTTCACCTGAAGTGATTAGTTTGATTTAAAATTGTTTGGAAAAATGATTTATATGTCGACTAATTTCGTATTGAATGTGGATTGCAACTAACGTGGAACTGAAAGCAATAAAATAGAACAGTAATGTGTTGGTCCCTTCCTTATTACCTCCTATACCATGTAGGTGTGTACTCACATGCGTTGGTATCTAATATTAACATAGATTTGTCGTCATATATAGCAACACTCTATCTTTCCTATCTTTCCATGGAAATAGTCGCTTTATTAATTAGGTTAAGTGTTTCGCAACTTATATTAATAAATTGAATTTAAGCAATATCGACAATTGACTAGATTTGACAATAGTGCTTTAATTTTTAAAATTTCACCTTTTATGATGCCTAATTAAGTTTGCAAGTTACAGAGGGCTGTACCCAAAACTTTAAGATTTTTTGTGTTCTTGATCTCCCTTTTCTGTATAAGCTGAGTGTAACAGGGAATGAGAAAATTTTCATTTGGAAAATATTTGAGAAACCTCCAATAATGATGGTTTTGAATTCTTTTCATTTGGTTGATATAAGTTAAGGAAAATGACTTCAATTCTTTATGTGGACTCCATTTATTTATTTATTTCGTGCATGTAGTATAATACTCCCTCTGTTTGGAAAAGAGGTCCTACTTTTTGAATTTTTCTCGAATGTTAAAGTTTGTATTAAATTTAAAGACTAAATATGATTATTGGAAAAAAAAGAAATGAAAACAATTCTGTTTAAGTGTGTCCTATTTAAAACTTAATTTTAAAAAGAAGTCTAAAATGCTTCTCATTTCCCGAGGGAGGTTGGATATTATTTTGGGGGAGGGGGTGTTAGCAATTAACAATGCGACAAGAATAATGTCAAAGAGAAATTGAAAGAAAACTACACATGATACAAAATCTACGTGGTTCACCTTAATATTGGGCTATGTCTACAGCTAGTGATTAATCTCATCATCTCAAAGAAATATACATAATACATTGCAGGTTCACTTCCTTAAAGAAGGATACAAAAAAACCTTATTTACCCAGAAAGTTGCCCCCCCCCCCCACCAGAAGATGGCCATTGCAATTAGTAACTCTCTTTTAATTAAGTCGGATCAGGCTTCACCAATAACAGGGGGAAATGGGGTTGTTTATCTGAAAAGTGCTTCACTAATACAGGGTAGCATTAACAGTAATAACTATTATCAAACAGTTATGCTAATCCATTCTTTTTTTCGTGATCTTGTTTTTCACATGAAAACAAAACTGGACCAAGCATTGCGATTTTTCATATAATATGAAAAATAAGGGTATTTGGGAATCACAAATCTTTTCTTTTACCTTGGGAGACTAATACCTTTTGGTTTTCCTGATCTCTGCATGTTGGGAATTCAGCATTTAAAAGAGCGAAATGATCCAGCGATGGAAGCGATTTTGGTGGATATTGAAAGGAGGTTGGGTCAAGGAGAATCTGTCATGCCTCTCAATTTATGCTTTGCGACAGTGAGAGGAGATGATGCGTTGCTGCTTAAGTTGCTAAACCAGGGGATGGATCCAAATGAATTGGACAGCACTGGCCGAACACCTTTGGTGTGCAATTTTCATTTAATAAAATCTACACTCA
The DNA here is from genome assembly GCA_020205615.1 of Panax quinquefolius. Classification (NCBI taxonomy): domain Eukaryota; kingdom Viridiplantae; phylum Streptophyta; class Magnoliopsida; order Apiales; family Araliaceae; genus Panax; species Panax quinquefolius. The sequence continues at coordinate 77,863,644 of CM035174.1, forward strand.
TATATATTTGTATATATATACATATGATGAATATTGATGTATAGATGCTCAAGATTTTTTTTTCTTTTTAATTATTTTTTTGCTGTTTTATATGCTACAGCATATCGCAGCATCAAACGGAAATATGGACTGTCTGGTTCTACTCCTAGATCATGGAGCAGATCCCAACAGTAGAGGTATCTTCTCACTCATAATGGAATATAAGTCTCTTCAAGCAAGCCATCGTAGCTTTTTATCTTTTAACTGTTTGATGTAGAATTTAAAATTTTCTAATTATTTATGGACTTTCAATTTCTTCAAATGGAAGGCCTAGACTTGCCGTATGTACTCATACTTCCTTGAGACAATGTAAAACTAGTAAAATGCCCTTTCTTTCTTGGCACGCACACTCCTCCGTCCCATAAAAGATGTCTTAAGAACACTTTTCACACAAATTAAGAAAAGCAGAAGTAGAGAGAGATAAATATGTTCTCATTTCACCCACAATGATCCCCCACAAAAGACACTAAAGATTTTTTCTTGTTCCTAAAACTAATAGACCCTACTTAAGTACTTTTAAGGGAAAATTAGAATTTATATAACATTTTGAATTTAAATTGTGTACGTTAGACATTTTTTATGGAACAAAAAACAAATCATCCTTTAGTCATCTTTTGTGGCACTGAGGAGTATTTATTTAACTATGCCACACTCTTCTCTGGTAACCCGCCACCGCATATATAGAAAGACAATTGTTAATATAACAATTATGCAGATTCTGAAGGAAATGTTCCACTTTGGGATGCAATATTGGGGGGACATGAATCCATGATAAAAATACTTGCAAACAATGGGGCAACCTTATCTGCTGGTGATGTGGGCAGTTTTGTGTGCTTTGCTGTTGAGCAAAATAACTTGGATTTGCTCAACAAAATAGTCCAGTATGGTGGGGACGTTAAGTTGCCAAAAAGCACAGGAAGTTCAGCACTTCACAGGGCTGTTACCAACCAGAACACTGAAATAGTTAAGTTCCTGATAGAACAAGGAGCTGATATCGACAAGCCAGATCAGCATGGATGGACGCCAAGGGATTTTGCCGAGCATCAGGCGCATGAAGAGATTAAAGTCCTATTTCAAACCAAGAAAGAGGGTATAAACAAACGTTTTGCTGTACTTCCGGGAATGGAGAGTGTGCCCTATATTAAGAAGCATCTGAGTGAGCCCACACTGCCTCCTCCCATGGTTAGTGACGATACAGCATCAATTGCCAACCAGGACAGGGCCTCGTTGAGCAATGAGCGTTGGAGGCGAAGGGCCAACAACTTTGAGGATTCGCTTTTTGGGATCATGTCAGCTCCCCGGAAATCCAGCGAAGGTCAGCATTTGCTTTGAAATTATCATTTTCTAATTTGCTTATTTTTCACAATAAATATTTATCTCTAAAGTTAGTAGAGCAACAAATATAGTTGTTTTCAATGCCTATTCATGACAACTCCCTTCTCGTTGCACACCAAAGTAAAACGAACAAAAAAAAATCTGACCAACTATTATGGAATAATGTGCTTCGCGAGACTTAATTGGGAAATTATTTAGAATGTGGGAATTCTCTAGTTTGGAAAAATTAAGAAACGGACTGTTGAAGAAGAAATCATGTAATCATTGGTTTCCAACTTGATTCAGAGCTTTTAAGAAAGTTAGAATCTATGTTACACGGACTCAGATGGAATGTCCAGTTGGATACGGTATTTGGAGGAGTCCGACACTGGTAGTACTCAATTTTTTCCAATATTTTACACTAAAACTCATACCTTACCCGAGTTTTGAGTGTCGGACTTTAGGACTAAGTGACCGGTTAGTGTAACATAGTTTAAAATTAGTAAATTCCCTAGTGATTGAGTGATGTGTGGTTCTGTTCTGCCTAATAATTTTCATGCTTAAAACTTCATTAAAATAAATAAATAAAATCAGTTACATCACATAAATTCCATTTTACGATGCAGTTGGCAGCGGCCTAATGCAATCTTCAGTTGATTTCAAAAGGCTGGAAACTTCCGGGAATCAAATTACAAGGGTTACAATTCACTGCCTAGAAAAACATGAAGTTGCTGCAAAGCTAATACACCTTCCCAAGTCCCTTCAAGAGCTACTTGATGTTGGTTCCCAGAAATTCGAGTTCTCTGCTACCAAAATTCTAACAAAAGATGGAGCTCTCATTGACGACGTTGAGGTAATCCGAGATGGGGATCATCTTATTCTTGCTAGTGATAAAGCTTAAAATTCAAACTACTAGTCGTGCTGGAGTTCAAAGTACAAAGTTCATTATATTTAGTCATACCACGCTGCTAAAAGGCCTCGAGATTTTAGCAAACTGGATTTTGGCAGCTTAACATGGTTCTAATTGAAGATATAAAATTGAAATTACTAGTGAATCTGGAGTTCATATGTCATGAACATACTTGGGATAGGTTGATAGGTTAGGTGGAAAAGAACCCACATCCAAAGGGTTTTCTTACATGTGCAAAGCTCACATTATGATATACACAACATTGGCAAAACTTACAAGTTATTGACTTTAATAAAACTACTATTTCTGCTTTCATATGCATGATTTAGTATTTCCAGAGGAAAGACTAGTTTAATGTAAACCACTCTAGAAGAGACTATTTTTTTTTTGTTGCCCTTTGCATTTCAGAAAAATCTAGTAGTAGGTATTCTGTATTGTTGGTTTATATGTTTTTTGGTTTTAATGATGACTGCTTGGGCTTTTTGTAATATCTTCTATTTTGTTACAAATTTAGATATTAAGCTGAAAAACTCTCAAGGATTGTTGATATAAAGTTGTTGGACTATTGCCCAATGAATTATGAAGATTTAAGATTGATTGGGTTCAGGAAATAAATGTAAGGTTTTTAGCATTTTTCATAGAATCAAGGTATATGATATATTCCATCAGTTCAAAAATCAGAGATACTAGTCTAATTCCCGTATTTCCGTGCAAGGCACGGGTTGTTTATATATATTTTTATATAAAAACTTAGTTATTAATAAATAATGATAATATACAACAAAATAAATTTTCATTATTTATACAATTTTTTTTTTTACCTCAAATTGATTTAAAATACATGATATTTATATAAGAATATAAATAAATTTAACTTTAATATTTAAGTAAATTACATTACTGACTTTTTAATCTATTTTGGATAGAATATTTCATCGACATGTTAGTTATTATTATTAATATTTACTTGAATTTTTGTAAAACTTATGAAAGTTTTTGAAAAATAAAAATTTTAAATTACTTGTGCACGGGTTAAATGTAAAGTCGATCACTGAACTTTTCTGGTATTTGGGTATTGAGTCCCTTTCTTTCGGTCAACGCAAATTGAGTCCCTTTCTATTTAAAAATTTGGACTTTGAAATTTTCACACTTGAGGATGTGAGTTCAAACCTTGGGAGAGATAAGTTTTTGGAAAAAAATTCTAAAGAAGCCCTATCACATCTGCTACGTGTCAAATTAAAATATAAATTGTCGTGTTTGATGTGCCACGTAGGCGCCACACACACGCCGCCAGGACACCGAACATGTATGCCTGGGGATTCAAAGTCCAAATTTTTGAATAGAATGGGCTCAAATATACGTTTAATAGGAAGAAAGGATCAATACCCAAATATCGAAAAGTTCAGCCACGACTTTGCATTTAACCCTATATATATATACACACACATACATAGTATGAAAAAAAATAGAATTTAAGGCATGCATTAGTCAATTTAGCTAAGAATATATAATAATTTTGATGAAAATTTAGTTTTGTATAAAATTTATACTTAATTTTTTTTCTTTTAAAAAAACTCTAAAATTAAAAACCTAACTCCAAGAGATAAAATTATGTCGTTTTAATTAATTAGTTTTAGCTAAACTTAGGTTAAGCATAACATTAGATCTTTTTTTTGAATATATTATATTTAACTATCAGTATAATGTTTTATTTTTGCTGCAGAATATCAAAGGTATTTGTAGAATTATCAATAAATACTTATTACGACTTGTTCAAACTTTTATATATAAATTTTAATTTTTGAGATTATATAATAGTTTTTTTGTGTGAACTGTGAGTACATTCTAATAGTTTATTTTACCAACTAATGACAAAGGTTAAACTTTTAATTTAATATTTTAAGCTATTTTTATAAAGTTATAAAGTTTAATTCACTAAAGAAGCATACAAGGATTGTTTCAAATTTAATAAGAAATTAATAGAGGGCAAATGTTACCTTTTAGTATATAATATACACTTTATTTATAATATATATATATATATATATATATATATATATATATATACTCTAATAAATAAAAATATGCACTTTTGCAATATATTTAAACTTTGCAACACCAATCTTATAAAAATATATATAGATTAAAAAAGTAATTTTACATGTCTTTAAATTCAATAGTCCAAAATAATAATAATAATAATGATAATAATAATGATCTTATTTTCTTTAAGATGGGACTGATCCATAGTTAATGTTGTCAAATTAAGGTTATCTTTACAACAGAACATGAGGGTCCATCTGATGATCCAACGGTTTAATAGAGCTTCCGTCCGCAATTTAGTTTATAGTATTTCGCACTTTAATACTGTGAACGGGACAAATGTCTAAAATACTCCTCCTTTACAAGTCTCTGTTCGCAGTATTAAATTGTGGACGCTAAGTTTGTTTATGGGGATAAACGATGTCGTTTTAATCCTAAGTCTCGTTCGCAGTTTAATACTGCGGATGCTAGGTCCTTCCAAACGACGTTGGTCCTTCTAAATGACGCAAAGAAATTGAGAGGTCTCGTCCGCAGTTTAATACCGCGGACGTTATGCCTATCCAAATGACGCCGTTTGGCAACTAAAAACTGAGAAGTCCCGTTCGCAGTTTAATACTGCGAACTTTAGGTCTCCTAAATGAAAGTACTCCAAACTTCATAGTTAAAAGCATAATTTTTGAATCTCATGTAGAAGAGTTCGAATTATTAAGGCTCAAGAATTTTATATTTCCTCTTCCATATTCTTATTCTTACCGTTCCTTCCATAATTGACATGGTAAAGAGTCTATCCTTTTATGTGGAACTCTCTTAAAAATTGATTATTCAGAAAGGCAAGCTCTCCCCACATATTAGAAAGTAAGGTAAAGCAATTAATATTACATTCATCATATCTTTAAGTGTTCTATTTTTCCTTTCTAACTAATTTTCAACCTCAGTTTTATTTAATAAATATTTCTTCCGCTTCATCTTTTATAGGCAATGAGATAGATTTGATTATATCTAGAATTATCATCATTGCTCACCATCTTTGCCACATGAACCAAATTAACATAAAATAATAGAACATAAAAACAGAAGAAAGACTGCGTCAGGCTTAGGAAACACAATCCATATAAATCATCAATTATTTACCATTAATATTTCAGATCATAAGACGTGAATTTAGGTAATAATTCAATTAAATTACTAAAACCTAAATCACCCCACTATGAACAAGGATACATGTGTTATTACAACATGATAATTTAATTCCAAGCACCAACAATTAATATTTCAAAAATATTAACAAAGGAATTAAATGACAAACAATATTACTCAATTAATATTCCAAGTATACTATGAACACATTAAAATACTTTCATAAAATTTACAACAGTATCTTATCATCACCAAAGGTTACTGTAATTTTCTGAATTTTTTTTTGAAGATCATGCAAATTATCACAATTAATTATTTTTTGCATAATTAAATTAGATATTAACTAAAATTATCTAAATATATTAATTTCCCAAAATTCATTTACTACTTGGTTCAATACTGCAGAAAAATGATTATTATTGAACAGTAAATGGACATAATGCAGGCAAATAGATGCATTCATGCACATACACTAGTTTGCATCAACATTTAACTTTTTTCTCATTTTTGCCATAGCCTATAATACTTTCACTCCGTAATATGATCACTAAGGTTCTAAGATATGAACATGTATGCATGAGACTGTATATATATCAATACACATACCTACAAACACTATGTTTTATGTGTTGGAAATGAGATTGAAAACATTAAATATTAGAGCATTTTGACGCTCAATTAAATGAGGGACCCACATTTCAAAAATGTTGGGTCTTTGCATCAATGTGTTCTCCTTCATGAGGAGTATAACTTGGTATATTTATGTGTTCAAATTCATTAAGAATTGAATGAGAAAATTGACTCCAAAGTCACCTACTTGAAGTTGTAAATTGCTAAAGTCCCACATAGGACATTAAAGGGAAAATTGAAGAACATATATATGGTATGTTTGCTCAATGGGAAGGGCCCCAAGGGGCACCCCACTTTTGTGGAAGGGAGAGGACCTAGCCAAGGCATGGTTGAAACCCACACGCACACGCCGCCGTCGTTCGGCCGGGCTCGAGCTCGGGCTGTGGGCGGGTCATGATATATATTTTTTTTGACAAAATTTATTTAATGTTTTATCAAATTTTGATAAAATAATTATCATGATACTACGTACTTTTGAAGCCTGAAGCCAACGGAAATAAATCAAGCAGAATAAATCGCGCCTAACGGAATTCAGTAATAAAATCATGAATTAAAGCGGTAATATTCAGCAGTAATAAACCGCGGAATTATTCCTATAAATAGTCGATGTGGGAGCGCCTAAAAATATCTTTTCCTTCTCTCGCTCAAATTTTTTTCGATTCTGCAAAGATATTATTTTTCCGATTCGTGTTTTGTTCCTTTCCGCTTTCTCGCAATTCCGTGATCCGCTCGCTTCTTTCCGCTGCAAGTAGGTTTTTTCGATTCTGTCAGATTCATTCCCATTGCAAGTTGTTTCCCTCTCTGAAAAAACCCACTATGCATTGAAGTTTTTCACGATTTTATACTTGCATGCATCATCATCATTCATACGATTCGGTCAAGACATAACATAATGTTGTGTTCGTAGAGTTCTTAATTTTGAAGTGCTTCTAATTAAGAACTGAAAATCCGTTTTATCTTGGAAGCAATTATTCATTTAATCCTTTAGCACCACTGAAGGAATAAATTTGCTTTAAGGAGACTTTGTGAATTCAAAGGACTCGAATTTATATGCATTTTATAATTCTGTTTTAGTGTGTATATATATATTAAATAATACTATATATTACGGAATACATTTTGAGCATGAAAATTTTCTCACATTTACCTATTCTTTAACATAAAACATTTTCACTTTGTAATCTCTGTTGGAAATATTAATTTTATGCCAATAATTAATACATGCTAAATTTTCAGAATTTAATAATCACAATAATTATTTATTAATTGATTTCCATGATTAAACAATTAATAAAATATTTTCTAGAATTAATTAAAAATCTGTCAGGTGGGTCAGTCCATGGGTCACTGGGTCGAGTTTGGGCGCTCGGGTCAGCCCAGAATTTTTTAGAAAAGCCTTTTTGCGATTCAAACTTTGACAAGCTATATCTCAGTCGATATTTATCCGATTCATGCATATAAACTGTCATTGGAAAACTTACAACACGTACTACGCATACATACCAATATCACTCAAAACGGACAATTATGAAGAAAGTTATAGCTCTTAAAAAGAGACGGTTCAACAACTATGGTTCTAAATATACAAATCCGATTGAACCCAAAATGTGCACATCATATACACTATATGTAAGCTACTACATACTGTAATTTTATCCCCTAACAATAAGTGTAACGTGTGTTGTCATTAATGATGTTTTTCAAGCTTTTAAACATACAATTATGACATATTGTGTAAAAATGAATATATCATACTTATGATCAATAGACACATAGTCTAACCCCAATGAATGATTTAATACATATAAGAAACAACATTAGTAGAACATCCTAACATTCCAAATTCATAGTTTCTAACTAACTAAAACAACATGTATTATTGTTAATAGCATAAATCACTTTTTAGATTGTTGAAAAATATAGCAATTAACAAGACGAATAATACAATAAATTGGAACAATTTAGTTGGAAAATCGAGGCGTAGCGTAGCTACTGTCCTAAAAAGTGATTTCGCCCCCACTGAAAGCAATCAAAGGTACAAATGGGCTCCCGGCGGTCGTTCTCCAGGATTCAACGGCGAAGTCTCCGATCGTGTGTACTCACAGAAGGAGACCTTGGACCTGTCTATGTGGATTGTCCTATGAACAGAGTATTTTTTTGAGAGAAGAAGATGTTATATTCACTGTATTTTCTGTGAAGAACTAAAGTCTATTTATACAAGGGAGAAGAAGTATATTAGAATGGTCCAACAGAACGTTGGACTTTTAATGAGACACTCGGGAGTTACAGAAAATGCAAAAGGAACGTTATGGTTTTGGGGGAAAACAACTAGGGTTTTGTACTGAGAAAAAGAAATAGGAGTAAGCAAAATAGTGGGCTACCTCTGCGAGGCATAATCCATCGGACCGGCACCCCCATGCGCGAGCGTATCGCGCACACACACTATGGTTTTTTGACCGAAAGTTGAAGAACCAAAGCTTGGCCTAGCCCAATTCCTAGGCGCCCATCCCTTTTTCTCAACCAAGCTACTAAGCTCATAGAAAAAAGTACTAATATACACTATTGAATGTTCCTAAAATAGCCGATGTGTGACTTTGATAAAACCATAAATTTGAAGCATAACCAACAATAAGAATTTCTAGTTCATTTGTAATTAGTACCGTATCATACTTGCTGAGTTGGGCTACTAGTGGAAGATGAAAGTGGGAAACAGGGAATGTGAAAATCCAATGGGGGCATGTGCCCTCCGATGTCCCAGCCATGGATCCGCCACTGTTTCCCGCGTTAGAAAACCTCAAAACATCACTACACGAATAGTTTTTTAATCAAGATTTAACGTCCGTCAGCCAGATTTAACAGAATGGTTCAATTTAACAATTTTAATTAGTTCAGTTAATTAATTTAAAAAAATTAAATATTTAATCGGATATTCGATAAAACGTGTCATCTTCGGTGACCAAATAATTAGTTTTGCCGTTTTTTTTGAAGTTAGACAGAAAAATTACAATAATAACTCAAAGTTGGACAACTAAATTAGATGTCTCGATATAATCCGTTGATACACACACACACACACACATTCCTGTTCATCCCTCCTTTTTAGGTGTGTTTTCATGTATAAAAGATGTGAATGATACCACATATAATTGGATGAGCTATCGTATAAAAATAATGTCATTTCCTGTGATTATATATATATATATATATATATATATATATATATATATATATATATATATAAATAATACCCCCCTCATGCTATATGCAAAAAGATTATATTTGTTATTTTTTAAGAGTGTTATTTTGGGACAATTCATACATAGAGGTGAGTGTAGTTGTTTCCATGATGTACATGTACTCCCTCCGTTCCTTAATATATGTCGTTTTAGAGATGTGCACAAGAATTAAGGAAATGATTGAAAAATATTAACTATATTATCAATTGTCTATAATACCCTTCACCTCACATTATCTCATAAATATGGATAAAAAAATTAGGTAGAGTAATAAAGGGCAATATGGGAAAAATAGTGATCAATTCTCCTAGATAACCACAAACGACAAATAATTAAGAATAACAAAAAAAATCTAAAACGACCTACATATAGAAATGGATGGAGTATATAACTATAAAAATTAACACGTGTTCACTTTGGTAATTGAGAAAAAAAAATTCAATTTTGTTTCAAGTAACACGAAATTGACAAAAAAAATAAAATAAAAATCTACCCTAAAAATAGAATTGAGATTACGTCATAACTATAAGAAAATACATGTTCAATAAACCCCCAACCCTCAACCCCTCCCCCCCTAAAAAATAATACTATTTAATCATTATTACTATTTTGAATAGTCATATGTTAAATGTCCACTTTCCTTTAATAACCAAACTTTTATACATTTTTTTCTATTATGTCCGTATCATTAAATATCTCATATTTTTCTTATTCAAATTCTCTCTCTATATTTAATGACATTATTATGAGAAATTTTGTCATTTTATTATTCTTCTTAATATGCGTGAAAAGTCCACCATGACTTTTATCCTGGGACGGAGGGAGTAATATTTAGTCTTTGTACTAGTAAATTTTAAGTTAATAGTAATTATAATAACAGAATTTGCAAGATATTATGGTCATTTTAGAAAAAGATTGAGGTTAATTTTGTCTAACAATTTTTAATCCCAAATGATAAAGATTATAATACCAAGTAGAACATGGTATTAAATAATCCCACATCTTAAGTTTTTTTATAATCTAAAACTCAAATTTAAAAACAAACAAGACACTTATATGAGATTAATAGTCATATCCCAAATATAATTCTTACAAACAAAATTAAAACAACTTACCTGAAACAAAAACATAATTTCAAGTTATATATTTGTGAAATATGTCATTAACGAAATTAGTTATTTGAATAATAAAATTTATAAAATGTAAAAATTGTATATTAACTAAATTGATGAAATCACAAAAATACCATTAAATAAAATGACAAACAACGTCAAAACTTTAAAAAGCCTCCTTAGTTCCTATTCCTTAGGTCCTCCTTAGGCCTAGAATTGACATATATCCTTAAATTAAAATTGATTTGAAATAGTATGGGTTCTAAATTATTATTATTGATTTTTTATAGCAAAAGAGACATTAAATATGAAGATAGTAAGTTTTTAGCAAAAAAAAAAATTAATAGAAAAAACAAATTCAAACAAATAGCAATGACTTGGCAATCAAAAGTCTCAATGGAGAAAACTCCAATCAAAACAAAAACTTTAAAAAAAAACTTTAATTCCTAGTAATTTTGAACCAAATTTAAAAGGTACAAACACAGAATTTATAACATCCAATATGCAAACACTATACTCTATAGATACTCAATCAGTTATACAATAAGCAGTCCATAGAAGTCTTGATCATTTTAATTTTTTCTGTATAACTTTCTACATTTCCCCCCTTCTCTACACCTCATTTGTTGAATATAATCAGGGACCTATTGCTGCTATGGGCTATGCAACATGCCCTGTAAAGAATCTAATGGCTTCCCCTTTAAATTCTTGCATTTGAACTTAATTTCTCGATTTTCTTCTCTCTTCGATCGTTTGCAATAGTCATCCAGTAGTCATCTTCTTCTTCTTCTTCTTCTTCTTCTTCAGAGAATTGTACGGTTATCGCTGTATAGCCATCATTTTATGTTTGTGCACCAGCTTCTGGATGAACCTGAAACCAAAAAGAAAAGAAAAGAAAAAGGGGTGAGTTTTTCTTTACCACTACCCTTAATTAGAATCTGCACCCCATACACATACCATGTAATCCCATAATAGACTATGCAGGAGTGGTTATCGAGTATTATTTATTTAATTTTATATTGTTAGAACCCGCAGTTACTACATTTAGAATATGCACTAAATAAACCACCACTAGGTGTACACAATACCTCATCAACCATGCACACGTACGAGGTAATTCCATAACAGACTATGCACGAGTGTTTTTACCCAAAGCATTAATTACTTCGAGAAACAAGATTGTGAGAAGTGACTAACCAGAAACTGCCTGTCGTTGAAGCTTAGGGTCCTAAGCTTCAACTCACCTCTGTGGGTGGTCATCTCATCTAGAATTTCTGCAGAAGATAAATCCATTGCACTGTCCATACTATCAAAATCATCTGATGGTTCTCCTCCACGCTGATATAGTAAAACCCATCAGCACAATGGTAAAATAAGATACATTAAAATGCAAGGTAAACCCATGAAAAAACTAGTACCAAGTTTGTTCTAAGACACATTACAATTCAATCAATAAAGCTAAGATTCGATTCGTGTTTAGACCCCTAACTATTTTTTTCCACCTATTTCATCTCAAACTTTATAATTTTGCCATCTCAGTCCAACCTCACAAAAATAGAGCAGTTAGACGGGACTAAACTTGAAAAACAATTATAGTTTGAGGATAAAACGTGAAAACAACCATGACTAATCGTAAGAAACATCTATACTTTGGAGACTAAAATGAAAACAACTATAGTTTGAAGACAAACTACACACTAAACATGAAAAACAACTATAGTTTATCCCTTGTAGAAACTTGGACACAATATTGATTCAGTAGTTTCTAAACCATATATAAACGAATATATATATATATATATATTTTTATTTATAAAAGCAATTAAGCATACCTTGGATGAGGAACTCCTGCTGCGGATTGGAACCCCAACAAATTCCTCATAATCAGCTGCATCCAGTACCTGAAGATACTGAGGTGGAAACACCTTTGGAAGAAGATGTTCTCTTATGCTTATAAGAATGAAAAACGGCAGCGGGAACAATATCCCAGCTACCGGAATCCATGTCACCCCAAAACAAACCAAAAAATACACAAGCTGGAAGAGCATAAAGGTTGCAATATATTTGAATGGTACCAACTCCACAAATGAAGCATGAACTCCTTCCAGAACTCTGCCCAAAACAATTACACAAGAGAATTAACTCAAATAATTCTAAGATAACAAAGTTTATACCTGCTAAACTACAAGTAACACTAATAAGTTACTTGGTTCAGATAGGTTATGAAAACAAAATAAATTACCCCTCATGAACTAATAATCCTCAGGAATTGAAATATAAATTTGGTATGTGTCACAGAATTCATTGGCTCAATGGCATTTTGTGATTTTCAAATTAAGTGCAAATTTTTTTGTTACGTGTAGTATTGTTCTTAAAATCCCCGCCTAGGCCCGCTTAAGTCCTACCTAGGTGCTAAGTGATGGGTCCTATACCGCCTTAATTTGGCTAGGCACATAGCCTCCGTCCTACTCTGTATCTATTCTGTGATGGCTTTGAAACTTTACAAAGCTTGAAATGAATTGTTTAAGCAACATAAGATAGTTTCTTTTGGTAACTTTCATGTAAATTTTAGAATATTTACATCTAAGCTTTTTATGGTATATACAAATATATACAATAGAAAAATAAATAAATGAGACCACCTAAGAAAATGCCTAGGCCTCCTGACTCCTAGGAACCGCATAGGCACTAGGCGCCCCTTCTGCCGCTTAGATTTGTCTAGCAATTTTAGAACACTGGTTTAGTGAACTGGATCAGAACTTTTCTTTGCCCAACAAATTAATACTTTCAATTAACATGAATATAAAGTCAAATAATGCAATATCAAAAGGAGATTAAGAAACAAAATTGCGCCACTTACTTGAAACGTCGACCAGCAGGAATGAAGAGGAGCAACAACCTCTCCCAGAACTGATTACCAGGGAGGCTATCAATGGCCATGTAGGCGAAGTATCCCCAAAGAACTGAGGTAGGTATCATCTTGATCACAGGTATAGCTGCCACAGAAAATCCCACAAGCAAAGATTGTAAAAGATTCGTCACCCTTTGCTCATTAACTCGGACAGGCAAGTGAGCTTCAATGTGCATCGCCGGATCGAATTTTCCCCTAGCATCCTCTCCATCATCACGTTTCATAACAGCGTCCTTCAAGTTCTCTAACTCTTTATCGACAGAAGTAGTCTGCAGGAGAATCATACTTGCTTAACTAAAGCATAGATACATGTGCTAACCATCAACATTAGGAGTCCAAATCTTTTGTCCGATACTCTGTCTCATCTCCTGTCCCATGTTATATATTGATACCATGTGTCATATAGTTACTTATTGGAAAATGATTTATGTGTTGATAGATCTATGACGGAGTTGGATTGAGACTTATGTGAAACTTTAAGCGATAGGATATAATAAATTAGGTTGAGGGCCATGAGGCCATTCTTAATTCCCTCCTATCCCAATTCTCATGTATACACATACGTCTGTATTTACAATTAACATAAATTTGTCGTCATATATAGCAAGAATCTTACTTATTTACAGTTAATTTTTTAAATGGATAAGTATTACTTGATAGGCTGACACCAATACATGGAATGAGACAGGAAAAGGGACAATAAATCTGAATTCCAACATTAACCACACAGAGATTAAAGGGCTCAAACATCCGTAAATTACATGAACAGAAAACATACATTTGAAGAACTGTCCATCTCAATGAACACGTCATGCATCTTTCCATAAATCTCCGAGTTGCTTGCCTGCAATTTCATACATTCTTGTGCACTCTTCACCATTTTCTTTTGTATCAGCTGCATATCATGTATCAATAAATTGTTTGAGAATATTTGCCTATTATGGTAATGCAAATAGCACAAAGAAAATTCTTCAGGATCACAATTAAATCCCACCTGTCTCTTGAGAACTGCGAGACTCTTGGTGTGCATCGGTGATTGTGGTAGGACACCATTTGAAGGAGGGAGTCCAAGCAACCCACAAATTAAAGTCTAAATCCACGAATTAAACAAATGATATTAATCCATCATAGACAACAGAAGTGAATTAAAACCTTTCAACAAGGAAATATTTTTATTTGAAGTGCTAAAAAGAAGGCTGAATTACATATCTGTCCCTCTAAGTTGCCTCTGAGTTTCAAAGTGGCCCCTTAATTGGTAAAAGTGATACTTTTGTCCTTCAAGTTGGCATTTTTCTTCATTTATGTTCCTTCGGCTGATTTTTCATGTTGAAAATTTATGCTGAGAAGGAACAAAAATAATAACTTGGAGAACAAAAGTGTCACTTTTGCCAATTAAGGGGCCACTTTGAAACTCGATGACAACTTAGATGGGCGAAAATGCAATTCAACCTTATAAGAAAGCCTACATCTATCTAAGAAATAAGAATCAAAAACACATAAAGACACAAATATTTCTAAAAAATATATACCCTGAATCCTAGCAACAAGATATCATAATGATATGCAGTTGGATTTTTAAGATTGAACTCCTTCTGTTGTGCAAGCTGTGAAGCTAAGCTGTGGTCGAAAAAGTACAGCCCCGCTATCATCACAGCTGGTATGAGGGCAGAACATATGTGTGCCACCGGGACCTTCGCCATATCCTGAAGTTTAAAAGTGAATTATGATTTTGTATATCAAACTTATCGTCTTTATAGTGTATTAAGGAAGACTTCAATCTGTATCTAATAAAAGTAATGTCCGTAAACACATATAAACCAATTCCAATATTGGACTGACTAAATATCTTCAGAACAAAGCCTACCTGATTGCTATTAGCTAAGGAAATATTCTTCAAATTTTGATATTATATTAGTCTATTTTACAATTATAATTAACCTTAATGGAACTTGAAAGCAGGACGTTTTCCAAACAAGGATATTAGAAGTCACAAGCATATTCTAACTTAGAACAGCCTATGGACTATAAAGTCTAAGGCAAAACAATAACGATTTTTTTTTTATAATCTTCACAAAGGCTTCAAGAATACTTGATTATTCTTAATTATACCTTAATTACTGTCCAATGGTATAGTGATTTATCTTCCCATGGAAGAGGACAAAAGAGCCTCCTGGGAACTCCAGAAGGAACTTTTCCGGGTACACCATAAGAAAATGCTGTCCAAAACACGACCATAACTGGAACCCCATAATCTGCAACAAAACTTCGAAGCCACCCTGAATCAAGCAACCAAAGAGAAAAATATATAAATTAATCAGTTCCCGGTCAAGAGATATTAGAACTGTAAACGACCCGAGCCCAGTTGAGCTTTGGCTTGCCAAGTTCGAGCACGCTTTAAACTTAAACGATTTGAGTCATGCCCACGCTTTAAACGAGTCAGAGATCTGGTGTACGAACTCGGCCCAAGTAGTAAACGAGTCAAGCACGAGCTCAAGCTAGGTTTAAGCAAGTTGAGCCTAGTCCGAGCTTAAGCTCGGCTCGTTTAACTTTATTATTCTATAATTAAGAGAAGTAATTAATTAAATGCTAAATGAACCGGACTTATTCAAGTCAGGCCTAAATAGGTTAGGCTCGAGCCGGACACACCATTGTTCGAGCTCGGCTCGTTTAACTAAATGGGCAAAGGAGATTTTTAGAGCTCAACTTGTTTAACTAACATGCTCGAGTCGGGCTTAGTCGAGCCTGATTTGTTTATAGCTCTAAGACATGTTATAAAGTAGAACGAATTACTTGACCCCATCCTAATGTACCTGTTCCATAACGCCAAGACCTAGCACTTCTACTCTTGATGGCGGTAAAAAGTAGACCAAAGGAGAAAATGATAGCTAATAGGCCATTTGTATAGAGCCAAGAGAATTCATACTCCTCTGATGCAGGGTTTTCACCTTTGGGAATACGAAATTCAGTTACCAGCCTCTAATAATCAGCAGCTATCCCTTAGCATGACACATTTTTAGTAGTTCTTCAAAATGAATAAGACTGTCATATACACATACACAAACACATTTATATACCTTGATGGCCTCTTGAAGAAAAAGAACAACAATCAACATGCCGAAAAGTTCCCCTGCAATCCTCGTAAACCTAGTGATGATTGTGCACGCGTTGAATATTGCAAGAAGAAACAGCATAAGTGCAGTCCAAACACAAACCCTGTGGACATATAGACTTAAAAATTAACTTATTAAAAATGATGTGAAATATCTATAAAATAGCAATAAAAAAGAAAAAAGAAAAAAGAAAAAAGAAAAAAAAGGAACACTATTGCCGTACCATCCAGCCCAGGCTAGAAACAGCTCTCTGCCTAATTCTGGCCTTCCTTTGGCGAAACTGTACAATAAAGTGTACATTATAACTGTTGGTTCAGCAACACCTAAAATCAATAGAGGCTGCCCGCCAAGGATTGCATGGATAATTCCGCAAATAGCAGTAGAAGCAAGCGTTTCAACTGTGCTCAAGGTTCCATCTACAATTAAAAAGACAATTTATGATGTATCATCAACTTCTGCGTTACATATTAATACCGTGCATTCCAAATTTAGAGATAAATTTCTATTTTTAGACTATAAAGAAACATGAAGTTCCTAACTTGCCATTGCTTTTATTTTTGATCTTTTGAGTACTATCATGCCGCCACTACTACACTAGCTAATGTTAATAATATGTTTGGAAAAATAAAGTTTTTGTTAAGGCTACGTTTGTTTGCAAAAATGATGGGTGAGATAAGACTATTTATACTAATTTATAACTACTACGGGCTATTTTATCTCATACTTAGTCTATTATTTAATCTCATGTACTACGTTTTGTCAATTTTTAAGGCCCTATTATGATGGATTATAATCCTATGTGGAAAGGTGATCATATTATATAATCTCCTTTTGAGTTATCAAATGACCAAATGACCTTATAAATGATACCAAATAACTCATGTGATTAAATAACTGACTAATCATGGGATAAAATAGTCCTTAATGATGTTAAATTAGTACAAATTTTACCATTCATAATTTTACAAACAAGCATAGCCTAAATGTCATCGATAATATTATTGGTGTAAACTAATATTGTACCTGTTTCCCTATTCAATTGCTCCCCAAATGCAATGACAGGAAGCGCAGAAGCAAAGAAGATATATGCAGTTGGAGCCAATATTCTGAAATTTATGAAGTATGTAATGTTTCAAAATGTTCTTCAACCAAACGTAAATTGATTACTCTAAGCATACAAAAAAGATCATACCTTACGCCTGAACTAAGTCCAGCAATCCAATCCTGTTTATAGCACGACAATCTTCCTCTAACATCTTTAATGACCCCTTGGAAAGGGGATTTCATATTCTCCATTGCTGATGCAATGATCCAAGAATCTAAAGCATGGAGATATATCAGCATAAAATCTATATTAGCAAAAAATTAAACTTATTATTTAAATGCATTTTACAGTCTCACGAAAATTAAAGAGAAAAGATTTCTACTCCCAATAATGTCGGTAGAAGACGATTCATATTTTAAAATTATTAATTCAATTGAACATAATAAAAAAGTTAAAAGCATGTGCTCATGTATTTGTTTAATCCATGAATCGAAATCAAATATACAGAACAACAAAATTCTTATTCCACACCTCGACATGTTTCTAGTCAAAATAAACTGGATTTGAACTACATAAACAAAGAAAACTAATAACAAAGATAGGACACATAAAGCCCATTTAAATATCTACTAAAGGAGTACTTTATGACAAATAAATTCAGTAATTCACATTCTCTGAACACACACATGCATCATGCAGGGTCTAATAAAAACAGGGAATCAACTATATATCAGTGCCCTGAAGAAATAATAACACCAGATAGCCGGTAAGGCATTGTTTCGAAATCAAACAGTGCCAGCAAAAGGAGAAAAAAAAGTCCTTCTAATGAGCATAAATCTAATTATAAATTGTTTAATGTAAGTTACAATCAAACACTAAGTGTAATCAGGGACGGAGGGATTATAGGGCCCGGGGGCCCTACCCTGAGATTTGGAATTTTTTTAAGCCTATAAAATTTTGACAATTTTACTTTAGGCTCCCCAAGATTTATAAATAAATAGAATATATATTGATATTTTTTAAAAAATTATCAGAATGTACATATATTCCAAATATAAGAGTTATTTTTATTGATGCAAGTTAATTTGTAATATAGGTAAATTCATAAATTTATCGCTCCTCATTTTTAATTATCATTATACGAATATCAAATTTTATTATTTTTGTTTACTCTACTTGTGTACTATACAAATGGTCTATATGTACAACGGATCCAGTTAGCATGAAGTTATTTTGTTTGGTAGGTAAGTTAATTCCATTGGCGATAGAATATATACACACGTATCAAGCTGCGCTGCGTGTCAAGATTTTATTGGTTGATCGATTAACTCACTCTAAATAATCTTCATACTAACCACTTCCATGTAGAACGGATCCGGTTAGCATGAAGTTATTTTGTTGGTAAGTTGGTCAATTGGCCAATAGAATACTGACACATATACAACCTCGCATGCGTAAGTATAAAAATATTTACAAAATTTTGACAAGGAAGATACTCCTAGACCTAAGTAAATTATTCATGATCTTACATTGTAATGTCTATGTATTGCGAAAGTTTTGTGCCAAATTACAATTACAAAATTTATCGATACATGGGTTTGATAGTATTATAAGCGTGACGCCGTGACCTACCATATTAGGTATAACTTTAAACAAGTTATCACCGATACTTATATATCCACGTAACTGCCAACAAAAACTTCGAATCATAATTCCATGTTTTTATAAGTTTCTTTTACATTTCATTTCCTTAACTCTCTCTTTTCTTTCCCCTCGATTCCAAGAAAAACACTAGTGTCCTCAAAACCCCTCGAATTCTGCATAATTTCCGGCTTAATAATCAAGACACCCAATGAAATTACTAAAGGGATAAGAAATTACAGATTCAATATTTGGGGGGTCAAAAATAAGAAAATCATCTCTATCCCAAGATTATCATTTTCAAACGAACCAAACAAGAAACAAATAAACAACAATTTGCAGGTAACAACAACTTTAATTTTCGTTCCATTTCTTCATTTCCCCCCATAAACAACCGATGAAACTGAAACTTTATGCCTCCAGCCTCCATGCAGATGATATCTCAAAATAGGAATAAATACATGCATTATATATATATATATAGTTATACAAACACAAAAGAAATAAAGAACAAGCAAATTAGTAATATTGAATGCATAATGTAAAGAGAGAGAATATTACAATGTGGCGGTAGAGAAGATAGAGGATCCAACCGGCGAAGGAGAAAGCCGGTGTAAATTGTCCGCCGGAGGAGAGAGAATGGGGGTTAATTTTAAGAGGTCTCTCTCCTTTCTTATTTCTCTCTCTCTATGTATATATATAAACATTCATCTTAGACAACTTCACTCGTCTTATTTTAGCTGTCTATTTATATACTTCTTCATCCCTTGATATAATTTGTTTTAAAATTGTGCACAATTATAAAAAAAATATAATATTAATTGTTTATATTATTTTTGTATTAGAAAAAGATGGTACTAAATATTGGACAAAAATAGTGAGATACCCAAAGTTATATTTAATTCTTGGTGTTGGGCCATGATACTTTGTGCACTGGGCCTGATCGAATGGGCTCATCCCTTGGGTTTATATTTAATGAGTCTTGAATGTGTTGGGCTCATTCGTTGGGCTGATCCATTAGACAAATAATATCTTGTTTGGGCTTTGACCGGTAATGATGAAGAAGATAACATTTGGTTGTTATCTGCCAAGAATTAATGAGGATGGGACTACCAATCGGGCCAGAATAACAAGCGGTGATGGGATGTAGCAGGGTGGGTTGCATGCGTTATAGATGTGACGCCCCAAAATAGGTATACATTACCTATTACGAGTTACAAAATACATGATCTGAACATAAATACAATCTTAATTATACAACAAGAGAAGCGCGTGAGTTTAAATACAAATCACCGTCTTCTGGATAATATCCACTCTCGAATGAGTCCTCATTACATTTATTGTTACACTATTTAACAAAATAGTGAGGACTACTAGCTAATACTATCATCCAGGACCATCACTCCGTTCCCCAACTCATTCGTAAAACCACGTTCTCATTTCTCAAGAGAACGGTGAAAGAAAGGGTGAGCTCAACTAGCAAAGAAGAAATATTATGACTAAGATAATGCGAATAAATTATCATTAGCCTTAAACAAAGTGTTAAAGCGATCAATATAATAAATATCAAGTTTAAGCAGAAGCGAAACAAGCAATCCATTAGAAGAGTCGGTAGAGAATAAAATCTACTATCTTGATGATTTAAAAGGTTTTCATGACTTTTTATCGTTGAGACTCAACTCAATAAATAATCCACATCATCGAATCACCCCCACTACTTTTCTGCCGATGATATTCTTTAGTATCACGACCACAATTATCCATACACTCACGGGCCAAGAATATTTGTGTATTCATTAATGGTCATGATCATGCCAACAATCGTCCATCAATGCACTACGGGCCAATGAGGACTTTTACCACATCATTTGTAACATTACGGTCATGATTATACCGAATAATCCACAGTCATAATCATACCAAGTTCATCCATGCACTCTGGTGCCCGCAGATGACTTTCAACAAAATATAAACATGAGGATGATGACAATGATATAAGAATTTGATAAAACAAGTTCAAGAATTAATTTATCCAAGAACTAATAACGTCCGTGATTGTCAACATGACATCGCTTTGTAGAGTAAAATTCAAGAATGCTCGGAAGAATATATTTTCATGAAAGATCTTTGGATGAAGCGCAAATATCGAGGATATTCCACTAATTTCATGGACTATATAAGTCAAAACTTTAACCAACCTGAGTATAATAAAGAATGGAATAACAAAAGAAATCACCCGTGCATGCGCAGATTGCAGATAGAGCGAGTTATTCAACGAGAATACTAAATAACGGAACCGGTCGGCGAAATTAATTGAGCGAGGATATTCAACAGAATAATAAAGAATGGAATAACAACGAAATCACCATGCATACGGTGCTTACAGACAGACAAAAGTTATTCCAATGAATACTACTATAAAGGCGGAATCGGTCCGGCAGTAAAACGCATGATGTGATATTCCAGCAATGTAATAATAATAAAGAGCGGAACCCAGTTAAAGAAAAACGATAAACGAGGATATTCAATGAGAATAATAAAGAATCGAATCGTGTCCGTACAGAAACGCATGCACGAGGATATTCAACATAATAATAAAGGCGGAATAATAGAAGAATGTCACCAAGTATAGGGTATTGCAGCATATCTGAGTTATTCCAAGAATAATAAAGAATGGAATAACATAAGTTCTCTTCATGAATAAAAAAAGAATAACACCCTTACGAGTACAACAAATAATATTCCCTACCTTAAGAAGAAAATCTTTGGATATATAAGTAGTGAAGTAGTAGAATACTTTCTTTCTTCTCTCTATAGTTTATCTCTCAGAGTTTGATTGAATTTGTAAGAAAATAATGAAGGAATGAGCTTTATTTATAGAAAAATGGAATTGCATAGTAACTAAACTCATGAACGGTCCAGATTGATTTACTTTAATCTGACGGTTCATATTTAAAGTAAAATCTTTTAAATAAAATATAATATATTCTATTTATAATCTAATAAAATGAATAACTTTATAAAAGATTTTACTATGCAAATACTTATCTGAACCTTATCAAAACACTATGCATAATAAAATATAATATATTCTAATTATTGTCTAATAAAAGCAGATAACTTTATAAAAGTATTACATTTTATATAAAAAGATTTTACTATACAAAAACACTACGCAGATATCTTATGCAACACTATGCATAATAGAATATAATATATTCTATTTATAGAATAACTTTATAAAAGTATTACTTTTTTATATAAAAGATTTTATGTATTATTACATTAATAATACCAACAAAAGCGAGTGACTTATCACGTAAGCATCAATAATTAATACTGGTGTGCTCTTATGCAACCACGCCAGACATCGCACTTTAACACCGGGTGTTTCAACAGATTAACGGTAAAACTTTCGTAGTTATTTTCATAAAGTATTTTTGTCATTTTTTCAATCCGGCAATAATTCCGTTGTGGGGTCCACCAATGATTTGTTGGTTATACGAATATTCCTGTTAAAGCGAATATTCCTCAGGCCAATCGAATATTATATAACAACTTGCGTACTTTTGTAAAATTTATAAATATTACCCACAACTATAACATTATATCAATTTCACTCCATAATATTCAAAATAATATTTATAGAAAATTCATCTTTATTCAAAAAGTTGGGGTTTTACAATCTCCTCTTCTTATGAAATTTCGCCTTCGAAATTAGGGTACGTACCTGGTATATTGAAGAGGTAAGGATACCTTGATTTTATTTCAGATTCTAACTCCCAAGTCATTTCCTCAACATCGTGGTTTCTCCACAAAACTTTAACTTGAGGTATAACCTTGGAGCATAGAATATGTTCCTTCTTATCCAAGATTTGAACAGGAACCTCTTCATACGTCAAATATTCTGCTATTTTGTCCGGTTCTAACTCAATAATGTGGTTCGGGTCTTCCATATATTTACGTAACGTGGATATGTGAAAAACGTTATGTACACGAGACATACTTGGCGGATTAAAAATGGGCCAATGAATCTAGGATTGAGCTTTCCTCTCTTTCTAAATCTCGTAACTCCTTTCCACGGAGCAACTCGTAATAACACATGATCTCCTATATCAAATTCTACGTCCTTTCGATGAAGATCAGCATAACTCTTTTGTCGATCTTGTGAGGTTTTTATACGTTGCCGAATTGTTTGAATCTTTTTCGTAGTCATACGTACCAACTCCGGTCCCAACAACGTTGCTTCACCCACCTCATCCCAACATACTGGAGAACGACACTTTCTTCCATATAACGTTTCGAATGGAGCCATGCCAATACTTGCTTGATAACTGTTGTTGTAGGAAAACTCCACAAATGGTAAGAACTTGTCCCAACTTCCCTTGAAATCAAGGACACAGAGTCTTAGTAGATCTTCAAGAGTTTGAATAGTCCTCTTCATTGTCCGGTCGTCGAGGATGATATATCTTGAAGCTAAATCGTAAATCTGTGCTCATAGCTTTCTACAATCTAACCCAAAATCGTGAAGTGAATCTTGGGTCTTGTTCAGAAACTATGGATACTGGCATACCATGCAGTCTTATAATCTCGTTTATGTACATACGAGTAAGACATTCAAGTGTATAAGTTTCTCGTATCGGTAAGAAATGAGCAGACTTGGTCAATCTATCAACAATGACCCAAATCGCATCTATACCTTTGAAACCTTAGGAAGAGACTGTAATGAAATCCATGGTAATGTGCTCCCACTTCCATTACGGAATTTCAAGTGGTTCTGATGGACCTTTTGGTACTTGATGCTCTCGCTTGACTCGTTGACACATTAGACACCTTGAGATAAACAGCAGCTATCTCTCTCTTCATATTGCCCCACCAAAATGTATGTCGAAGATCATGATACATTTTGGTACTCTCGAGATGGATTGCAAAGCGGTGTGTTGTGCGCCTCCATCATGATTTTATACTTTAAATTAGGGTCGTTAGGAACACAAAGTCTGGAGTTGACTCAAAGTATTCCTTCTTCATCGATTCTTGCTTCCGGCATAACACCTTCTTACACTTTCTTCCTCATACGCATCAACTCCAAGTCTGTAGCTTGAGCAACTTTAACTTTATCAATTAAAGTAGGTTCTACTCGTATGTTCGCCATCATCACATGGGTCCCTGGAGTCTTTAACTCTATTTCCATCCTTTGCAAGTCACACAAAATGGGCCTTTACGTTATCAATATTGCACTCGTACCCGTATATGATCTTCTACTCAATGCGTCAGCTACCACGTTCGCTTTTCCAAGATGGTATTGGATGGTATGATCATAATCTTTCAATAGTTCAAGCCAACATCGTTGTCGCATGTTGAGTTCCTTTTGAGTGAAGAAATATTTGAGGCTTTTATGATCCGTAAAGATCTCCACTTTTTCCCCATACAAGTAATGCCTCCAAATCTTTAGTGCGAAGACAACAATTTGCTTGACTCTAGATCATGAGTAGGATAATTCCTCTCATATTCTTTGAGTTGTCGTGAGGCATAGGCTATGACTTTCCCATGTTGCATGAGAACACATCCTTACCCTTTGCCCGAAGCATCACTGTAGATGACAAATCCCTCCGAACCAGATGGTATTGTCAGAACAGGTGTTGAAATGAGTCTCCTCTTAAGTTCTTAAAAACTCTTCTCACATTCCTCACTCCAATAGAACTTTGTATCTTCCGAGTCATTTGAGTTAGTGGAGTAGCGATTCGAGAAACCCTTCTACGAATCTCCGATAATAACAACTAAGCCGAGAAAGCTACGTACTTTGGTCATCGATTTAGGTTGCTCCCGACTTTGAATAGCTTGATCTTTCTTTGGGTCAACAGATATTCCATGACTTGATACCACGTGCCCAAGGAATGCTACTTCCTCAAGCCGAACTCGCATTTCTTCAACTTGGCATAAAGCTTGTATTCACGAAGCTTTTGGAGTATCGATCTCAAGTGTTTCTCATGATCTTCATGGTCATTGGAATAAATAAGGATGTCATCAATAAAAGCGACCACAAAGTGATCCAAATATTCCTTGAATACTCGGTTCATCATATCCATGAAGGCGGCGGGAGAGCATTAGTCAATCCAAAGGACATGACTAGGAATTCATAATGCGTCGAGAGTTAAAGCCGTCTTTGGAATGTCGTGGTTCTAATCTTCAATTGGTGATATCCGAAATGAAGATCAATCTTTGAAAAGAATTTCGCTCCTTGCTTGTTGGTCAAACAGGTCATCAATACGTGGCAATGGGTACCTATTTTTGATGGTGACATGATTCAACTCCAGATAATCAATACAAAAAGCGATACTCCCATCTTTCTTCTTCACGAATAGAGCAGAGCACCCCAAGGAGAAGTACTAGGATGAATAAAGCCCGATGTCTAACAATTTTGCAGTTAAGTCTTTAACTCGAAGTTCAATATGAGCCATTCTATATGTGGCTTTGGAAATGGGTTTTGTCTTGGGTTCAAGGTCGATACAAAATTCAATACACGCTCTGGGGTAGGGGGGAAGTTCTTTGAGGAATACGTCGGAAATTCATTAACAATAGAAATATTATTCAAAACCGGCGTATTTTTGTTTAGATCCGTGACATGAGCTAAGAAAGCTTGACATCCATTTTTCAATAAACGAATAGCTTTATGGCTTGAGATGACAGTGATTGATTTTAATGGTTTGGTTGCTTGAATTGGCATAATAGGTTGGTTAGGAATATGAAAGCTAACAACCTTACGAAAATAATCAATTTTTGCATGATGAGTAGTTAACCAATCAATCCCTAGAATCACATCAAATGCAAGTATTTTCAATGAAATAAGATTGACAGGTAATGTAAGGGTACCGATTTGAACCAAATAAGACTTATAAACAGTGGATGTAATGAAGGTTTCTCCCAACGGAGTTTCCACAGATAAGTCAAAGTCTAATTTCTCCAGTCAAATTTAATCGTTGGTAGCAAGTATGAGAAATAAAAGAATGGGTAGAGCCGGTATCAAATAAGGTATAGACTTCGCTAGAGTTTATGATAAGCTTACCCGTGATGACCTCGTTCGGGTTCCTTGCTTTACGGGAGGTCACGATAAATGCTCTCCTTGCACCACCGGCTTTGACTTTTTTCGGGATGACCTTTGGTGCCACCATCCTAATTGAACTTGTCTTGGTGAGCGACAAAATCGGGCTAGGTGACCTTCTCTTCCACAATTATAACATGCTTTGGATGGCATCGCGCGGTTTGGTGATATGTCCCTCCCTCGCATTTGAAGCATATGATGGTGGTCGTTCTCCTTCCTTAACCACGATTCTTTGGTCTTTGATGTCTTTTCATCATTGTTGAATCTCCTTTTCTTAAAATGTCTATTTTTGTTGTCTTGGCCATGATTACCACCGAAGTGGTTACCATTTCTAGCATGTTGATTCCCTCCACGTTTGTTGTCACCGCTCGATGGTGATACCCTTTAGTATTTTCATGTTCATTTACTTTTTTCTTGGTTGCGTTGACTCATTTACCGCGCGCCCAATAATTGAGCCCTATTTACAACATCTGAGTACAAACACAGTTTATAAGAAATAAGATATTGACGTATCTCCAGTTTTAAACCTCTTAAAAACATTCGTGTCATTCGCTCCTCATTATCGACCAAATGGGATGCAAACTGGGATAACTCCACAAATTTAGCCTCGTATTGCGACACGGTCATATTATTTTGTTCCAACTTGATAAACTCCACCTCTTTCATGTGACGAATACTCTCGGGAAAGTACTTGTCGTTGAATAGCTCTTGGAACTTCTCCCAAGACATCTTGAGTCGTCAGTTTGGTAGTGCGTTTCTGATTCCCACCGATGTCGCCTCTTCACGCAACACATGAAGGTGGCAAGGAACCTTTTGCTCCTCGGAGCATCCCAAGACATCAAATATCTTGGTGATCTGCTTTATCCATGCTTCCGCCTTAAGTGGTTTTGACTCTCAATAAACTTGGTGGTCCCGACTCCTTGAAGCATTTAGCGATGACTGTTCGAGAGTTTCGGTGTTTCCACCTACATTTTATCAGAGCCGCTCTACTTTGATGTTGTATGAATTGCATAAAGCCTCTGAACAATCCATCATTCATCATTTGGTCAGTGTTGTTGTTTGCATGAGGATTGTCGCCTTCCTGATGCACATTCTCCTGATTATTGATATGTGGAGACTCAACGGTCTCTTGTGCTCCACTTCTATTTTTAACATTCTCGAATGTCATTTTCAGATACTGCCACAAAACAAAGATTAATTAACATATAACATATTATCCCTATACTTTGACAGACCAATTAAATACCAAATAAACTAAATTAAGTCATACTAGCGAAGGAGTTCCCCGTCTCTCCCCTCCTAGTTCTAGTCTCACATCTTAGCCAGGGATCATATCCCTAAGCTTTGATACCAACTGTGACGCCCCCAAAATAGGTATACATTACCTATTCTGAGTCACCAAATACATGGTATGAACATAAATACAATCTTAATTATACAACAAGAGAATTTGTGAGTTTAAATACATATCTTGTCTTTCAGACAATATCACTCTCGAGAATGAGTCCTCATTACATTTATTGTCACACTATTTAACAAAATAGTGAGGACTACTAGCGAATACTATCATCAGGACCATCACTCCGCTCCCACAGGCTCGTCCCACTACGTTCTCATTTCACGAAGAGAACGGTGAAAGAAAGGTGAGCTCAACTAGCCCAATGAAGAAATATTATGACTAAGATAATGCGAGAATAAATTATCATTAGCCTTAAATGATGTTAAAGCGATACAATATAATAAACATCAAGTTTAAGCACAAGCTTGAAACCAAAGAATCCATTAGAAAAGTCAGTAGAGAATAAAATCTACTATCTTCAATGATTTAAAAGGTTTTTCATGACTTTTATCGCTGAGACTCAGCTCAATAAATAATCCACATCATTGAATCACCCCTGCACTACGGCCAAGGATATTCTTTAGTATCACGACCACAATTATCCATGCACTACGGGCCAAGAATATTTGTGTATTCATTAATGGTTATGATCATGCCAACAACTTTCCATCAATGCACTACGGGCCAATGAGGACTTTTACCACATCATTTATAACATTACGGTCATGATGATTACAAGAATAATCCTGGTCATAATCATACCAAGTCCATCCATGCACTTTACTGTGCCACAGATGACTTTCAACAAAATATAAACATGAGGATGATGACAATGATATAAGAATTCAATAAAACAAGTTCAAGAATTAATTTATCCAGAACTAATAACGTCCAGATTATCAACACATGATCTTTGTTTTGTAGAGTAAAATTCAAGAATGCTCGAAGAATATTTCTATGAAAAAAGATTTGGATGAAGCGCAAATATCAAGGATATTCCACTAATTTCATGGAGTATAGAAGTCAAAACTTTAACCAACTAAGTATAATAAAGAAGGAATAACAAAAGAAATCACCATGCATGTGGTACTTTCGCATAAACGAGTTATTCCAACGAGAATACTAAATAACGGAACGGAGTCAGTCGGTAAATTTGCAACCGACGGATGTTCGTGAGAATAATAAAGAATGGAATAACAACGAAATCACCATGCATGCGGATTCAGATGTATAAAAGTTATTCCAACGAGTAATACTAATAAGGCGGAATAATCAGTCCGACGTAAAAGCGTCTGACAGGATATTCAACAGAATAATAATAAAGAGCGGAAACCAGTCCGGCACAAAAAACGCATGAGCAGGATATTCCAGCAGTAATAATAAAGGCGGAATCAAGTCCCAGGCATAAAAGCGTCTGACGAGGATATTCCAGCGAGAATAATAAAAGCGGAATAATAGAAGAATGTCACCAAGTATAGGGTAGCTGGCCGCGTATACAGGTTATTCCAACAGAATAATAAAGAATGGAATAACATAAGTTCTCTTCATGAATACAAAAGAATAACACCCCTTACGAAAGTACAACAAATAATATTCCTACCTTAAGAAGAAATCTTTGGATATATAAGTAGTAAAGTAACATAATACTTTCTTCTTTTCTCTATAGTTTATCTCTCTAGAGTTTCAATTGAATTAAGTAAGAAAATAATGAAGGAATGAGCTTTATTTATAGAAAAATGGATCAGATAGTAACTAACTCATGAACGGTCAGATTGATTTACTTTAATCTAACGGTCCATATTTAAAGTAAAATCTTTTAAATAAAATATAATATATTCTATTTATAATCTAATAAAATGAATAACTTTATAAAAGATTTTACTTTAGAAACACTATATGCAGGCACTATGCAAATACTATGCATAATAAAATATAATATATTCTAATTATTGTCTAATAAAACAGATAACTTTATAAAAATATTCTGTTTTATATAAAAAGATTTTACTATACAAAACACTATGCAACACTATGCATAATAGAATATAATATATTCTATTTATAGAATAATTTTATAAAAGTATTCTGTTTTATATAAAAAGATTTTATGTATTACTACCTCCGTCCCATAATAAGTGCTTTTTTAACTTAAATCACACATACCAACACACAAGCTAAAATGGCAAAAATACCCTTAATATATTTTCTTTGAAGTTGAAGAGTTAACGAGTGTCATTTAATTGTAGTCATGGTAAGATGCAATAAATACCATTGAATGCATAAGGGCATATATGAGAAAATATTGCAAAAATTGTATTGGAGTTCTAACACATCACTTATTTTAGGAAAAAATATTAAGCCTAAAAAAGCACTTATTGTGGGACGGAGGTAGTATTACATTAATAATACCAACAAAACTGAGTGACTTATCACGTAAGCATCAATAATTAATACCGTGTGCTACTATGCAACCACGCAGCGTATCTTTTCTTTAACAGGGTGTTTCAATGATTAACAGTCAGAAACTTCCGCCGTTATTTTCATAAAGTATTTTTGTCGTTTTCTCAATCCAAACAATAATTACATTGTAGGGGTCCACCAATGATTGTCTTGGTTATGCATTGAATATTCCCCCTGTTAAAACGAATATTCCCCAACCAATCGAATATTATATAACAACTTGCGTACTTTATAAAATTTATAAATATTACCCACAACTATAACATTATATCAATTTCACTCCATAATATTCAAAAATAATATTTATAGAAAATTCTTCTTTATTCAAAAAGTTGGGATTTTACAGCTGAGGTCACCGGTAGTGGGGGAAACTGTGTCAGAGGGGAGTGGGTGGCACGGGAAACCGGGTTTTGAGTTTATGAGGCAAGGATCACACAAAGGAAGGTAACTGATTATTTTCTCTCTCAAGACATTAGATATTTTATTCCTCCATTGTTAAAACCTTGTGATCGCCAGATCGACTCTCATAGGAGTTATCTCGACGGTCCAAGCCGTCAAGCTTCCGTATCGGACGTGTTTATCGTGCGTAATTTGGACGTGCTTTACGTGATTGGAGTACGTGGAAAGATCTTGGAGTTAACATTGGCGCTAGGAGGGGTTTTTTCTAGTGTTCTTGAAGTTTTCAATCACAAACTGTAGCTGCTCTACGTCGAAATCCATGGTGAAGATTAGAACGGTTACCCCTGAAGTCACAGCCGATGGCTGTGACTTCATCCTTACCACGAGCACTACAAAAAAATGGGCATTTAGCAACGATTTTTCGGGCAACGACTTTATAAATCGTTGCTAAAAGTATATGTTTAGCAACAAAAATTGTCATTCGTTGCAGATTGTGTCATACTTTCACTTTTTGCAACGAAATTCATAAGTCGTTGCAAAAATTCGTTGCTAATTCATTGGCGAGAAAAAATTTCGTTAGAAATTCGTTGCAAAATTTTTGGCCACTTGATTTCCCGTCATCGTGGGCAACGAAAGCTTTTTGTTGCTAAAAATGGGGCTTTAGCAACGATTTTTCAGGCAATGACTTTATAAGTTATTGCTAAAAGTGTATGTTTAGCAAGGAAACTTGTCATTCTTTGCAAATTGTGTCAGGCTTTCACTTTTTGCAACGAAATTCATAAGTCGTTGCAAAATTTGGAAACAAAATTCGTTTCAAAATTTCTAACCACTTGATTTCTCTTCATCGTGGGCAACGAAAATTTTTTTGTTGCAATATTTCGTTGCCTAATACGGACCACATTCATTGGCAACAATTTTTATTTTCGTTGCATATTTTATACAACTTTTTGCAACGACTATTAAAATGTTGCCTTAAATTAAGATAATAATAATAATAATAATAGCAATAGTATTAATAATAATAATAATAATAACAATAACAGTATAATAATAATAATAATAGTACTAATAATAATAATAATAATACTTAATAATAATAATAATAACAACACCAATAATAATAATAATAATTGTTGTTGTTGTTATTATTATTATTATTATTTTCTATTATTTTATTATTATTAGTACTACTATTATTATTATTATCGTTATTATTATTATTATTATTAGTACTATTATTATTATTATTATTATTATTATTATTATTATTATTATTATTATTATTATTATTATTATTATTATTATTAATAGTACTTTTATTATTATTATTATTATTAATAGTACTATTATTATTATTATTATTATTATTATTATTATTAGTATTATTATTATTATTATTATTATTATTATTATATTATTATTATTATTATTATTATTATTATTATTATTATTATTATTATTATTATTATTACGCAATTAGTTATGTACATTTATGATATATGCAATATGAGATCAAGGAAAGGGATCTGCTTTTAATTTGGAGGACATGATTTGTTCAGTTATAAATATTAATCATTGCAAAATAATAGCAACTAGGCCTATGTGCTCGGGTGGTCATTGAATCAATATTCTAAACATCAAAATATTTTTTGGGATAAATTTCAATATTCGCCACGTCATCCCGTCCACGTGTAAAATAAAATAAAAAATGCCCACAATATATATATTACATCATACGTATTTCAATACCCACACAATATATATTAATTTGGAGCGAAAATTCTTGCGGAAAAAAGGAAAATAATAGGGTCTTTCAGCCATGTTTGTTTGTAATTTATGAATTATTATAATTAATGAGATTATAAATTCAAGACAATTAATGTAAGATATTATTAACTTTTGACAATTAATTTGAGATATTTTAAACTTTAATATAAGATTATTTTTAAAATTTATGAAAATAATAAATCTCCAAATGAGGAGTAATTTTAGATAACTTATAATATATCTTTATTCCAAATTATATTATTATTCTTGACTTTTGAATAGTTAAGCTCAAGCATGTATCATATATCTCTATTCCAAATTATAAAATTATTATTGAGTTTTGACGATTGATTTGAGATATTTTAAAACTTTAATATAAGATTATTTTTAAAATTTATGAAAATAATAAATCTCCAAATAAGGAGTAATTTTTAGATAATTTATAATATATCTTTATTTCAAATTATACGATTATTATTGATTTTGAAAATTGATTTGAGATATTTTAAAATTTTAATTTAATATATTTTTTTAAATTTATAAAAAATAATAAATCTCCAAATGAGGCGTAAATAGCCTTAGAGTAAATATAAGGAATTATATAACACTATGTTGGAGCTTCAGAATCAAATGGATTGTAAATTTTGTAACTTAATAAAAGTTGCTCTGCAATTGCAATTTCACATTATTATGTTCACTACTTCAAATAAATTTTAAGTTAATTAACATTTTATGTGACAATGTTCAGAATATTGAGTAACGCTTCTCAGAACAAAAAGTATCGAGAAATTAGGAAATTGTGGAGGGTATATGTAAGACCCCAACTTTTTATAAATAAAGATTTAATTTCTCTAATTATTATTTTGAAATAGTAAGGGGTTGATTTGATTAATGTGATTAGTTATGGGTAAAATGCGCAAATATTTTAAATAGGCAAGTGGTTATAAAATACTCATTGTTGTCGGAGAATATTCGTTTTGGTGGAATATTATTCTACTTTGTCGAGAATATTCGTGACGACGGCGCAACCTCTAAAGTGCCCATAACTGAAAGCGATTGGATGAAGAAAAGCGACTAATATAAGTTGTTTACAAATAACTTGGTAGCGATTATTCTGAATTATCATTGTTGGAATACCCGGTGGTTAAAACACAAGATGTCGTGTTTGTTACGAGAAGACGCGATATTGCACCAATTATTGATTCTTACGTAAGAAGGCACTACTCGATAATTGTTACGATAATTCTTATTCAATATTTTATTTTATTGATTCAATAATTCTTTGCGTTGATTTTTTTATATTATCGTTGTTTCAATAATTGTCACTACACAATATTTTTCATTATCGAAGCAATAATTCATATTATCTGAATAATATTATTAGAAAATATTATCGCACTCGCTCTAGAAAATTTTATCTAAGGAGAGGTTTGGTCACCTAATTGCTTGCTATTTAGTAAGGAGAAATTCTTATTGGAAAGCCCTCTTTCACAGAGGCGCACTGGTTGTCGAGATTGTGATTACGTAATATTATTTGTGAATAATTAATTATTGATTTATATGATGAGGAAAATATTGATTTTATGTGGATATAGATGGAGAAAAATTTTAATGTGACAATTGTTGAAAATTAATATTTTATCTTTTTACGATAAAATAATTCATTTAAATATATTATTTTAATAATATATTAATGGTGATATTTTTACAATGAATGTGGGATATATGAATAAATGAGGAGGAAGAGTATTTTGTTGGATTAAATGTTTAACACATGTTTTGTGTGTTGGTGGACACTGATTCTCAATGAAAATTGATTATAGATTGTAAAATCGCCTGTTTATGGATTTCGGTCAATTTGCATTTGGAATTTGGAAAACTTTCTTCCGCAAAGTTGTAGAGAATTGAATTTCCTATAAAATTTGCGAGATTCAATTTTTCGACAAAAGAGCTATTTGTTATGAATTATTGAAGTTCGAAGTTCAAATAATTGATTTTGGGAGTTTTAGTTAATTATTTTGAGAAAAACGTTTTTTGTGCAATTAGTGGGCTCACATGTGTTATAAATGATCTGAATTCAGATCTTCAAAGGTGGGCTTGACAAAAATTTAATTATATTAATATTTTATTAAATTTTCTGCTTTGGTGTTCTAAGCATTTTCCTATAAATAGGGAGTTTAGGTTAGAATTGAAAATCACACCAGAAACTGAAGTTTTCTCTCTATTTCTCTCTCGATATTTTGAGCGTATTCTTGTGAGTATACTTTGTGTGTTGATATACGGTGCAAGTTCAAGTCATAGCCTATATCCGGTGTTTTAACTAGAAGTACTGTCTTTCGAGGTAAGGGATGTTGTTTCTTCTTAAATGATATTATCTTCCTCAATATCATTATGCCGAAATATTGTTCTAAACTTTTTATCAAATTTGAAACTTTTTCATGTCGGAGTTACTATTCATGAGTTACTATTCACGAGTTACTATTCACGAGTTACTATTCACGGATACTATTCACGAAGCGTGATGATATTTTTTTTTGTGAAATTTCTATCTTTTGAGGTCGGAGTTACTATTCACGTATACGACACTATTCATGTATATGGCATTATTCACGAATACGACACTATTCACAGAAAAATATATTTTCTTTTCTGTGTCCAAGATTATCTGTTATGATTCCTAGCTTTGATTGTATCCATGTTTTGATCATTCTTGAAATTTACTCCACTCTGGTTATTTATGAAGTATTTTTGAACTTAGATTGTTTAAAGTACGAATCCTTAATATTTGTTCTTTTGTTTCACTGGATTCGTTTTCTTTAAAATATTTTTCATCATCCTCAGTCCTAAATGATGATATTACTGAATATCTTTGACCTATAGTGCAAAGATGAATGATTTTATGATGAATATCTTTGGTCCGAAGTAGCAAAAGATGAGCAGTTTTAGATTAATACGATTAATCGATGAATATCTTTGGCCGTAGTGCAAAGATGAGCAGTGTTTAGATGAACATGACCAATGAGATGAATATCTTTGGCTTTGTAGTGCAAAGATGACTATTTGATTTATGATGTATATTGATTGATGTTACTGAGGATAAAATATCGATGATGGATTTTTAAATTCATAGATGATAGTAGATTTCATTCTCTACTTAACTCTTCTAATGAATTGTTGTTTCCATTGCGATTGTTGATCTAAAACTTGTTGCCTATCAGATTTCATCGATTTTTCCTGTTGAAGACTAAGGATAATTTGTTTTACATTATCTTAGTCATAATATTCTTTATTGGGCTAGTTGAGCTCACGCTTTTCCTTTTTGTTCCATTTTTCTTCTCGGGAGGCGAGAATATAGCGGAAACTAAGTAGGGGTGTGGAGTAATGGTTCAAGACAGATTGTTTTAGTAGTCCTCACTATTTTGTAAAATAGTGTATCAATAATTGTAATGAGGACTTATTTGAGTGTGGATATTGCCTGAAGACAATATTTGTATTTAAACTCACGGTTTTATGTGTTGTCGTCTTTTGCACGACAATTGTATTAATGAAGTTGTAGTTGTTTCTGTACCATGTATTTGGCGACTCAAAATAGGTTGGTTGGATTGGACCTATTTTGGGGGCATCACAGTATACTTAAATAAAAAGTGAACAAAAACAATACAAATTTAGCAATGTGACAATTGATTTGGGGCAAGGAAAAAAAGAGGAAAAGTAGTCGTTTAATATTAATGGGTTTTCGTTTGACCCAACCCATATAATACGGTATCTTCTCTTTCATACACTACTTGGGCCCACATATCTACTTCAACATCCACGTCAACTACAAATACACAAACAATAAGTCTATCCGGAAATGTTTTTGGACCAGAAAATTGGATCGGTCCAAGTTTTTTTTTCCCTTGCGACTCCCAAAAAATGTATAGTATTTATTCTAACTGAAATTTTTACACAATAATATTTTAAGTGTAACTTGGATACATATACAAGAACATGATTGTACAATCTATACATAATCACTAAATAAATAATATTTAGTGATTATGTATACACCTTGCCCCCCCCCACCCCGCTCCCTCATCCCAAAAAAATAATATTTAGTGATTATGTATACACCCCACCCCCTTAAAAAAAATATTTAGTGATTATTTATACACCCCACCCCCAAACCTAAAAAAATAATAAAAAACCGATTATGTACACCCCAAAAAAATTAATATTTAGTTAATCTAATATAATATTTAGTATATTATTATCAATGTTTTATTAATCTATTTTAGAGATAATTAATTATAGGAAGATGAGAATTGGGAAGAGAAAAAGTACATAAATCTCAAAAAAATAAAATATGGGTCTACCTATATTAAAACTATAATCATTTGTGTTAAATCTATACAAATCATATTAAAATGGATAATATGATTTTAGTTCTTATTTGAACCCATAACCATTTTATGTAAACCAAAACCAAACCACATTGGGAATTGGGAAGAGAAAAAGTACATAAATTTCAAAAAAATAAAATATGCATCGACCTATATTAAAACTATAATCATTTAGGTTCAATCCATACAAAACATATTAAAAATGGATAATATAATTTTAGTTCTTATTTGGACCCATAACCATTTTATGTAAACCAAAAACAAACCAAATTCATATTTCGCCAGGTCAAATCGTGTCAGGTCAAAATATTTACGAAAAAAATATATAATTAATTAAATAATTATTTGTGTTTGTAAATACTGGTTGATAATCCGTGCAATGCACATACTAGTTTGAATAATGGATTGTATAATTTGTTAAAATTACGATGAGAAAAATATTTGTTTTATAATAAGGTATTTCATATAAACTTTTAAATACATTTTTGCATAACATATTACTTGCATTTATAAATATAAAGAGATGAAAGATTGAACGATAGACCAATTCCAACAAAATTGACACGTGAGTGGAGAAATTAACCGAGTTAGCTCTTAATTAATTAAGGGTTGATTAGGTGAGTTTTTTAATTGAGGATCGATTGTCCTGCTTTTATATATTAATATTTATATAAAAATAGAAAAATATTTATTGTAACTCATATTTTTGGTAATAATGTTATATATATATATATATATATATATATATATATATATATATATATATCATGAAAATGGCTATACACAGTCTTGTAAACTTTTTTTTTACCAGTACATTAAAATGACGTCGTTTGGCCCATTTGTTTTAAAAAGAAAAACATGGCTGCTCTTCTCCCAAAACACGGATCGAAGATCTCCCCTCCTAATTCGATCGTGCATAAGGGCTTTCAGTGTCATGCCAGGAGGTATTGCTGGAGGAAAATACAGCTGCTTATAAGAAAATAGAGTGAAAGAGTCGCAAATAGAGTGAAAGAGGGATGGATCCAAAGCTGACAGAGGTCTCGCAACTATTCGATCAATTCAAAGCTACTATGATGTGGAATTGATTCTGTGAATCTATCTACGGTTAGGGACCAGTTGGAATACACAAATTATGAAGACCTAGGGTTTTAATTCCAAGTGAAGAAAGGGGATCAGAGAATTGCCGTGGCATTGATGGTTCTCGTCAAGGTTGATAGCTCGATTGATACAGGAATCGGCGGTGATGATGGAAGGATATTATTATGCATGGGCGGAAAGGTGAGTAACATAGGCCACACCGTCGGCACATGTGTCCAGTGCCCGCTTCCACCACGTCGTCTGTAGCCGCAATCGATTTCTATCCGATTACTCCCGATTCTTTCTTCAAGGTTAATTTATTTATTTTATCTTCAATCCGCTGCTCATCCAAAAGTTTCTGACACTCTTTATGTTTTTATCAATGTTATTAAGGGAGAGGAATGGCGAGCCGTTGATTTTGGTGAAATTGATGATTTTGTCTTGATATATTGATTTTGTGATTGTATGTTTTTATACTTTTCATGCCTGTGTGTTTTTAAGATTACTGGTTATGCACCTAAAGGGAGCATTACCGCGGTTATGGGCCCTGGTGGTGCTGGGAAGTCGACTTTGCTGGATGGTTTGGCTGGACGGATTGCCAGTGGGAGTCTCAAGGGTAGGGTGTCCTTGGATGGGACGAATGTAAGCCCAAGTTTGATCAAAAGAACTTCTGCATACATAATGCAAGATGATCGCCTGTTTCCGATGCTTATAATTTATGAAACTTTGATGTTTCCTGCTGATTTTTGGCTGGGGTCTATCCCTAGGACTGAAAAGTTGCGACGCGTTGACACGCTGATCGAGCCACATGGGTTGGGGGTAAGAAATTAGCACACCAATAGTGCTTAGTGACTGCAGTAGACTAGCTTCCACATTCCTTTGAAAAACTCATGCAATATTAATCATATATATAACAGAATAGGCTAGTTTTGAACTAAATTTCAAGATCTTTTAAATAATTTCATTTGCACAAATTGATAAAATTAACTAGGTAGTTAAAAAAATTCTAGCAGGTATCAAGCTATATATAGTGTTCTGCTAATGATTACTAACCATGATATTTATTGTCTGCTGAAATTGTAGTCAACTCAAAATACTTACATAGGCGATGAAGCAACTCGAGGAGTGTCCGGTGGTGAGCGTCGTAAGGTCTCAATTGGCGTGGACATCATCCATGGACCGTCGTTACTCTTCCTTGATGAGCCTACATCAGGTCTGGACTCCACCAGTGCTCAAAGTGTCATAGAGAAAGTCCATGACATTGCGCGCTATAGAAGCACAGTGATTCTAACAATCCACCAACCTTCATCATGAATCCAATTGCTTCTTGACCATTTGATCATCTTGGCTCGAGGTTAACTCATGTACCAAGGATCTCCCAAAGATGTGAGTCTGCATCTGGGGCGAATGGGATGTAAAGTCCCAAAGGGGGAAAACTCAATCGAGTACCTTATTGATGTGATACAAGAATATGATCAGTCTGACCATGGAGTTGAGGCACTAGCTGATTTTGCTCTAATTGGCATGAAACCCCCAGTATTGTCTGAGGAGGAGATATCAATGACATTGGTCCTCCTATCTCCAACGCCACCTCACCTTCCATGCCATCAGGGACAGGATCCCGCCGGCAAGGGAAGTTCTGGGAAAAGGCTGTACTTACAAACCGGTGCACACAAAGACAAAGATTTTGATAACAGTGTGAGGAGTCCTTGGAATCAATCAAAGTCATGGAGTGCCAACCAAAGTGGGATCATTCAAACACTAAGATTCACACCTTCTAGTCAATGTATCGATTATAAAGCTCATAACCCCATGAGGTAATTAACTCTTTTGATTTCACATCATAAAACCATAGTACTCCAGGTTCCATTTAATATTTAGCTTAAAAGCACAAGCTCTTGTAGAACCTGACTGACTTGATGTTTCTCTTTTTGATGAATTCTTGGTGCATGGTTCTGCAATTCATCCCCAAGCTACTACACCTACTCTAGTAAAATCCTAGTTGCAGGCACTCCAACACCACATAGTAGCGATATTGAAGGATACTGTGCAGTAAACTTACCATTTTTGAAGTATCAAAGAAGCGAGGAGTTGCTATTGCGATGGATGGAGTTAAATGCCTTCACCACTATATTCATCTTGGCACATTTTCTTGGTTGCCTGATATGAAATGCACACCTGATTTGAAAGCCATATGAAATGTACAGCAAAATATATTCTTCTTAGGTCATCAAATGCAATTTTCCGTTACATAGTTATATATTGCACAGTTTTATAATGTATCATCATTTTGGCTTCGTAGTGTTTTACTCATCAAAATAAGTTCTACGAACATCTTCATGTGATTTTTGGTGTGCTATTCTCTTTCCTAAGAATAAGGTGTGGTGTAACTTGTTAGAGGAACCATTGAAGTGTTTACTGGCTTACTGCTTTTTGATGTGCAAGTATGTTTTTTAATGCTTACTTGGATAAAACTGGAGTTTAAAATACGAGTTTGCTTTAATTATTCATTAGAGTCTAATGTATGATAGGTGACAAGAAGTTTTGATACTAAACATGATCAGTTAAGCCCCCAAAAAAGGAAAACTGTTGAGGCAATCGTGAAAGCCAGGTGAGTTTTCAGATTCAGATTGACTTTTGATGGGTGGATGATTTTGTGGCCCAAATACTGAGAAATGCTCTTTTTTACTTTACAGTGAATACCTCTTGTCAATCATTTTAGTTGGTGTTGGAGATGGGCCATGGGACATGATGAGAGAATTCGATGACAACATACCCGCTCGAGCCTTTGATAATTTCCAGGAAAGTTTTAGTAGGTAGCAGGAACCTTGAACCCGTTGTTTCAGAGCATGCTTTGTTTTTGTTATACTGATCAGTTTATCCTTTTAGTTTGTAAATTTCACAGAAATTATGTCGAAGAATCTGAACCGATCCAGGAAAGAGGCAAAGTTTGCACTTTCATCCTTGACGGAAATTCCTTCTCAATATAAAGCAACACTAGAGCTTAATATATTAGGGTACTAATTCAACTTGCCTTTTGTGATTTTGCCATAATGTTCAACAATATTTTTGTTTTAGGAAAATTCTTAATATAATTGCGTTTCTCAATCAGTGCTCAGAAAGGGAAAGCTATAGACATGATTGCTCTTCCTCCACCTCATTATGGTATGGCTTCTCGAGGAGCATCAAAACCTTCATAGTCTAATATTTTCCAACCGAGTGCACCTTCTTCAGATGGACAGGCTACAGGTGTTGGCATGAGTCAGCCTGCAAGTGCTGCATTAGATGTTCATGTAAGTGATATGCATTCACAACTTTTTCACATAAAACTTTACCCGTATATTTAGTACTGGAGTGATCCAGTATACTTGAAAATTGGATTTAGTATTGGAATGTTCATGTATTGTTGGGAATCATAGTAAACTGTTTTTTTGTTATCGCCTTGTGATGCTTATGTCCCATTTGCATTACCAATCCTAGGGATATGGCGTTTGTTTGTGGACATCATGTATCACTATCAAAAGGTTTTTGGTTTTCATTTTTAGAGAACATGACTAGAGTGTATCTTCAATCCTAGGGTAAAGCTTTATTAAATATGCTCTAATGATGACCATCGTTTTATGCTCTGTATATATATTTTCTTTTAGTGATCAAAATAGGTTGATCTTTTCATTTTCCATTTGTAATAAGTTATTGAATAATGCAGTTTGGGTAAATTTAGAACGTTTTCTTGACTTTGCTATTATTTTTAATTATGTGCAGGAAGACTACTTTTACGACCTGCCTTACAATACTGGGTATCAAATTTTCGTGCTACGTTTACGGAAGACAAGGGACGAAATTTTGAAGTGTACTCTCTCTCTCTCTCTCTCTCTATATGTAGATATATACTTTGATTGAAGAACTATGGTAGCTTTAGATGGTTAATTGTAAAGATAATGAATGATTATGTAGTGGATGATTTTATTAAGTTAATAATATTTTAGTATTTTGTATTTTTGCCATTATTTGCTATGGGGACATTGAGCCAGCTAGGTACACAAAAAAGAATGTCAAATTTTGATTTGGCAATAATATAATTGACTAAAAGACAATTTGCACCCCAAATTTTACACCGGTGTTGACTTTTGCACCCTAAATCGAAAAAGGTGTCTAAATACACCCCAAACTTCATTATATCGTAATAAAAGCAAGACACTTTCTTCACTTAATCTAATAAAAGTGACCTATTAAAGTGATAACAAAAGTTTGGGGGTGCAAATTGTATGATTTTAAAAAATTTAAACTTTTTTTAAAATTTTTTTTTAAAACAAACTAAAATTTATAATAGTTTAATTTTTTTTTATAATATCTAAATTTTTTTTTTGTTAAAAGCAGTTTAAAATTTTTTTGCTAAAAAGCGATTAAAAAATTTGTTTTGTTTTAAAAAAATTTATAAATGCTTAAAAAAAAGTTTATAATGATTTAAAAAAAAAATTGTTAAAAACAGTCAAAAATTTTTGCTAAAAGCAATTAAAAAATTTATTTTGTTTTAAAATTTTTTTATAATGATTTAAAAAATAAATTATAACAGATCCAAAATTTTTATTGTTAAAAACAGTTTAAAAAATTGCTAAAAAACAGTTAAAACAATTTATTTTGTTTTAAATTTTTTTTATAATGATTTAAAAAAATTGTTAAAAGCAGATTTAAAAAAAATTTATAACAGATTTTAAAAAAATTTGTTAAAAACAGTTTTAATTTTTTTTTGTTAAAAAAGCTTGATTTAAAAAATTGTTAAAAAGCAGTTTAAAATTTTTTTTGATAAAAAATTTATTTTGTTTAAAAAAAAAGTTAACAGCTTTAATTTTTTTTTGTTAAAAACAGATTAAACAAATTTATTTTGTTTTAAAAAAAATTATAATGATTTAAAAAATAATTTATAAATGTCTAAAAATAAATTTGTTAAAAAGCAGTTTAAATTTTTTTGTTAAAAATGATTAAAAAATTTATTTTGTTTTTTAAAAAAGGTTTAATAGTTTTAAATTTTTTTATAACGATTAAAATTTTTTTTTTTGTTAAAAAAAGTTAAAAAATTATTTTGTTTTAAAATGAATTTATAACAGTTTAAAAAAATTATAATGATTTAAAATTTTTTTTTGTTAAAA
The DNA here is from genome assembly GCA_020205615.1 of Panax quinquefolius. Lineage (NCBI taxonomy): Eukaryota > Viridiplantae > Streptophyta > Magnoliopsida > Apiales > Araliaceae > Panax > Panax quinquefolius. The sequence goes on from CM035174.1 coordinate 77,906,442, forward strand.
GCAGTTTAAAAAAATTGTTAAAAAAATTATTTTGTTTAAAAAAAAAAAAATTTAAAAAGCTGTTTAAATTTTTTTGTTAAAACAGATTAAAAAATTTATTTTGTTTTAAAAAAAATTATAACAGCTTTAAAAAAAAAATTATTTTTTAATTGTATGCTAACTATTTTAAAATTACTGCTTTTTAAAATTCTTATATTTAAAATCATTTTATTTTATTTAAAATTAATTATTTTTGCCAATTTTTAAGATATCTTTGTTACAATTTGCACCTCAAACTTTTGTTATCTGCTTTAAATTTTGGTCACTTTTGAATTTGTTAAGTGAAGAAAAGTGTCTTGATTTTGTTTACGATAATGAAGTTTGGGGTGTACTTAGACACCTTTTTCGATTTTGGGTGCAAAAAGTCAACACCCAGATAAAATTTGGGGTGCAAATTGTCTTTTAGTCAATATAATTCGATACCAAAGCATTGAACAAGTTTTAATATAGCAACAATTTTTTATACATTTAGCAACAAATTTTTGTTGCTAATGGCATTAAAAATATAATATTTGACAACGAAAAATTAACCTAATAACAACGGAGAGGATATTGTTGTTAATACTAACATAAAAGGTATCATTTTTTATCGTTGCAAATCATATCAACTTTCGTTCCACATATAAAAAAACGACAATATATAATGTGGTTGCTAATCGACGACTTTCGTTGCTATTGAAAAATAACCAGGAACAAACATTTTCGTCACGATTCAAAGATAATGTCGTTGCCAAATAATATAATCAAAGAACGAAAATCGTTGCTAAAAAGTTTACATTCCGCAACAAAAGCAAGCTTAGGCAACAATTTCCATAATTTACTACAACGAAAAATGTCGTTGCAAAATGGTGTCAATTGCAACGAAAATGCATGGTCATTGCAAAAAAAAAGTTCATTTCGTTGCCAATTAGTAGATTTTTGCAATGAAATGAGGCTTTTAGTAACGAAATTTTAGTTATTATGCAACAATACATTTTGTTGCTAAAGGATCGATGTCTCTGTACGAAAGCCAAATTTCGTTGCAAAATGTATTACTTTTTGCAACGAAAAAAAAACATTCGTTGTGGAACAATTAGCAACGCTCATTGTGCAACGAAAGACGCAACGACAGTAAAGTCATTGCCCAAACCCTTTTGCAACGAAATTTGGCACCTTTAGAAACGAAAATCGGTTGTTGCTGAAGGCCCATTTTTTGTAGTGGAGTATCTGTCAAGGATCGATTGGGTCCTTCAAAGAGTGCTCATGATAGTACGACTTCCAAGCATGTTTCGAAAGGTTCTTGTTCGAGAGCCCATGGTGATGCTAAAAGAAGATTAATTTGTATTGCTAGCAAAAGACCTGATTAGGATCGAAAAAGGGTAGAAAGCATACTGCTTAGAACCCTACACCGAGATGGTCAGACTGACAGAGTGTTCATGTTGGAAAGAAGTCTATACACTTTGTAGACATGTCTCGAGGCCATCCTCGTGTCCGAAGAAGACCCAAGAGCCATACTCCTAAGGATCCAAAGAGGGTACCTCACCCTGGGGGTTCTCGGGGATATGGCACAAGCAGGCGAGAGATCAGCTCAAGAGGATATTCACCCGAGAATACAAAGAAGGCATTCCGCCTTGAGTGTTCTCGCCACAGCGAAAGGGCTCAGCACCGAAGAAGCGGATCAAGAAGCCATACACCTGAGGGATCGAAGAGGGCACCCTACCCTATCGGTTCTCAGGATTATGGTCAAAGCAGACAAAGAAGCAGGTCCAGAGAGTTTACACCTGAGAATACAAAGAAGGTACACCGCCTTGAGTATTCTCACCACAGTGATAGAGTTCTCCACCGAAGTAGATCCAGAAGTCGCACTCCCGAGAATCCACTGAGGGCACATCGCCTTATGGATACTCGTCCTCGGAGAAGTCCGTCTAAAGTTGCAGGTTTGAATAGAACAGTGCAGACTGCGCAGAAGAAACTTTGAGGAGGTTTATGTCCAAATCGGCAGAAAGATGTTTGTCGATCTTTGATACGTGGAAAAGGCCGAAGAATGCTAAGACGTTCCAATGTACTTCGGAATGTGAAGACGCCTTCCAGGGAAAAAAGACCTATCTTTTTTTGGTGCCTTTGTTGGTGAATCCCGCTCTTGCTGAACCATCGTACTTGTATTTGGCACCTAGTTCGTTGGTAGTGGGAGCAGTTTTGGTGCGTGAAGTTGGGGGTAAGCAGCACCTGGTTTACTATGTAAGCCACGTCCTTAGGGATGATGAAATAAGCTGATGATAGTTAGGGAGAAGCTGAAGAATCCGACAGAGCCGTTGCAGTGCTTCAGCAGGAGCAGAGTTCGTGATGCTGTATGCAAGCGGATATTATACTTCGGGCATCAGTGTAACATGTTATCATGTTTGGGTTCAGAGAAACAAACAGCGAAGGGGTCGATCACAATGATGATTCCATTATCGATACCATGTCAAAGTTGGCTACTACCAAAATGAACACATTTGGTGGATCGATGGCATTCTTCCTTCGGATCAGATGCTGGCTAAGAAAGTGAAGTACAAGAGTGCCCATTTTGTGCTTATTAATGGTGATCTTTATCGAAGGGGTTATTCATCTCCATTATTAAATTGTTTGGTTCCATCCGAAGCTGAGGATGTTCTCCGGCGAGTTCATGTAGGTATTTGTGCCAGCTGAATAGTTTGATCCCACATAAGCCACCAGAAGAGCCATATTCAATTATATCTCCTATACATTTTGCTGTCTGGGGGGTAGATATACTGGGTCCATTACCTAAGGATCAGGATAATAGACGCCAGTTTATGGGATCGAAGTTTGAAGCATTCTTGAAGGAATTGGGGATTCAGCACAACAAATTCCATATGGTGTTAGGAGGTTCGGGTGGACTCGCTGACCATTCTATGGTAGCCTTATCGACATGTGTGTCTTTTGAATTTGTTAGGCCCTGCATGGTAAACAAATTTCATATGGTGTAAGGAGGTTTGGGTGGACTCACTGACCATCCGATGGTAGCCTTATCGGCAGGTGTGTCATGTGAATTTGTTAGGCCTTGTATGGTAAACAAATTCCATTTGGTGTAAGGAGGTTCGGGTGGACTCGATGACCATCTGATGGTAGCCTTATCGACAGGTGTGTCCTATGAATTTGTTAGGCCCTGCGTGGTAAACAAATTCTGTATGACGTAAGGAGGTTCGGGTGGACTCGCTGACCATTCGATGGTAGCCTTATCGGCAAGAGTGTCCTATGAATTTGTTAGGCCTTGCGTTGTGACGCCCCCAAAATAGGTATACATCATCTATTCTGAGTCGCCAAATACATGGTACAAAATACAAATACAATCTTTAAATATACAACATAAGCTGTGAGTTTCAATACAAACATTGTCTTCTAGACAATATTAAAACTCAAAATAAGTCCTCAATACATTTATTAACACACTATTTCACATAATAGTGAGGACTACTAATGCTATCCTCTGGACCATCACTCCGTTCCCCGACTCGTCCCAGCTATATTCTCATTTCTTGAAGATAGTGAAAGAAAGGGTGAGCTCAACTAGCTCAGCAAGAAATATTATGACTAAGATAATGCAGAATAAATTATCATTAGTCTTCAATAATATTAAACTGATAAAATACAACAGACATCAAGTTTAACTGTAGCAGAACAAGCAATCCATTAAAAGAGTCAAGTAGAGAATAAAATCTACTATCTTTTATGATTTAAAAGGTTTTTTATCACTTTTTATTTGGGACTCACTTAATAAATAATCCACATCATCGAATCACCCTCGCTTTACGGCCGAGGATATTCTTTAGTATCACGACCACAAATTATCTATGCACTACGGGCCAAAAGGATATTCGTGTATTCATCAATGGTCATGATCATGCCAACAGCTGGTCCATCAATGCAATACGGGGCCAATGAGGACTTTTTCCACATCATTTGTAACATTACGGCCATGATTACACCGAATAATCCTCGGTCATAATCATACCAAGTCCATCTATGCACTATAGGCCGAGATGACTTTCAACAAAATATAAACATGAGGATGATGACAATGGTATAAGAATTCAATAAAACAAGTTCAATAATTAATTTATCCAGAAACCAATAACGCCCAAATTGTCAACATGATCATCGCTTCAGAGAGAAAAATTCAAGAATGCTCGGAAGAATATTTCCATGAAAAGATCTATGGATGAAGCGCAAATATCAAGGATATTCCACTAATTTCATGGAGTATATAAGTCAAAACTTTAACCAATTGAGTATAATAAGGAATGGAATAATAAAAGAAATCACTGTGCATGCGATAGCCGCAGGCGAGTTATTCCAATGTAATAATAATTAATCGGAACGTGTCCCGGCAGAAACGCATGCATGTGATATTCCAATAGAATAATAATGACGGAATCAGTCGTCCGCCAGAAAACGCATGCATGTGAGGATATTCCAATGAGAATAATAAAGGCGAGAATCGGTCCGCGTAAACGCATGCAGACAAGATATTCCAACAGAATAATAAAGACGAAATCGAAGTCCCACAGAAACGCGGACATGATATTCCAATGTAATAATAAAGGCGGAATCAGTCCGGCGTAAAATGCATGATGCAGGATATTCAAATGAATAATAACGAATGGAATAATGTAAGAATTTCACCAAGTATAGGGTAGCTCAGATATCAAAGTTATTCCAAGAATAATAAATAATGGATTAATGAAGTTCTCTTCATGAATACAAAAGAAATAACACCTCACTACAGTAAAAAGAACTGAATATAAGAGTAGGGAAGTAGCGAATACTTTTCTTATTTCTCTATAATTTCTCTCTAGAGTTCCAAAGTGATTTCGTAAGAAATAATGAAGGAATGAGTTTCAATTTATAGAAGAATGGATGAATAGTAACTAATTCATGAACGGTCCAGATTTATTTACTTTTAAACGGACTGTCCAGATTGAGTTAATAAAATATTCTAATAAAACAAAATCTTTTAAATAAAATAAAATATATAATATATATATAATATATATATATATATATATATATTATATAAATATAACACATGCTAAAAAAAACATTTACGGGTGAATGAAAATTCTCACGGATGAGTTTTTCTTTGGATGATATGCCAAACTTCAACTCAATACCAAGAAAAACAAAATAAGTATAATAATATATATATAATAACAATACTAACAAAACTCCCTCCTGACATTTTTGTACTCCTCCCCTATGACTTAAAGTCACACTCCCCACCTATCCTTATCATATATATATATATATATGTATATATATATATATATATATATATATATATAAAAACTGAAATAATGTCTACCGACAGTTTTGAAAAATGAGTAAGTGGGAGTCCAAATAATACGCTAAAATTTACAACAAACACTGTAGCAATAATTGAACAAAACTGAGCGACTTATCATGTAAGCATCAATAATTAATACCTTGTGTTACTATGCAACCACACATATTACTATACTTTTAACACCGGATGTTTCAACAGTTAACGGTAAAACTTCCGCCGTTATTTTCATAAAGTATTTTTGTCATTTTCTTAATCCGACAATAATTCCGTTGTGGGGTCCACTAATGATTATTAATAGTTGTTGCACGAATATTCTCGTTAAAAGCGAATATTCTGACCAATCGAATATTATATAACAACTTACGTACTTTTTGCAAAATTTATAAATATTACCCACAACTATAACATTATATCAATTTCACTCCATAATATTCAAAAATAATATTTATAGAAAATTCATCTTTATTCAAAAAGTTGGGGTTTTACATGCGTGGTAAACAAATTCCGTATGGCGTAAAGAGGTTCGGGTGGACTTGTTGACCATCCGATGATAGCCTTTCTGGTCGGTGGAATCTTGTGAATTTGTTAGGCCCTTCATGGTAAACATATTCCCTATGATGCAGATCTGCCTCACACTTCGGTAAAGAATAAGTATTACATTACTTTATTACCTGATTTTGTTTAAGTGTTGAGTTCGGATCTTATTATTACTTGACCTTATCTGTTATATGACTTGCTTAATTGTTCACTAACAATTTAAGTTAAGTTTAAGGAGCTTGTACATTTTTCAAGTTACTTGATGGAGAATTATTGTTGACAAGAAATGGTCAAAGATGTAATAAGGATAAAAACTTGTTAATTATTTCATTGATATCTAACTGTTTACAAAGGAGATATGAGTCTTTACAGGGAGTCCTAAAGCTACGGATGGAACGGTATTTTTAAGCTGCCTTATCGTCTTCGCTATCTGAAGAGTCGAGGAGAGCTGGATTTACTTTGGCCACTACAAGTTTGGCTTTGTATTTACTTCGGCAGACCTCGTACCCTTCAGAGTACATATAGACAATTTCATTGTTCAGCTCGACAGACTTTCTGTACTTTGCTTCAATCTCCTTGCGAAGCTGTTGGGTAAAATCTAGTTACGCACAACACGCAAGTATACGTGGTCAACAAGTAATATAATAGTAAGTAGAGTTTCGTTCCCTCAAAGACTTAGTAAGAATTTAAACCTCACAATTACCAATTTCCTATTAATCCTAAATTTGTTAAACTAATCAATTTCCAGTTTGGTAACTAACAGTATTAAAACTATTAATATCACCACACAATCAATAAATGCTAAAAACTGAATTTTCAAACAAATAATGGAGAATTAGGCTTTCGACTTCACTCTAAGCATCACTCAAATTATTACACCTTTATTCTAGTTTAATTCACTATCCTAGTTTATTAATCAAGAACACGTATGTAGAACTAGCCACCTCTCGATGCACTAATACCGTATTAACCCAAATCCACAATTAAGATAGAATTATGTTAAACACCTTAATTAACTAACTCGCTATATCTCTATTGAATTACAATTAAAGAAGGTTGAAGTTCAAGTTCTTTTTCTGATTACATGCGATGTCAAGCATATCTCTACCCTAACATTCATCAAGATTCTATTTATTCACACAAATCAAGAACACATGCTATATTAATTAAGTCTAGACCCGTATTTCATCTCTCGAGTTCATACAAGTCCACAAAGAATCGTTGATCAGGCAATTCATAAATTCACGCTCAAATTAATATAGATAAACTGGATAATAGCTTATTAAACTGAATTCAAAGATTACATAACCATCGTTCCACTTAAAGGTCCGTCTTAAGCCTAAAAAGTAGTTAGTTCATAATAAACGAAATAATAACTGAATAAATCAAAGACATCATCTTATCAATTACATAAATAAACTAAAGTAAAAAGAAGAACGCATAACACCCTTCACTTTTGTCTCAATCTGCAATTAATACGATCGTTATTCAAAATCTCCACTCCGTTGCTCGCTATGAAAATCTGTGATTAATCTTCGTTAGTTGCTTTTCATGATGCTTAATTTATTGTTTGTTGAGCAATATATATCTAACATGAAGTCTCCTCGAAATCCCATGCTATACAGAGTGCATATGATATCCCAAGTCCTCAAGTCCACCTTCTAGCAGAGTTCAAATCAAAACAAGATCGCCTGCACTGGGACCTTACGGCTGGTGCTACCTCCTTGCTAACTGATGATGCTTATTCTCCATACTTACTAAATTGATGCTCCAAATGCCTCCTTTTTCACTCATTCGCCACACCAACCACCCTACACGCGAAATAACAAGAAACAAGTAAGAATGAACATGAACGCAAAGAATTTACAATGATTATGCTTAAAATGGACATCGATTCACGGATATAAAATCCACTTATCAGAAGTTGGTCAGTCAGTGGTGGGCCCAAGTCCTTGAGATCCCGGAGTTCTCGAAGTTCCTCTTCAAGCTTTTGATGATATGGCAGATGTCTTGCTTCTTTAGCTTGGATATCGTTATTTTGCTTCGCCAGACTTGAGTTGGATTGGGCTAGATCTTCAATTTTCTTCGTCAAAATTTCATTTTTCTGAAGAAAGTCAACATTTATATCGGTGGTAACTCGATGAGTGGCCTTGGACGTCTTCAAATCTTCTTTAGTTTGAGCAAGATCCTTCTAAAGGCACTCATTGTTGAAGAGAGAAATGTCAAGATTGCTTCTCTCTTTCGCCAAGGTAGACTTAAATATGGCATTTTCCTCCTTCCGCTGCGTCCTCTTTGGCTTCGACTTCTTTTCAGATCTAGAGGCGAGGCTCAAGATAGTGTTTACTACTGAGATGATCAATATTAATTAATTAATTCAAATTGATGGGTCGAGATGTAAATAGATAAGTCAAGTAATAACTTACTTTAGCTTGGTACTTCATTCCCTCGTCGATCAGGTCCATTATGGAGCTGTTGCCGAACCGGTGGTCATCGGTATCACGGACGAAGGAATTGTAGAGTTGAAAGGGGAAATTCTCATTGAATTTTTGCAAGAGAATGGGGGATCCCATTGCTTCGGGCCTATATTCCGAAGAGGCTGGTTTTCTTTTTCGATCAAGTTTGGGTATGCGCTCTACTTGTTCTTCAGGCTCTTCGTCAGAAACAACGATTTCAACCGGGATGTTCGGCAGAAGATCGGCCTTTGTGGGAGGTACTTCTGGTTCTTCGGTGGCTGGAGGAGTTATTTAGATTTTGCTCTTTTTGGCACGAAGGACTCGGGTCGGTTCGTTAAGGGGCATATCGAGGAGGCACTCGTTGTAAGTCTATGTGAGGGGGTGTTTGGGTTTTCAGCCAACTTGCTTTCTTCGGCGAGGTTGGCTTGTCCCTTTAGTGGGAGTTGATTCAGTGGCTTGAGCTTCAGAAGTTGAAGGCTCTTCAGTTGGTACTTCTGTAGAGGTCGGCGAAGATGAACCCGAAAGAAATCTATCTAGATCCCTTCGGTCAATCGACGTCGGTTTGATTAGAGACACTGCGAACGATGAAAAACAATTATTTAGAATAATTATTGATGGACATTAATATAGTTATACAACAAATTGGGCTCGGGACTTACATTTATGGTCGTAGAACCATGCTTGTTTGCTCAGAAGTTCGAAACTCAATTCCTTGATGGGAATCTTCTCTAGAAGGCTCGCCATTTGTCTTACACGTTCCTTTGAAATATCTCTGAAGTTTGCAGAGATACGATCAGAAATGGTCCAGTCGGGTATGGAGGGGACTTCAGGTCCTTTGACAAAGAACCACTCCTTATTCCATCCTTGGTTGCTTGAAGGAGTGTCCATCAGAGGTCGTTTCTCGAACCATGGATTAGGTTTGGGGGATTGTTTGTTCAGCATCTTGAAACCTCGTTCCCGAGATTTATCGGCTATGAAGAGGGTGAAAAAGAAATCGACAGCAGGTGGAATCCCTTGTTCGTGGCAGAAGGCGATAAATGCTAGGATATGTATGTTGGAGTTCGGGACAAGCTGGGCAAGTCCCACGCCTATAAACCCTAGTAATGTGACAACGAAGGCATAAAGGGGTAGGCGAGCTCCCTTTTCAAGAAGGGTTACCGACATGGCGGTCCAGCCTTTGGGTCGCTGGTACATTCGTTCATGGGGAGCTGGAGCCCTTACCATGTGGGTGTCCGGAATATGATATCGAGTTTGAAGGTTGCGCAGCTCAGTCTCAGTGATACTAGAAGTGGTATTGGCATGGGGGAAATATTCTTCATTCTTGAAGAACTCTGAAGGATTTGGTGGTGGATTCTTGCTAGGTGTGAGACCCCAGATTTTATCAATAAAGATTTAAATTTTGTTGAAATAATTTTTTAATATTATGGTGTGAATTTGAGATAATATTATAGTTGTGGGTAGTATTTATAAATTTTGCAAAGTATGCAAGTGGTTATATTATATTCGATTGCCTGGGGAATATTAGGTTTAGCGAGGAATATTCGTACAACGGCTCAATCATTGGTGGACCCTAATGTAATTATTGTCGGATTGAGAAAACGACAAAAATATTTTATTGAAATAACGACGGAAGTTTTACTGTTGATCTTGTTGAACTACTCGGTAGTAAAAGTATGCGAATACGTGTGGTTGCATAGAAGCACTACGGTATTGATTATTGATGCTTATGTGAGAAGTCACCGGTTTGATTCCATTATTGTCGATTAATAATATGAATTATTATAAGCGATAATGACGCTTTTTGTTTTATTCGTATTATTAACGTAATAAAAAGCGAAACATCTTTTATATAAAATAGAATACTTTATTAAAGTTATTACATAAATAGAATATATTATATTTTATTATGCATAGTGTTGCATAGTGTTTTGCATAGTGATTTGCATAGTATTGCATAGTGTTTGCATAGTAAAATATTTTTATATAAATAGAATATATTATATTTTATTTAAAAGATTTTTCTTTAAATATGGACCGTCGATTAAAGTAAATCAATCTGGACCGTTCATGGATTAGTTCTTATGCATTTCATTTTCCTATAAATAAGCTCATTCCTTCATTATTTTCTTCATTTAATTCATTGAAACTCTAGAGAGAAATTATAGAGAGAAGCTATAGAGAGAAAATTATAGAAAGAAGAAGAGTATTCGCTACTTCACTACTTCTATATTAGGTTCTTTTTACGGTAGTGGGTGTTATTCTTTTTCTTGAAGAAGAAGAACTCGTTATTCCATTCATTATTATTCATTTGAATAACCTATAAAAGTGGCATACCCTATACATAACTTTTGTATCAGATACGCCAGACATACCCTATACTTGGTGAAATCCTTATGTTATTCCATTGCTTATTATTACATTGGAATAACTTTGATATGCTGATTTACCCTATACTTGGTGACATTCTTCTATTATTACATTGGAACATCTCATGCGTGTGTTTTTACAGGACACGGTTCCGCTTTTTATTATTCTGTTGGAACATCCCGTCATGTGTGTTTTACACAGGACTGGTTTAAATCTTTATCATTTACATTTGGAATATCCTATCATGTGTTTTTTTGGATCCGGTTCCATCTTTATTATTCTGTTGGAACATCCCGCGATTGTGAATTTCACCGACCGGTTCCGTTATTATTATTACATTGGAATAACTTTGTCATGCGGCAAGCACCGCATGCATGGTGATTTCTTTTGTTATTCCATTCTTTATTATACCCGGTTGGTTAAAACTTTGACTTCTATACTCCATGAAATTAGTAGAATATCCTTAATATTTGCGTTTCATCCAAAGATCTTTTCATGGAAATATTCTTCCGATCATTCTTGAATTTTACTCTGAAACAAAGATCATGTTGACAATTTGGACGTTAATAATTCATGGATTAAATAATTCTTGAACTTGTTTTATTGAATTATTATGTCATTGTCATCATCCTCATGTTATATTATGTTATCTTTCGCTTACGCGGCATAGATGAACTTAGTATGATTATGACCGAGGATCATTCGGTATAATCATGACTTGATATAAATGATGTGACAAAAGTCCTCGATTGGCTGTAATGCGATTGATGGATAGTTTTGGTATGATTATGACCGGGGTGATTCGGTATAGTCATGACCATTGATAATTTGATGAAAATCCTTGGCCGTGGTATGCGGGGATAATTAGATGTGGTGGTTTATTTATTGTCGAGTCTCGTGATAAAAATTGATGAAAACCTTTTAAAACCTAAAAGATAGTAGACTTTATTCTCTACTTGACTCTTTTAATGGGTTGCTTATTCCGCTGCAGTTAAACTGGTTGTCTATTGTATTTTATCAGTTTAACACTGTTGAAGGCTAATGATAATTTATTCTGCATTATCTTAGTCATAATATTTCTTACTGGGCTAGTTGAGCTCACCCTTTCTTTCATTGTTCTCTTCAGGAAATGAGAACATAGCTGGGACGAGTCGGGGAACGAAGTAATGGTCCAGAGGATAGCATTAGTAGTCCTCACTATTATTCGTGAAATAGTGTGATAATAGTGTAATGAGGACTCCTTTTGAGTTTGTATAATATCTAGTAGACAAAATTTGTATTCAAACTCATGATTTATGTCGTATTATACCTACGCTTATATTAGTAAGTTGTATTTGAATTTATGTACCATGTAAGTGGCGACCCAAGATGGGTGGCGTATACCTAATTTTGGGGGCGTCGCGGTTAATATCGAGCTTAGGATATGATCCACTGGCTAAGAGGTGAGAATAGTACTAGGAGGGAGAGACAGGGAATATCTTCGCTAGAATGACCTACCTAAGTTTATGTGCTTTATTTTATTGGTCGGTCGAATATAGGGATAATTTGTTACATGTCAATTAACCCTTGTTTTGTGACAAGTGTTTGAGAATGGCATCCGAAAATGCCGAGATAAGCAATGAAGCACATGAGAGTGTTGATTCAAATTTCAAACAAAAGGTAACGACCAACAACACTATAATAATCATCATTAGTGGCAATGGCTATCGTAACAATGATAACCATCGGGGAAATTATCATGCTAAGAATGGTAACCACTTTGGTGGTAATCATGGCAAAGATAATAGAAGTGGAAATTGCAAGAAGAGAAGGTCATTTAGCTCAATTTTGTTGTGCACCAAAGTCAAGTCTATTTGGGGACGGTGGCACCAAAGGTAGATATGGACAAAACAAAGTCGTTGGTTTTAGGAAGTGCATTTTCATGACTTCTTAAAAAGCGAGTAAACCGAACGAAGTTAGCACAGGTTAGTTAATTATAAATCATGAAGTCTATACCTTATAAGATACCGGTTCTACCCATTATTTTATCTCTCTTGCTTGCGTTCAACGTTTAAATTTGACTCAGAAGAAGTTAGACTTTGACTTATTGGTTGAAACTTCGTTAGTAGGAGCCTTCATATCGCTACTATTTTTAAATCTTGTTTGATTCAAATAAACACTTTCGTTACTTGTCGATCTTATCTTTTGAAAATACTTGCCTTTGAGGTAATTTTTGAAAACGATTGATTAACTACTCATTATTCTTTTTGTAAGGTTGTTAGCTTTCATATTCCTAACCAAACTGTTATACTCTGAATTCAAAGTAACCAAATCCTAAAGTTAATCTTTGTTATATCAAGCCATAAGTAAAGAGCCCGATCCTTTCGTTGTTGACTTCCTTGTGTGGAATGCACCAAGCCGGACTTTTCAGTAGGCGACGCCATGATGAAGATGGCAAGTTGATAGGTATCATTGTGAGGTCTTATCTGTGTTAAGGGATAGAAGTCACAGTTGGTATTAATGTGACGTACTATCCAAGTCTTGGGACGAGAGTAATGATTTTGAATGATATTTCTATCATTAATAAATTTCTTGGCGTATTCTTGAAGACTTCCTAGCCTACCCTAGAGCGTGAAATCGAATTTTGTATTGACCCCAAAGATAAAAACCCATTTCTTAAACCCTCAAATATTTCTTCAACTAAAAGGATCATTTACGTGGATTATGATGAAAGTCATAATAAAAGTATAGAACTAATAAAAATCATGGGTATATGAAGTATTAGTAAGTTTATGATGAGTTATGTTGGTTAGTATGTGAAAACATGAAAGTTTCTTAGAAATCACAAAGAGTTGAAAATCAGATTTTAGTGAAAAACGTAACATGAAATTCAATTGACCATATCTCCTATTATATTTTGAATTTTTGAATGTGGTCAAGTCCTAGAGTTAGATCTATGAGTTACCTAACTAATCCAAGTGGAATTACTGGAAAAGGTGTTGTAGATTTTTGTGTGGACTGATTTTAGCAAAGGAGTGCAAAGTTGCAAAAACCGAAAAAGCTTCTGCCATGATTTTAGAGAGGCTGTTTCGGCCACTTAAATTATGAGAAAAATACTGGCCTTTTGGGACATGAAAGTATATGGTATAAAGTATCTCCTGTCCAAAAATGAGCTCATTCTGACTTAAAATGAACAAGTTATGACTATTTCAATATTTAGGTTTTTCCGACGAAAAACGCTATAACTGGAGTTCTATAACTCCGATGACCATAAAATTTAAACTGGAAGCTCACGTTAACATGTGTAAGGTCCTGTCAAGATTTGGGAATTTTTGGAGTTAACCTTGAGGTAGCTAATTTCTTAAGGAATTAATTAGAAATTGATTTTGAAAAATAGTAAATGAATTTTAAAAATTCCGAGAAAAATATATTTTCATTATGGGACTATATTATGCTAAATCCCAGAAAAGAAATATTTTTGGGACTGATTTGGTATTTTTCATGAAAATAGTTTAGTTACGAACATATGAGTTAAATATGTTATGTGAAGTAACAAAGTTGAAAATAGGATTTTATGGCTAAAGAATCCTATATAGAGTATATGCATATTTTTTTGAGAGATTTGATAATTGGTGATGATATCTTATGAGTATGGCATTTTGAATGATTAAATGCATTATATGGTAAAAGCGTAAACAATTAAGATAAATTGTTTATAAATTTAAGAAGTGATTAAAATATTGTTATAATATTAATGATATTAGATTATGAGATTATTAAGTGATTGATAACATGGGGATATTCTTGAATTACGGATAAATTATATTATAAATGTTTAATATTTATCCTTTATCTCATTTGATTGATTCTTTATATCATTATCCTCATGCTTATATTATGTTGAAAGTCATCTACGTGGCTGTCAGGTGTATAGATGGACTTGGTATGATTATGACCGTGGATTGTTTCGGTATAATCATAACCGTAATTGAAAACACAATTATCTTTGGTAGTAGTGCATGGATAATTTGTTGTCGTGATACTAATGAATACACAATTATCTTTCGTAGTAGTGCATGAATAATTTGTGGTCGTGATACTAATGAATACACAATTATCTTTGGTCAGTAGTGCATGGATAATTTGTGGTCGTGATATTAATGAATACACAATTATCTTTGTCAGTAGTGCATGGATAATTTGTGGTCGTCGTGATACTAATGAATACACAATTATCTTTGGTAGTAGTGCATGGATAATTTGTGGTCGTGATCTTAATGAATACACAATTATCTTTGGTAGTAGTGCATGGATAATTTGTGGTCGTGATACTAATGAATACACGATTATCTTTGGTCAGTAGTGCATGGATAATTTATGGTCGTGATACTAATGAATACACGATTATCTTTGGCAGTAGTGCATGGATAATTTGTGGTCGTGATACTAATGAATACACAATTATCTTTGGTAGTAGTGCATGGATAATTTGTGGTCGTGATACTAATGAATACACGATTATCTTTGGTAGTAGTGCATGGATAATTTGTGGTCGTGATACTAATGAATACACGATTATCTTTGGTAGTAGTGCATGGATAATTTGTGGTCGTGATACTAATGAATATCCTTGGCACAGTAGTGCGGGGATGATTCGATGATATGGATTAATTATTGAAATGAGTCTCGTGAATGAAATATTAATTCATGGATGTGGTAAAAGTCATCTTTGGTCAGTAGTGCATTGATAGACTTGGTATGATTATGACCACGGATTATTCGGTATAATCATGGCCGTAATTGAAAACACGAATATCCTTAGCCAAGAAGGTGCATGGATAATTCATGGTTGTGATACTATTAAGCTGAGTCTCAGTATTATTGGTTTTACAGTTATATATCTTTGGCATGTAGTGCAAAGATGAATTGTTAATAAATATCTTTGGCCTGTAGTGAAGTGCAGAGTGAATTGTTAATGAATATCTTTGGCGGATTACACGAAGATGAATTTAATATTTTAACAATAAAGGTATTCAAGGTATCCTCACCTCTTTATCATACCAGTACGCATTCTAATTTCGAGGGAGAAATTCCATAAGGAGGAGATTGTGAGACCCCAGATTTTATCAATAAAGATTTAAATTTTGTTGAAATAATTTTTAATATTATGGTGTGAATTTGAGATAATATTATAGTTGTGGGTAGTATTTATAAATTTTGCAAAGTATGCAAGTGGTTATATTATATTCGATTGGTCGGGGAATATTCGGTTTAGCGAGGAATATTAAATCTGACAACTCAATCATTGGTGGACCTCACAATGAAATTATTATTCGGATCGAGAAAACGACAAAAATATTTTATTGAAATAACGACGGAAGTTTTACCGTTGATCTTGTTGAACTACTCGGTAGTAAAAAAGTACGATGTCGTGTGGTTGCATAGTAGCATTACGGTATTGATTATTGATGCTTATGTGAGAAGTCACTTCAGTTTGATTCCATTATTGTCGATTAATAATATGAATTATTATAGCGATAATGACGTTTTGTTTTATTCAGTATTATTAACGTAATAAAAGCGAAACATCTTTTATATAAAATAGAATACTTTATTAAAGTTATTCTATAAATAGAATATATTATATTTTATTATGCATAGTGTTGCATATAGTGTTTTTGCATAGTATTGCATAGTGTTTGCATATAAAATGTTTTATATAAATAGAATATATTATATTTTATTTAAAAGATTTTTCTTTTAAATATGGACCGTCCGATTAAAGTAAATCAATCTGGACCGTTCATGGATTAATTCTTATGCATTTCATTTTCCTATAAATAAGCTCATTCCTTCATTATTTTCTTACTTAATTCATTGAAACTTTAGAGAGAAATTATAGAGAGAAGATATATAGAGAAAATTATAGAAAGAAGAAGAGTATTCTCGCTACTTCACTACTTCTATATTAGGTTCTTTTTACGGTGAGGGGTGTTATTCTTTCTTCTTGAAGAGAACTTACATTATTCCATTCATTATTATTACATTGGAATAACTTTTGTAAAAGTGGCATACCCTATACATAACCTTGTGATACGTGGCATACCCTATACTTGGTGAAATCCTTATGTTATTCCATTGCTTATTATTACATTGGAATAACTGTATGTCTGTGAGTTTACCCTATACTTGGTGACATTCTTCTATTATTACATTGGAACATCACATGCATGTGTTTTACAGGACTGGTTCCGCTTTTTATTATTACGTTGGAACATCCTCGTCATGTGTTTTACATAGGACTGGTTTCGCGTCTTTATCATTCTCGTTGGAATATCCTATCATGTGTTTTACATTGGATCCGGTTCCATCTTTATTATTACATTTGAACATCCCGTCGATTGTGAATTTCACGACTGGTTCCGTTATTATTATTTCTGTTGGAATAACTCGTCTGCGGCAAATACCGCATGCATGGTGATTTCTTTTGTTATTCCATTCTTTATTATACCCAGTTGGTTAAAACTTTGACTTATACTCCATGAAATTAGTAGAATATCCTTAATATTTGCGTTTCATCCAAAGATCTTTTCATGGAAATATTCTTACGATCATTCTTGAATTTTACTCTCTGTAAACAAAGATCATGTTGACAATTTGGACGTTAATAATTCATGGATTAAATAATTCTTGAACTTGTTTTATTGAATTATTATGTCATTGTCATCATCCTCATGTTATATTATGTTATCTTTGGCTTACGTGCATAGATGAACTTAGTATGATTATGACCGAGGATCATTTAAGTATAATCATGACTTGATATAAATGATGTGACAAAAGTCCTCGATTGGCACGTAATGCAAATGATGGATAGTTTTTGGTATGATTATGACCGGGGTGATTCGGTATAGTCATGACCATTGATAATTTGATGAAAATCCTTGATAGTGGTACGAGGGATAATTAGATGTGGTGGTTTATTTATTAAGTTGAGTCTCGTGATAAAAATTGATGAAAACCTTTTAAAACCTAAAAGATAGTAGACTTTATTCTCTACTTGACTCTTTTAATGGGTTGCTTATTCCAGCTATGATTAAACCTGGTTGTCTATTGTATTTTATCGGTTTAACATTGTTGAAGGCTAATGATAATTTATTCTCGTATTATCTTAGTCATAATATTTCTTCTTTGGGCTAGTTGAGCTCACCCTTTCTTTCACCGTTCTCTTCGTGAAATGAGAACATAGCCGAGACAGTCGGGGAGCGAAGTAATGGTCCGAGAGGATAGCATTAGTAGTCCTCACTATTATGTGAAATAGTGTGATAATAGTTGTAATGAGGACTCCTTTTGAGTTTGTATAATATCTAGTAGACAAAATTTGTATTCAAACTCACGAGTTTATGTCGTATTGCATACTTACGACAGTTATATTAGTAAGTTGTATTTGAATTTATGTACCATGTAAGTGGCGACCCAAGATGGGTGACGTATACCTAATTTTGGGGACGTCACACTAGGAGTAGCAGTAGGGTTGGGGTTTGACCCCGAGGCCATTTTGGTGGGGCTTGGGGATGGAGGAACAGTAGAAATCAAAATTGCAGGAATATGAGTGGTGTTAACAGAACTCTGGGAAGCCATTGCTGGAGATTTGTAGTGAGGCAGAGAAAGGTTTAGAGGAAGAAGGCAAGAGGCATCTGAAATTTGAAATGGCAGGTAAAATCGTCGAAATTGGGGGGAAATACCTTTTATACCCGACGATCTTTTCAATTTTGACGAAAATCGAAGGCGGCTCGTTAAATGTAGGCAATGATGGTGAATTGGAAGAGTTGGTGTCTATTTTGGTCTTAATTACTAACCAGATTGGGCTTCTCGAATGGGCTTCTAGTATTATTTGAATTGTTGGTTGATGTTTATCATTTGGTCCTCGGTGAGCTTCATTTTGGACCTCTTTTAATTCTATTATAATTCCTTTCATCATGGGCCTGTGATATCTATACTCTTTCATTAAACATATTTGTTTATTAAAAGACTAGGGGCAATGTTGGGCCATGATACTTTGTGCACTGGGCCTGACCGAATGGGCTCATCCCTTGGGTTATATTTAATTAGTCTTGAATGTGTTGGGCTTATTCGTTGGGCTGACCCATTAGACAAATAATATCTTGTTATGGCTTTGACCGGTAATGATGAAGAAGATAACATTTGATTGTTATCTGCCAAGCATTAATGAGGATGGGACTAAGTCGGCCGGCGGTAGCAAACAGTGATGGGATGTAGCAGGTGGGTTGCATGCAGTCGGCTGAGGTCACCGGTAGTGGGGAAAACTGTGTCAGAGGGGAGTGGGTGGCATGGAAAACCGGGTTTTGAGTATATGAGGCAAGGATCACACAAAGGAAGGTAACTAATTATTTTCTCTATCAAGACATTAGATATTTTATTCCTCCATTGTTAAAACCTTGTGATCGCTTGTACTGACTCTCACGCCGGAGCTATCCCCCGACGGTCCAAGCCGTCAAGCTTTTGGGTATTGACGTGTTTACTGTGCAGGATTTGGATGTGCTTTACGTGATTGGAGTACGTGGAAAGATCTTGGCGTTAACACTTGGGGTAATATTGAAAACTAAGTAATTAATATTGTTAACGTCAAATTTTATACGCATGATGAAATCACAAAAACAATAGGCCAAAAAAGCAATAATAATTGCTGGAATAGTGAATTATGTTGTAAAATCAAACTCACAAAATACACTCAGATAAACACACATATTATTGTAAGAGATATAAACTATTGACGTGAGTATTTTACGTGGAAACCCAATTGGGAAAAAATCACGTGGAGAGATAAAAATTCATTATAAAAATAATATGAAGAGTACAAATTATTTATTTCTCTTCCTTGTCCCCACACTCCGTATTTTGTCTATTTTCTATGTTGTATGTTATTGTGTTCTCCTCTCAAAACCTTGTTTATTGTTGTATTTATAGATGTCATGTCCATCTGAATTCAATTAGGAGTATGAGTACTTTTTAAAATCACCTTATAACTACAATTAATGACTGATCGATTCATTCCCAAATTAGATCTCCTTATCTCCCCCAAATAAGAAAACAAAATCTTACTTTACTAAGGAATCTTCTACTATTTGAGCAAGTTGTTAAAATAAATGTATATGGACTAACATCAGATCTGAACCATTAAATAAATTAGGCTTCACCTTGGCCATACCCAAATAATTACATCCCAACATTTCCACACACTCTCCTGCTATAAAGGATTTATAATAGAAGAGTAATCAAAAAGTCCACCATACCCTCTGACTGCTATGTTGGTAAAATTGTCGAACCCACCATATATACTGCTAAATCCATTACATCAATTGCTGAACATAAGAACCTCTAACATTCTTGAATCTGCCGAACCCTAAAACAACAAGAAGAGATATGTCTATAAAATGCCTCTGAAGATTTGTCAAAGGCACATCCAAAACTCAAATTTTTGAATTCATTCCCATAATTTAAAGACCACCTCCGAACTACCTCCCAAACATCAAACTAGAGAAAAATCCCCAACTCCCGAACTTCAAGTCGAACATGCCTCTCTCTTAAGTGAATTACCCGAAGTCCACCGATATATAAGAGTCTTTCCATTTGACCATCCAACTGAGGAAGAATATAAAAACTCTTCTAATGTCGAATGTCTAGATATACCTTTTCACTTCGAAATAATGTTCCCGAATGCTAGGGAGGCTTTGATCCGACTTTATATCATCATCCGACCTTATATCACCATAATAGTCGTCCTGACCCTTGTGGGAGGCATTGATCTGACTTTATGTCTTCAAAACATTGCTCCCGAACCCCCAGGGAGGCTTTCATTTGACCTTATATCGCCATAATAGTTGTCTCAACTCCTGTGAGAGGCATTAATCCGACCTTATACCACCATCTAACCTTATACTGCCATAATAGTCGTCTCGACCCCTGTGGGAGGCATTGATCCGACCTTATACCACCATCTAATCTTATACCGCCTTAATAGTCGTCCCAACCCCTGTGGGAGGCATTGTTCTGACCTTATATCACCATCCGACCTTATACCACCATTCAATCATGTTATTTTCCAGAGGCACTTATAGATCTTGAAGTGAGGTTGAATAGATCTTTTAAAACTTTTGTTAGTTAATTAGATATTACCAAATGGTTATTAATTAGTTTGATTAAGCATAGCGGAATGTCTTTTGAAAATTCCCTTGTAGATTAAAAATGAGTCTCAATTCTAAATATTTGCAAGATAAATAATATAAGCAAGCATATGGAATGTAAGAACAGTAAAGTAAAGACACATACAAATTTTAAATAGTTTGGAGACTGAATAACTCTTAATCCACTCTTCTACTACTCGAGTAGGAATTCTACTAAGGATTTAGTCACATAGACAAGGACACTCTACCCTCTTCAAGCCCCGAAGACTTGGATATTTAGTCACAAAGAAAAGGACACTAAGACCTCTTCAAGCCTAGCAGCGCCAGAAACATGAAGGAAAATGGCGCTGCAGCGCTGATGTCGGGCCAGACCAAAGATAAGATGCGTTTTTGCATGCTTTTGACTCCCAGATGGATTTATTTTTCCAAATATGTTAGGATATGACTTGTAACCTATAAATACATGTCAAAACACATAAATTAAGGAAACATTAAAATAATTAGTAGTAGATAGTAGTAGAATAGAACTAGAAGAAGTTTATTTTTAGATCTGAACTTGCTGGATTATCTTATTAATTTGATTTCTTTTTTATTTATGAGCTAAATTTTATTTATGATTGCAATTGAACACAATGTGTAGTTTAAATCAATTTTTTTCCTTTTTGATTGACACCATATGGATTGTTTACTATATTTTTGTGCGTTCATGTATTAATTAACTAGCTAGTAATTAATGAGATAATCTATATGAAATTAAGATATGGATTATAGGTTTAGAACTGAATATAATAACATATTTTTGTGTTTTCTACATGAGATGAAATTCATAATTCATGTATAGGATATAGATATACCTATATGCCATGTGTAACCTGAAGAGAATCTAAGCTTAAAATCTTTGTTAATATAATTCATATAAAGATATTGTTACACCCCAGTCTCATATCGAAAGATAGGGGGAAAATTTATCTGTATATAAGGAATTAAGTAACTACCAATAGTACCTTAAAGTCATGACCTTTTGGGTAATGTGACGCCCCCAAAATAGGTATACATCACCCATTCTGAGTCAAGAAATACATGGTACAGAATTTAAATACAAACTTCATTTATACAATACGATAAAAGCGTAGTTGAGAGTTTTTACATGAATATTGTCTCATATATAGACAATATCCAAACTCAAATGGAGTCCTCATTACATTTATTATCACACTATTTCATAGAATAGTGAGGACTACTATAGCCACCTATCTTGGACCATCACTCCATTCTCCGACACGTCCCAACTATATTCTCATTTCCTGAAGAGAACACTGAAAGCAAAAGGTGAGCTCAACTAGCCTAGTAAAGAATATTATGACTAAGATAATGCAGAATAAATTATCGTTAGCCTTCAACGGTGTTAAACTGCTAGAATACAATAGACATCAAGTTTAACTACAACGGAACAAACAATCCATTAGAAGAGTCAAGTAGAGCATGATATCTACTATCTTCTATGATTTAAAAGTTTATCATCAATTTTATCGTTGAGACCCAACTTAATAAATAATTTACATCACTGAATTATCCATGCACTACGGGATAAGGATATTCATTAGTATCACATCCACGAATTATCCATGCACTACGGGCCACTGATATTCGTGTTATCACCAATAGTCATAATCATACCAAGAACTATCCATCAATGCACTACGGGCCAATGATGACTTTTACCACATCATTTATAACATTACAAGTCATGATTATACCGAATAATCTCTATTTATAATCATACCAATCAACAGTTCATCTATGCACTACGGGCCAAAGATGATTTTTATCACAATATAAGTATGAGAATGATGACAATGATATAAGCATCAATCAACGAAATCAAGGATAAATATTAAATATTTTTAATTTATCCAGAGTTTAAAAATATCTAAATTGTCAACATGATAATTGCTTTGTGGAGTAAAATTCAAGAATAATATTACGAAAATAATTTGGTCAGAAAAGAAATCAATTTTTGTCATGAATAGTACCCCGGGTTAATAGTACTTGAGTGAATAGTACCCCGTAAATAGTACTTCATGAATAGTACCCCGTGAATAGTATCCCGATATAAAAATATCAAAATTTAACAAGAATGTTCAGAAAATATCCCTGTGAAACGATACTAGATGAAGCGCAAATTTCAAGGATATTCTACTAATTTCAAGGAGTATAGAAGCAATACTTAACAAAATGAATGTAGAATTCGAAATCTGAAACGAAATAATATTACTTGCATACTACATAATATGGAAGAAAATATTATTTCTTACGAATATTGAACGAAAATAATATCCCTTACCTGAAAAGGAGAGTATTTCTCACTGGTATGGACTGGTATAGCGGATATATTCTTGAAGAAAACTTATAATATTTTCTACACTCAAAGCTTTCTTAAACTCAAAAGAAATACGCTCAATATTATAGAAGGAGAATTTTCTGATTCTGGTGTGATTTTCATTTCTAAACTAAGCATCCTATTTATAGGAGAATGACAAGATACTATTTGAATTTAGAAAATCACGGACGCACAGTAATAGTCACGAGAATCGACTGAAATTTTCTGATTTTACTATGTAAACACTATGTAGATACTATACAAACACTATGCATAATAAAATAAAATATATTCTAATTTTCATAAAAACAGAACTTATATATATATATATATAACAAAACTGAGATAACTTCTACTGACAGTTTTAAAAAATGGGTAAGAAGGGGTCCATATAAAAAGCCAAATTTACAACAAATACTTCATAAAAATCCCCTCTATTTATCTCAACTCACTTGGCTTCTCAAAACACATTTTTAACAACATTTATCATTAATATTATAACTTACAAGATTAACAACCAGATCATTCCCAGGAACGAGGGGGCTTTCCGATAAGGATTTCTCCATATTGGCACACAATTAGGTGACCAAACCCCTTTTCTCGACAGAACTTTCTAGCCATCGTCAATAATACAAATAATAATATGAATAATTTTGTCGTCTCAATTATTGATTTAATAATATAAAATATTGTGCAGATGATATTGTGACAATAATTGAATCAATAATGTGAGAAACTATGCAGCAATTACTATGACAATAATTGAATAAAATTGAGTGACTTCTCACGTAAGCATCAATAATAAAGATACTGTACAATATTGTGTGCTACTATGCAACCACGCATATTACTGTACTTTTATCACCGGGTATTTCAACAGTTAACGGTAAAACTCTCGCCGTTATTTTTATAAAAAGATATTTATGTCGGTTTCTAACTTCGACAATAATTCTGTTGTAGGGTCCACCAATGATTGTGCCGTCATACGAATATTCCCTGTTAAAACGAATATTCCCCGACCAATCAAATATTTTATAACAACTTGCTTACTTTGCAAAATTTATAAATATTACCCACAACTATAACATTATATTAAATCCACACCATAATATTCAAAAATATATTTTGAGAAATGAGCAAACTTAGTCAATCTATCGACAATGACCCAAATCGCATCTATGCCTTGAGAAAACCTCGGGAAGACTAGTAACAAAATCCATGGTAATGGGCTCCACTTCTATTCTGGAATTTTAAGTGGTTGCAATGGACCTTTTGGCACTTGATGCTCCGCCTTGACACGTTGACAAGTTAAACACCTTGAGATAAACTCCGCGATCTCTCTCTTCATATTGCTCTACCAAAATGTATGTCGAAGATCACGATACATTTTGGTACTTCAAGGATGGATTGCAAATGGTGTGTTGTGCGCCTCCATCATGATTTTATACTTCAAGTCAGAGTTGTTAGGAACACAAAATCTAAAGTTAACTCAAAGTATTCCTTCTTCATCGATTCTTGCTTCCGGAATAGCACCTTCTTATAATTTCTTCCTCATACGCATCAACTCCCGGTCTGTAGCTTGAGCAACTTTAACTTTATCGATTAAATTCGGTTCTGCTCGTATATTTGCCATCATCACGTGGGTCCCTGGAGTCTTTAACTCTATCTCCATCCTTTGTAAGTCATACAAAATGGGCCTTTGCGTTGACAATATCGCACTCGTACCCGCATATGATCTTCTACTCAACGCGTCAGCTACCACGTTCGCTTTTCCAGAATGGTATTGAATGGTATGATCGTAATCTTTCAACAGCTCGAACCAACGTCGTTACCGCATGTTGAGTTTATTTTTGGTGAAGAAATATTTGAGGCTTTTATAATCCGTATAGATCTCCACTTTCTTCCCATACAGGTAATGCCTCCAGATTTTAAGCGTAAAAACGACTATTGCCAACTCTAGATCATGAGTAGAATAATTCCTCTCATATTCTTTGACTTGTCATGAGGCATAGGCTATAACGTTCCCATGTTGCATGAGAACACATCCTAACCCTCTGCCTGAAGCATTTGTGTAGATGAAAAATCCCTCCGAACCATATGGTATTGTCAGAACAGGTGCAAAAATGAGTCTCCTCTTAAGTTCTTGAAAACTCTTCTCAAATTCCTCGCTCCACACGAATTTTGTATCTTTTCGAGTCAGCCGAGTTAATGGAGTAGCGATTCGAGAAAATCCTTCCACGAATCTCCGATTATAACCACTAAGCTTGGGAAAGCTACGTCACTTGATTCTTGATTTAAGTTTGCTCTCCGACTTTGTATTGCTTCAATCTTTGCTGGGTCAACAGATATTTTGTGATTTGATATCAGTTGCCCAAGGAATGCTACTTCCTCAAGCCAGAATTCGCATTTCTTTAACTTGACATATAACTTATTTTCACGAAGCTTTTGGAATATCAGCCTCAAGTGTTGCTCATGATCTTCACGGCTTTTGGAGTATATGAGGATGTCATCAATAAAGACAACCACAAAATGATCCAAATATTCCTTGAATACTCAGTTCATCATATCCATGAAGGCAGCAGGAGCATTAGTCAATCCAAAAGGCATGACTAGGAATTCGTAATGCCTGTACCGAGTCCTGAAAGCAGTCTTTGGAATGTCATCAGTTTTAATCTTTAACTGATGATATTCGGAATGAAGATCGATCTTTGAAAAGAATTTGGCACCTTACCACTGGTTAAACAGGTCGTCAATACGAGGCAATAGGTACTTATTTTTAATGGTGACATGATTCAACTCCCGATACTCAATGCAAAGTCGCATACTTCCATCTTTCTTCTTTACGAATAGAATAGGAGTTCCCCAAGGAGACGTACTAGGACGAATAAAATCGATGTCTAACAATTCATGCAGTTAGGTTTTTAACTCCTGAAGTTCAATAGGAGTCATTCGATATGGGGCTTTGGAAATGAGTTTTGTACCGGGTTCAAGGTCGATACAAAATTCGATTTCATGCTCTGGGGGTAGGCCAGGAAGTTCTTCAGGGAATACGTCAGGAAATTTATTAACAATAGAAATATCATTCAAATCTGACGTATTTTTGTTTAAATCATTGACATGGGCTAAGAAATCTTGAAATCCATTTTTCAATAAACGAATAACTTTATGGCTTGATATGAAAGTGATTGACTTGAGTGGTTTTATTGCTTAAATTCGCATAATAGGTTGGTTAGGAATATGAAAGCTAATAACCTTACGAATCAAATGTAAGTATTTTCAAAGAGATAAGATCGACAGGTAATGTGAGGTTGCCGATTTGAGTCAAACAAGATTTATAAACAGTGGATGTAATGAAGGTTTCTCCCAATGGAGTTTCAACAGTTAAGACAAAGTCTAATTTTTCCAGAGTTAAATTTAAACGTTAAGCGCAAGTAGGAGAAATAAAAGAATGGGTAGAACCGATATCAAATAAGGTATAGACTTCGCAAGAGTTTATGATTAGCTTACACGTGATAACTTCGTTCGGGTTCCTCACTTTTTGGGAGGTCACGACAAATGCTATCCCTTAAACTACTGGCTTTGACTTGTCTGGGACGGGCTTTGGTGTCTCCATCCCAGTTGGACTTGACTTCAATGCACGACAAAATCAGGCTAGGTGACCTTCTCTTCCGTAATTATAACATGCTTTTGACTGTATCATGCAGTTTGGACTGATGTGTCCCTCCCCTCCGCATTTGAAGCATACAATCGGTGGTCGTTCTCATTCCTTGAAAACGGGTGATGGTGCTTCTGTCTTTCCATCATTGTTGAACCTTCTTTTCTTGAAATTTCTACTTCTATTGTCTTGGCCATGATTACCACCAAAGTGGTTACCATTTCTGGCATGTTGATTCCCTCCAAGTTTGTTGTCACCGCTTCGATGACTACTACCACTGGTCTTATCGCTTTGCCGACTGCTAACTCTTGGTTGGGTTGACTCATTATCGCGCTCCAATAACTGATCCCTATTTACAACATCTGAATACAAACATAGTTTATGAGAGATAAGGTATTGATGTATTTCGGGTTTTAAACCTCGCAGAAACATTCGCGTCATTCTCTCCTCATTATCAACCAAGGGGACGTAAACCGAGACAACTCTGTAAATTTAGCCTCATATTGCGATACAGTCATATTGTTTTGTTCCAGCTTGATAAATTCCACCTCCTTCATGTGAAGAATACTTTCGGGAAAGTACTTATCGTTGAACAGTTCTTTGAACCTCTCCCAAGACATTTTGAGTGCGGCAGGCTGGGTACGTTTTACTGATCCCCACTAGTAATCTGTGTTTCCTCCCAAAATGAAGGTGGCAAAGGAAACTTTTTGCTCCTCGGAGCATCCCAAGACATCAAATATCTTGGTGATCTTCTTTATCCACATTTCTGCCTTAAGTGGTTCTGACTTTCCCAAAAACTTTGGTGGCCCCAACTCCTTGAACTGCTTAGCAGTGACCATCTAAGAGTTGTCAGCGTTTCCACCTGCATTTTGAACAAGATTCTTTCTCGCCTGATGTTGCATGAATTTCATAAAGCCTCTGAACATTATGTCGTTCATCATTTAGTTGGTGTTGTTGTTTACCTAAGGAATATGGCCTTCCTGATGCACGTTATCATGGGTATTGATCTGTGGTGACTCAACGATCTCCTGTGCTCCATTGCTTATCTCAACATTTTTAGATGTCATTTTCAAACACTGCCACAAAACAAGGGTTAATTGAAAGGTCACTTATCCTAGACTATCACTCCATTCCCCGACTCGTTCCAGTTATATTCTCATTTCCTGAAGAGAAAAATGAAAGCAAATGGTGAGCTCAACTAGCCCAGTAAAGAATATTATGACTAAGATAATGCAGAATAAATTATCGTTAGCCTTTAATAATGTTAAACTGATAGAATACAATAGACAACAAGTTTAACTGCAGCCCAACAAATAATTCATTAGAAAAGTTAAGTAGAGCATGATATCTACTATCTTCTATGATTTAAAAGTTTATCATCAATTTTATTGTTGAGACTCAACTTAATAAATAATCAACATCACTGAATTATCCATGCACTACAGGACAAGGATATTCATTAGTATCACATCCACGAATTATCCATGCACTACAGGCCAAAGATATTTGTGTTATCACCAATGGTCATGATCATGCCAACAACTGTCCATCAATGCACTACGGGACAATAAAGACTTTTACAGGTCATGATTATTCTGAATAATCCCTGGTCATAATCATACCAATCAACAGTCCATCTATGCACTACGGGCCAAAGATGACTTTTATCACAATATAAGCATGATGATGATGACAATGATATAAGCATCAATCAACGAAATCAAGGATAAATATTAAAGATTTTTAATTTATCCTGAGTTTAAAAATGTCTAAATTGTCAACATAATAACTACTTTGTGGAGTAAATTTCAAGAATATTATTTCGACAATAATTTGGACAAAAAAAAAATCATTTTTTGTCATGAATAGTACCGCGGGTGAATAGTACCCGAGTGAATAGTACCCCGTGAATAGTACTTCATGAATAGTACCCTGTGAATAGTACTCTGGCATGAAAAAGTTAAAACTTATCAAGAATGTTCAGAATAATATTTTCATGAAAAGATACTGGATGAAATGCAAATTTCAAGGATATTCTACTAAGTTCATGGAGTATAGAAGCCAAAACTTAACAAAATGAGTGTAGAATTCAAAATCAGAAATGAAATAATATTACTTACATACTACAGAGTATGGAAGAAAATATTATTTCATATGAGTATTGAACAAAAATAATATCCCTTACCTTAAAAAGGAGAGTATTCCAACTGGTATAACGGGGATATTCTTGAAGAAAACGTTCACTGTTTTCTACATTCAAAGCTTCCTAAAACTCGAAAGAAACACGCTCAATATTATAGAAGAAAAATTGTCTGATTCTGGCGTATTTTTCAATTCTAAACTAAGAATCCTATTTATAGGAGAATGGAGATTACAATTTGAATGCAAAGTAAAGAAAAAATCACGGCCTACACAGTACTTTTTATACGAAATCACGGGCGTCGACTAAAAAATTTCTGATTTTACTATGCAAACGCTATGCAAATACTATGCATAATAAAATATAATATATTCTATTTTTCATAAAAAAAACAAAACTTATAAAATATATATATAACGAAATAGTAACTCCCGTGAAATCCTTATCTCCCCCCCCCCCCCGACATTTCATTTGTCATCACACGTGGGCCCCACCCATTTTATATAACTCATGGGCCCCACCACTTAATATATATATATATATATATATATATATATATATATATATATATATATATATCCTGAATAACTTTCTACCGATAATTTTAAAAAATGAGTAAGTGGGGGTCCATATAATAAGCAAAATTTATAACAAATACTTCATAAAAATCTCCTCAATATTTTTAACAACATTTATTCATCATTATTATAACTCGCAATATTAACAACCAGATCGTTCCTAGGAAAGAGAGGGCTTTCCGATAAGGATTTCTCCCTATCGACGCGCAATTAGGTGACCAAACCCCTTTTTTCGACAGAACTTTCTAGACATTGTTAATCATGTAAATAATAATATGAATAACTTTGTCATCTCAATTATTGATTTAATAATATAAAATATTGTGCAAATGATACTGTGACAATAATAGAATCAATAATATGAGATATTATGCAGCAATTATTGTAGCAATAATTTAGTATAACTGAGTGACTTCTCACGTAAGCATCAATAATCAATATTGGGTGCTACTATGCAATTACGCGTATTACTGTACTTTTATCAACGGGTATTTCAACAGTTAACGGTAAAACTTTTGCCGTTATTTTTATAAAAAGATATTTCTGTCATTTTCTAACTCCGACAATAATTTCGTTGTGGGGTCCACCAATGATTGTGTCGTCGTACGAATATTCTTTGTTAAAACGAATATTCCCTGACCAATCGAATATTTTATAACAACTTGCTTACTTTACAAAATTTATAAATATTACTCACAACTATAATATTATAACAAATCAACACCATAATATAAAAAAACTAATATTTCGAGAAAAATTAATATTTATTCATAAAAGTTGGGGTCTTACACTTGCATCCAACCATTTTATAATCTCTTTCTTAACCACTTCTTTCATGATGGGGTTCAACCTTCTTTGTTGCTCAATGGTTAGTTTTGCTCCTTCTTCCAGTAAAATCTTGTGCATACAAAATAATGGACTAATTCCCCGAATATCTGCTAAAGTCCATCCAATTGATGTTTTATACTCTCGCAATAAACTCAACAGTTTTTCTTTCTGAGTGTCAGTCAAGTCCGCCGATACAATAACTGGTAACGTGTCAAATTTTCCCAAATAGGCATACTTCAAATGGGACGGTAGAGGTTTTAACTCCAACACTGGTGGCTCTTCTATTGATGGCTTAAACTTTTTCTCTTCCGCTTCGGGTCGATTATCTGAACTTCCTGGAAACTGGTAATGCATCTAACCATTTGACATAACCTATTTCTTCCTCATTATCGTAGTCGTCCATCCCGACCAAAACAGCTTCTAACGGATCATCAAAATTACTTCCGCTGAGTTTGTGATTCACTTTCTCTTCCATTACATCTACCCGCAGACATTCACCTTATTCTTTTGGGAATCGCATTGATTTGAATACATTAAAGGTTACTTCTTAGTCTTTGACTCATATTTTTATTTCACCTTTTTGTATGTCTATCAAAGTTCTACCCGTTGCTAAGAATGGTCGCCCAAGGAGGATGGGAATTTCCTTGTCTACTTCACAATCCAGGATAATAAAATTCGTCGGGAAGATAAATTTATCATCCTTTACCAAAACATCTTCCACAATACCCCTTGGATATATAACTGATCTATCTGCCAACTGTAAACTGATATTTATTGGTTTTGGTGCTTTAAGTCCGAACTGGGTGTAGATGAATAGTGGCATCAAATTTATGTTGGCCCCCAAATCACATAACGCTCTTCCCGAAAATTGGTTACCAATCTCATATGGAATAGTAAAACTACCTGGATCTTTTAACGTTGGTGGTAATTTATTCTGTATAATTACGCTGCATTCTTCGGTTAACGCCACTATCTTAAACTCACCCAATTTCCTTTTATTCGACAAAACCTCTTTCATGAACTTGGCATAACTAGGCATATGTTTCAAGGCTTCTGCAAAAGGTATGTTGATATGCAGTTTTTTGAAAATATCCAGGAATTGAGAAAATTTCTTGTCTAGTTTTGATTTTTGAAATATCTGCGGATATGGTATGGGGGGCATTATAAAGCTTTGTTCAAGTGATTTCTTCTCTACCTCAACATCCTTTAGTTTTACTATTTCTAAGACTTCCTCTTTCTCCCAAATTACTTTGTCCATCTTGTCTTTATCCTTAATTGTCACTTGCAGTACCTTTCCACTTCGTAAAGTCACGGCCTTATAATGTTCATCTTTGCCTGGATTAATCTCGGTGTCACTGGGTAGTGCTCCTTGTGGACGGCTATTCAAAGCATGCGCTATCTGAACCATCTGATTCTCCAAATTCTTAATAGAAACGGCTGGACTTTTTACATTCATATCTACCCGACTTAACAATTTATCTTACTCACTCATCCTCTTGTCGGTAGCTACAATAAATTTGGACAATGCTTCTTCTAAATTTGTTTTCCTCTCTAGCTGTTGTAGAGTCTGATTCTGAAATCCGGGTGGATTTTGCAGTCTAGGAGCTTAAGCTTGATTATTATTCCATGAAAATCCTAGATGATTCTTCCACCCCGGGTTATATTCATTCTGATTTTGATAAGGCTGTGATGGTCTATTATAACTTCCCACAAACTGAGCCGATTCAGCACTGATGACACACTGATCTGTAGAATGACTTCCATCACACAACTCACAAACCATTGCTACTTGCGGTACTGATGGTGGGCTCCATGTTTCAATTTTCTTAGTTAACGCTGATACATGTGCTGTCAAAGCTGTCACTGCATCTAGTTCGAGCTTTCCTTGTGTTTTCGGGGGATTAGACCTTGTCATTGGCCACTGATAATTTTTGTTGGCCATCGTCTCTAACAATTGATAAGCCTCATCAAAACTCTTTGTCATGATAGCTCCTCCTACTGCTGCATCAATATTGGCTCGTGTGGACCCATGCAATCCGTCACAAAATATTCCAACCTGCATCCATTGTGGAATTCCGTGATGTGGACATTTGCGGAGCATATCCTTAAATCTTTACCATGCCTCATATAATGTTTCTGAGTCGAAATGCGCAAAAGTATGAATATCATTATGTTGTTTTGCTGACTTTGCTGGTGGACAAAACTTAGCTAGGAATTTTTGACCTAAATCATCCCTGGCTGTGATTGAACTTGGCGGCAATTAGTGTAACCAACTTCGAGCTTTATCCCGCAATGTGAATGGAAATAACCTCAACCTTATTGCGTCTTCCGAAATATTATTGAATTTAAAGGTGTCGCATATTTCCAAGAAACTTAAGATATGCTCATTCGGATCATCATTCAAACCACCCCCAAACTGAATCGCATTTTGTAACATCTGTATCATTCCTGGTTTTATCTCAAAACTGTTCGCATTAATTGTCGGCCTCCGAATACTAGACTGTATGTGTGTCACTATTGGCATAGAATAATCCCTGAGTGATTTTTGTTCTTCCTCTGCCATGACTTATGGAGTTTCTTCTGCTGCTAGTTCTTCCAATGGTATAACCTCACTAGTCAATCGTAATTTTTGGAACTTTCTCTCAATATCGTCTGCGTAAGGCAAAAGTTCCTCTTTACCCTTTGATCTAGTGTGCATACACTAACAAATAAGTTCTGCAAGCACAAGAATGAAAATAAGTAAATAACGTTTAAATTAAGACTGAATTAATTATAACTAATATGGAATTAATATTAATGTAGAATTCCCCGGCAACGGTGTCAAAAGCTTGTTGATCGATTTCACAATTAAAACATATGTGCAGGTATATATGGTCAAATAAAGTAAAAGCAGAGTGTCGTACCCATAAGGAATTTCAATTAATAAACTCCAACTACTAGTACTTTATCAATTCAATTTAATTTAAACAACCGTAATTTGTGATTTTCTAATTAAGAAAACTAAAATTAACTAATTAAATTTGTCTTACTCTAAAAATTGAATCAAATAAATAAAAGTTAAGACTACAATATCCCCAATTATGTAATACAAACCAATTATCCAGTTACTCCAGTTATTAATTCAACTGAATTGTTAACAGAAATTCTAATTGTTAAAAGCCCTTTTGCAAGTGGTCAAATAATATTTATTTAATTCAATTAATTCTGTGACATCCCTACGCAAAATAATAAAATTAAATTTATTAAGTTCCAATTCCCAATTGTTACATGTAATGAAAAGAGATATTCATTTTCAATTCACAACCCTAATTATTTATCTTATGTAAATAATTAAGCATACATGTTATCACATTCAGTTCTAACCTTAGAATCTCCCGAATCTATCTAGTGTAACACAGTAATTATCGGCTAAATAATTAATCAATAAACACAAAATATGATAAATAATTCAATTTGACTTAGATAACTGGATTAAACTGAATAATCAATTCTATTCCACGATTCTCCGTTGGTCTCCAAAATAGTCTCCAGTTCTGGTTAGTTCTTTTCGCCACACGTTTCCTCCCTTAAATACTTCTTTTATTTTTAGATTCCTATTCACCATCAACTTCTTCTCCCTAACGGCATACTGATCGAGATCTCACGACCCTAAGAACCGGTATTTGGATTTTTTTACTACATCTGGCCGTAGCTAGCCTCTTTTCAAATGATTACGATATTGCCATTAATGATGCTGAAATACCTGATTTGACCCTGCCTTTGCCTCATCTGCAAAACACAAAGAAACAAATAAAAATTATCCTACTAAACTTAAAAACCACAATAAATCAAGCCTAGTTATATCCAATTCATGGGTATATTACTCATTCATCAACCTTTAGTAAATAAATACTTTTATTTATAAATGAATAAGATTGTTTACAAAGTATATAATTTATCATCATACATGATTTGCTTGTATGCATACTACTTTCATGCTTATGTCGTGTTATCAACATTCCCTCTTTGGCCTCCCGGGGTTGTCTCCAGGGTTGAGGTGGTTTTTTGACTATCCCTTGGGGTTGTTTCCGGGGTTCAACTGATGTTGACTCTGTTTTTCCTTAGGGTTATCTCCAAGTTAGATTTGACATCCCAAGGGCCAGTCTCCGGGGTTTGATTGTTACTGTCGTCTTCTGGGGTTGTCTCCGAGGTGTAAAAAGACGTTTTTGCCCTCCAACATGGTTAGTCCAAGGAAAAAAATCTAGTGTCTACAATACTCTTTAACTCCATAGCTACTAACTTCGAACAAGATCAAACAATGCGCTATAATCATTTGATGAGTGATTACTAGCAGTTAGTGTGACGCCCCCAAAATAGGTATACCACACCCATTCTGAGTCGCCAAATACATGGTACAAAAAGCAAACTACAACTTCAATAATCTGATTGTCAATGCAAAATACAACAACACATCTTTGTGAGTTTAAATACAAATATTGTCTTCTAGACAATATCCACACTCAAATAAGTCCTCATTACAATTATTCAAACACTATTTTACAGAAATAATGAGGATTGCTAAAACATCTTTCTAGAACCATCACTCCATACCCCCATTTAGATCCTGCTTATGTTCTCACCTCCTAAGAAGAAAAATGGAACAAAAAGGAAAAGGGTGAGCTCAACTAGCCCCGAAAAAGAATATTATGACTAAGATAATATACAACAAATTATCGTTAGTCTTTGACGAGGAAAAATCGATAAAATATAATAGACAACAAGTTTTAGATCAACAACTGCAGCTGAACAGTAATCCATTAGAAGAGTCAAGTAGAGAAAGAATTCTACTATCTTCTAAGATTTAAAAGTCCATCATCAATATTTTATCCCTGTAACATCAATCAATATACATCTTGAATCAAATATTCATCTTTTACTACATGGCAAAGATATTCATTTGTAACACCAGTTGGTCATGTTCATCTCAACACCTGTTCATCTTTGCACTACGGGCCAAAGATATTCATTAAGTAATCATTCATCTTTGCACTACAGGCCAAAGATATTCATTTGTATCATCATTTAGACCGAGGATGATGAAAATATTTTAAAGAAAAGCGAATCCGGTGAGATAAAAGATCAAATACTAAGGATTCGTATTACAGTTTATCCAAGTTCAATAATATTCTGAAATAACCAATTTTGAAGCAGAATTCAAAAATAATGATCAAAACATGGATACAATCAAAGATAGTAACCATAATAGACAACTTGGACAAAAAGAAGAAAATTTCATTTTTTGGTGAATAGTGTCGTATACGTGAATAGTATCGTATACGTGAATAGTAACCCCGACATAAAAAGTTCTAAATTTGATAAAAAGTTCATACCAACATTTCGGTATAATGATATTGAAGACAATATCATTTTAAGAAGAATATAACACCCCTTACCTCAAAAAGATAATACTTCTGGCTGGAATACTGGATATAGTGCTGAAGGAACTTGCACCGTATAGCAACACTCAAAGTATCAAAATACTCACAAGAATACGCTCGATAATATATAGAGAGAAAGAGAGAAAACTTGTTTCTGGTGTGATTTTCAATTCTAACTTAGCCCTCTATTTATAGGAAAATGTTAGCATGCCGAAGCAGACTTGACCTGTAATCTGATGGCTTTACCTGCTACTATTCCCACCCACCACATTTGAATAAAAATTCAGCATATTTCTTCACCAACCACAAGTGGGGTCCACTCAATTCTAGAATTTTCCACCAAAATCATTTATAAACCTAATTTCTGAATCAGTCTCCTCTTAAAATTTATAACAAATCATACGTTCTTTTTTAACGGTTCAAAATTTGTGGACATATACTCAACTTATATATGTATAACATATCCAAAAATCACAACGATCCAACGGTCGGATTAAAATTATAACTCACACAATATATCTCAAAAATCTAGTTTAATTTTTAATACCTCCATTAAAACAAAATTACCGATAAAACACCTCAACATTAACTCCTTCATTTTTAACCACAATAAATATATCCAATATTTATATCCACATTAAATAAATATTTCCTTATCATATGAATCAATAATTAATTATTCACAAATAATATTACGAGAATCACATTTATGATAACCAAAGTAGTTCCGGAAAGAGGGACTTTCAATAAAATTTCTCCTTCTTGGCGCACGCAATTAGGTGACCAAACCTCTCCTTGATGAACTTTCTAGACATTGCCAATAAATATCTAATAATATTATTCAAATAATATGAATTATTGATCGATAATGGGAAATTCGTGCGGTGACAATTATTGAAATAATGATAATATAAAATATCAACGCAACAATTATTGAATCAATAAAATAAAATATTGAGCGGTAACTCATCGTAACAATTATTGAAGCAATGCCATCTTTACGTAAGGATCGATAATTCATCAATCTTGTAATGCAATCTGGTGTCATGCAATTATGCGACCCGCAGCGTATTCTTTGTATTTTAACCATTGGGTATTCCAACAGTGTTAACGGTAACAATTACGCCGTTATTTATAAAAACTCAAATTTGTCATTTTCTTCATCCAAGCGGTTATTACATTATGGGGCCCCTAAATGGCTGCTGCTGCAAGTAAATACGAATATTCCCAAGCGGAAAGAATATTCCACGACCAAACGAATATTCCCAAACCTGATGAATATTTTATAACCACTTGCTTATTTTGCAAAATTTGCACATTTCACCCATAACCAAAGTATTATATCAAATTATCACCATATTATTCACAATAATAAATAGAGGAAATTCGATTTTTATTTATAATAAGTTGGGATCTTACAGTTAGCGAGCAAAGTTGTTTTCTCAGTTCGATGTTATAAAACTGTCCTTAAACTGAATGCATGAGAAAAATTGTTGGTTGACCAGTATGATCCGGATGATAATATTATTGAACTGATAGAAAATGACATTGATCGCACGGTTGGAGATCTATCTCAAGATATGGGTTACGATAATATCGATGAAGATGTAAAGGAGGAAGTAGAAGAAGATGAGTTTTTGCCACCTATTATGTGACGCCCCCAAAATTGGTACACACAACCAATTCTAAGTCGCCAAATACATGGTACAGAAACCAAATATAAACTTCATTAATACAATTGTCGTGCAAAATACGACAACACATGTGTTGTGAGTTGTATTACAAATATTGTATTGTAGATAATATCCAAACTTAAATAAAGTCTTCATTACAATTATTGATACACTATTTTACAAAATAGTGAGGATTGCTATAATAATCGTCCTCAACCATCATTCCACACCCTGACTAGTCTCAGTTATGTTCTCGCGTCCTGAGAAGAACAATGGAACAAAAAGGAAAAGGGTGAGCTCAACTAGCCCAGTAAAGAATATTATGACTAAGATAATGTAGAACAAATTATCCTTAGTCCTCAACAAAAAAAATCTGATAGAATACAATAAACAACAAGTTTTAGATCAACAACTACAGCTGAAACATCAATCCATTAGAAGAGTCAAGTAGAGCATGCTATCTACTATCTTCTATGATTTAAAAGTTCATCATCAATATTTTATCCATGTAACATCATTCAATAAATATTTCAAATAAACAAATTATCCATGCACTACAGGCCAAGGATATTCGTTAGTATCACCAGTGGTCATGATCATGCCAAACACCTGTCCATCTATGTACTACGGGCCAAAGAGGACTTTCACCACAAACCTTATCTGTAACTTTAAAGATTATGATTATACCAATACACAATTCTTGGTCATAATCATACCAATCAACAGTCCATCTTTGCACTACGGGCCAAAGATGACTTCCAGTACAATATAAGCATGATGATGATGACAATGATATAAAAATTCAATCAAGTGAGATAAAGGATAAATATTAGAGAATTCTAATTCAATTTATCCAGAGTTCAAAAATGTCCAAAATTTTAACATGATAACTATTTGTAAAGTAAAATTCAAGAATGATATTCATGTATCAAAAATAATTTGGACAAAAAAAAAATTAAATTATGTTGTGAATAGTACTCGTGAATGAATAATCTTAGTATGTATAAATAATCTTTGTATGAATAGTGCCATGAATAGTACCATATGAATAGTACCCATACATGAAAAGTTTAAAATTTAATAAGAAAGTTCAGACCAATATTCCAATGAAATAATATTAGATGAAGCGCAAAACTTAAGGAATTTTTAATCATTTCAGGAATTATAGAAACAATACTTACCATAGTAAGTTTAAATTTAGGAATATGAAATGAAATAATATCCCTTACATAATATGAAGTATGAAAGAAAATAATATTTCTTACGAGTATTGCAATAAAATAATATCATTTACTTTAGTAGAATCTGGATTTGACTGGAATATCGGATATTATTCTGAGAAAATCTTGCACAAAAAGCTACACTCAAAGTATCCTTATACTCAAGAAAAATACTCACAATACTATGAATAAGTTTTTTCTGATATTGAAGGTGTGTTTTAGGAAGGAGGGGTTACCCCTTATTTATAGTGCAACGGAGGGAGGAAAAATCAAATACATGTGCCTAACTTAACAAAAATTCCCCTCCGCCTAACTTTTTTTTCTTCTTCCTTTGCCTAACTTCTTATTTTTCATAATTGAGGACCCACAATTTAGCAATCAAGCTTTGCCGAAGAATAAGCATGCATTCACTTAAGAAATAATGTGCAGAATTCAAAACGTGGATGAAAGGAAAAAATAAAAATGATAACCTTCACTCCACTTTTACTCACATGCTAAAAATTATATATTATTATAATAATATTACCATTTAAATTATAAAAAATTGTAATATTATAATAATATATTTGAATGAATATTTTATCGGAGAACATAATTGCCAAACTTTCAACAAATATTTCATGCTAAATTCCTTCATTTATATCAAAATTGAACCAATATCTACCACATAATAATTATTCAAAAATAATATTATAAGCTCACAATATTAACAACTAGATCATTCCAAGGAAAGAGGGGGCTTTTCGATAAGGATTTATCATTATTAGCGCGCAATTATATAACCTAACCCCTTTTCTCAACAGAATTTTTTAGACATTTCCAATAATGCTAACTAATAATATGAATAATTGTGTCATGTCAATTATTGATTTAATAATATAAAATATTATGCGAGATGATCTTTGTGACAATAATTGAATCAATAATATGAGATCTTATGCAACAATTATTGTGCCAATTATTGAATGAAACCGAGTGACTTCTTACGTAAGAATCGATAATCGAAATCTTTATAACAATGCAAGTGTATTTCTTTATGCGACCCAGCGTATCGACATTTTGCCGTTATTTTTATAAAAAAGGTTATTTCTGTCACTTTCTATATCCGACATTTATTTTGTTATGTGATCCACCAATGATTGCACCGTCGTACGGATATTCTCCGACCAAACGAATATTTTATGACCACTTACTTATTTTGCAAAATTTGCACATTTCACCCATAACTAAAGCATTATATCAATTTAACACCTTATTATTTAAAAATAATAATAATTAGAGAAATTAAATCTTTATTCATAAAAAGTTGGGGTCTTACATATTATTTCTCAAACAAAGGGCCGCAAAAAATAATCTAGATTAAATAGTTTACTCGAGAAAATCGTGGGTTCTAAGCCTCATCGAAAATGTGCAACTTGAGGCTTTGAAATCGACCACGATAAGCAAAATTATTATCGAGTGTTAACGATCCTGAGCCAAAAAAATAGCTTTCAATTGTATTATTTATGTTATGTTTTTTGTACATATGTGAATGAAAATATCATTGAGGAGTTAATGAATTTGTTTATGCTATATTACATGAATATTAAGAGTAATAATACTAAGAAAATAATATTAATATTTATTTTAATATTAATATTAATAATATTAATATTACTCGATTCATATCGTGAAAAAGAATATTAATATCAATACTACTACTTCTATTATTCATATTAATATTACTTTTAATATTCATAATAGTAATAACTAATGAGCTTTTGTTCTGCATAGTATTATATTAAAATGAGTTTTATAATGTTTGTTTACCTTAAATTCAATTAATATTCTTTACAAATACATTTTTGTTATTAAATCAAACATTTCGTAAATTATTGAGGAGTGTACTAATTAAGGATACATACATTTTATTAGGGAGGGTACTATTTAAAGATAGTAAAGTTTTCAAAGTTTTAAAAAATCAAGACAAAAAAGAACCTAGTCGCTCATACTTCGTTTGTTGTGCCATTGATTGTGTCCCATGTTTTTAGCCAAATTATCTTTTCACTGGTCCGGCATTTGAAATTCCACAATATCAAAGTGGATCAAAGGGACCCTACTAGATCCCAACAACCTCCCTTCAAAATTAAATCCAGTGAGATTATCATCACACCTCATGTAAGGTCGCCAAAGCACATCCCATCTAGGTTGAACATCTAACTCCCTCGATAAAATGATAAATGGTGATAGATTCTCTCGCCTACTTGGATAACTGGGGGTTCCAAAATATGCCCATTTTATCGCCCTAGGTAACCATAAGTCTGATTGTGGTCAAGGGTTTGGTCGTCCAATATTTAGACGCTCATAGGCCCAAATTTATAATATTGTTACACAACCATTAATATATTTAACTCATTTCCTACTTGCAGTATATAAAACTCTATACAAATATCTTAAAATTGTCGCCCCAAGAGTACGTGACACAATCTTCAGTGTTGCAATAAAATACATATATTTTTTGGTGCACAGTATTCTTTAGACCTATTTGGGAATAATATTTTCCCACACAACCACGTAATGTAGACCTTTGTGTATCGACCGACAATTTCTTTACTCGCTTTCTCTGGACAATTATTAAAATGTTTGTGCAACCACACTAACGAAACTGCACTTCATTTTTTTGACCTAACATATTCAACAACTAATCCATCTCCAAAATTATCTCTAAAATAAATCAACGGGGTGTCAAATAAGGGACAAGTTAAGGGTTTGCCCACCACCGACAATCCAAGAATAAAGTGGACATCCTCCAACATTATTGTTATTTTTCCACAATTAAATAAAATGTATTGGTCTCCGGCCGCCATCTCTCCACCAGGGCAGATATGAGACTAAAGTCAGTTTGGTGTACAACTCCTAGGATTTTAAAAACTCCAAACTCACATTTAACTAGAAAATTTTTTTGTGCGTTTGTTAAGTTCCATTGATTGTATTTTTTGTTCTGTAAATTAACTCGAGCTTAATTTTCCCCTATCTTTCTCTTTATATACGTCATCTGAGTCATGATTTTGTTGATTATAAAAAATACTTTGGTCAATTGGTCCATAATCTCATCTGTCCATCTTTTACCTAAAAAACAACATGAATCGATTTATAATAATAATAATAAGAAGAATAATAGTAATAATAATAATCAACAACAACAACAACAATAATAAATAATAACAATAATAAATAATAACTACAATAATAATAATAATAATTAATATTAATATTATTACTATTATTATTAAAAATAATAACAATAATAATAACAATAATAATAATAATAATAATAATAATAATAACTGAATGGATAACAACAACAACAACAATAACAATATTAATAATAATAATGAATAAAAACAAAAATAATAATAATATTAATATTATTACTATTATTATTAAAAAAATAATAACAATAATAATTATAATAATAATAATAATAATAATAATAGTAATAATGATAGTAATAACTAATATTAATATTATTACTATTATTATTAAAAATAATAATATTAATAGCAACAACAATAACAATAACAATATCAACAATAATAATATTAATAATACTAAATAATAACAACAAAAACAATATTATTATTATTATTAACCAAATGGATAAAAAATATTATTATTATTATTACTATTATTATTAAAAATAATAACAATAATAATATTAATAATAACAACAATAAAAATAATAAAAACAACAACAACAATAATAATAAAAAAAATGATAATAATAACTAATATTATTATTATTATTATTATTAAAAAATAATAACAACAACAATAACAACAATAATAATAATAATAACAGTAAAAAAATCTTACAAAATTGTTTGTGTAGATGTCAAAATTGTTGAATCCAGCCGCTACAACTTGTAGTATGTCTTTCCTCTTCTTTCCGTCTTCTTTTTCATTCTTCTTCTCTTCTTTCCCCTTAATTCTCTCTTATGTTTATGTTGGTTTGATTGCTGTGAATGTTAAACTTATTGATGGGGAAAGAAATGGGAAAAGAAGGGCTAAATAAAAAGTATGAGTCCTACCGCTACAAGTTGTAACGGCTTTGTCTTTTTCCATGTCAATTCATTTTCTTATTTCCCATGTCAGATGTCAGTTACTTTTCTCATACTTTTTTCATATGCATGCTTTTCACGTGGACTTTCATTCCCGAGGAGAAGCTCAGCCGCTACAACTTGTAGCTAGCGGCAGTATAAAGGAAATTGAGAAAAATTGGGAAAATTAAAGGAAATCAAAATCAGAAGATGTAGTCGAAATACATGGAAACTGAAAATCATCTTAAAGCTTTGAAGATCTCCCTGTAATCAGCTGAAGATTTATTTTTAGCAGTTTGTATATTTTTGAATTTCAAAATTAATGTAGGTGATTAAGTCTAGGAGATATTGTTTGTATATATATCAACATTACAGAATCAATAAGGTAGGTTTTGAAGTTTTTTTCATGAGCTCTTATATATATATATGGACATGAAAATTAGGTATGAGAGTATTTGAATTTCACATATTAATATTTTTATCCACTATTTGAGTCAAAATATAATTAAATAAAATTTAAATACACTCATATTCAATTTTCATGTTCACATAATTTTTTTTTTTTTTTTCATTGAGAAGTATTCTTCACATTTCAACTTCCTTTATACGCCATTTGGAAGGATAAATTTTTTGTTCTATAATATCTTAACACGTACGCGTCGTAAACAGGAGAAGGCATCTAAACATAAAGCTAAATTAGGGTTAAAATATATAGGCCAAATCAAATGTAACTTAATTATAAGACTGAGACAAAGTTGAGCATTTTCCCTTTCATCTCTTGGAGTTTAAGTTGGTGATTAGCATTTTGGATACGTTACAAACAATAGCCAATACTTTACACTATAATATTAGACTGTTATTCTCTCGTCTCTTAATATAAGTCGTTTTAGAGAAGTGTTTTTATCTCTTAATATATATGTTGTTTGAGAATTTTAAATAAGCATTAATTGCTTAGTTTCTAATACTAATATTATCTCAAATATTAAATATAACTTTGGTTCTCTCACTAGGCGATCATATCATGCCATAAAAATTTTTATATTTTTGCTCAATAAATGACACTCTGTTTTTCTAATACAAGAATAATATAAATAATTGATATTATATTTAATAGTATATAATTATTTACTTAACACTTATATATAACTCTAAAACGACTTATATTAAGTGCATGCACGAGGGACCGAGGGAGTAGTATATATA
This sequence comes from Panax quinquefolius, assembly GCA_020205615.1. NCBI lineage: Eukaryota > Viridiplantae > Streptophyta > Magnoliopsida > Apiales > Araliaceae > Panax > Panax quinquefolius. Next base: position 77,950,518 of record CM035174.1, read on the forward strand.
ATACCCATCCGAAACCCTTGCTTGAAAGTTATAAATGCATTTATTGATAGTAAAGTAACGTACCCTCTTTATATATATATATATATATATAAAAGTTTGATCATATTCTTCCAAATCTTCTTGTAAATTTTCAAAATCAAATTAAAGGTTCTTGATAATTCTTCTAGTGATACGATACCTCCATTCCAAATAATCCATCAGGTATGGCTGTCTCAATCTCTCATATATAGGCGTTTCATACACTAAATTGTTTTGTTTTTGTTATTATTGTTATTTTTTGAAAAATGACGCTAGCTTCCGAATACATATAAAAATAATTTATGTATATGCATACACACTATATATATATTTCAAAATATAGGATTAATCGTAACTTTTTAATGCCAATAAGATATATTTTAAATTCAAAATATATTTTAATTATTTAATTTTAATCAATATATACTTATTAAAAAATTAATTATTTAGAAGTACGACTAATGGGAAGATTCTTTGTGTTCAAAAGTTAAATAGATCACACTGATTTTGATTTAATTTGTAAGTTTATTATATATATATGGACTGATGTATGTATATATATATTCTTGCAACTAGTGCTGGCTGGGTGATTGTGATTCAAATTTATAAATTCAAATTTCTGATATATAAGTATTTCAAAAATATGATCAATGATATGCAATATGAAAGGAATGCTTAAATAATTTGTCTATAAATAAAATGGATATATTCAAAGACGAATCAAATGTGTGTTAACTGGACTATAATATTTTATTTTGAGAGAATTGACAAATAATTGTGAAACACCGTATAGTAGTACTTCATTTAAATATAGAAAACGATATATATGTCAATAAATATATTGATAAAATTAGAATGCAACAAGCATAAAAATTTATACAATAAAATAAAATAAATTAAGATATGATTTTTAATTCTTACTTATCCCAGAGCTTTTAAACGTTTTTTACACAAATATTTATAAGCTTTGTTTTTCTTAAGAAATATTTTCCATTTCTGCACGAGGTTAAATAACTTAATAAAACACATCTAGAAGAAAAGGTGAGATAAGCATTTATATTTCAGAGAATATTTACGTAATGCATGACGTATTCATGGTAGGAAAAAAATACTCAATATTAATACTTTTTATTGATTTTATAATATTAATACAATTATTTATATTTAAATTCTCATCTAATTGTATAATTTTCTAAGAAGTGATGCTACATAAATATGTATAGAAAATAGATATATGACATTTAATACTAAAAGTATTATAGACAAATTATTATAAAAAATAAATTATTTAAGATAAATAAGCATTTAACTTAAAATTATCTAAAATAATAATAAGAATTTTTATCTTGGATGGAAAGAGTATTTCTTATAAGGTGAATTATACGAGTAGAACCTCTATAAATTAATACTTTCGATAAATTAATAATCTCTAAAAAATAATATTTTTTTCGGTCAGAGCTTGGGCTAATGGGATAAATTAATAATTTCGATAAAATAATAAAATAATAATTTTTAAAAAGATTCTTATATAAATATATGCTCCCACCAAAATCATAAATTAATAATTTTTTTAAATTACAAATATATATAGAGTAATCTTGTAAAATATGATTCTATTCTCGATTGTTTTGTCTTGAAATTCAAATCTAATTGAATTTCATCCTTAATTTTTCTCATTGCGTCCAAAAGTTTAAGTGTTGCATTCTCGAATTGTAATAAAAAACTTGAGAAGAGTCGTTGACGCTATTATTATATTAATTTAATAAGTCTGATACATTGTATCAAAAAAATATGATATAAACATCAATAAAATATAATAATTTTAATGTAATTAAATTTATGTTCACTGAATAAAAAAATATTCTTTAAATTAATAAATTATTAATTTATCAATTAAATAATAATTCTCTAAATTAATAAAAAAATTCAATCTCAACATTATTAATTTATAGAGGTTGTAGTGTACTATTATTTTTCACTCGCGGTAATAAGAGAGATAGACATAAAAAGTCGGCAGCCGCTCATTGACTTGAACAAAACTGGTCCTTCGATGCCCACGAGATGGTTGTTGACCTGCCTGGGTAACATGGGTCCTAGTTAGCTAGCCATAATTTTCAAATTTTTATTTGGATTCATAAGATTTAATTCATTTTTTATTCCAAATTATGTTTAGCTTTCAAATGGTAGTGTATTTGCTATTTGCTAGCATTGAATTTCCAAATTTCATATTAATATTCAGGATCAGAATCTGAAGTTTAATCACATAATTTATTACAATAATTTATATTAAATCAAAAGAAAAAAGAAATAAATATTTGCCCGCATGACCTATCACATGTTATTTATTGAGAAACTGATATTTTCAACGGTGTTTTTAATATTTCCACATAGTTCTCTCTCACATAAAAAGAAAGGGAGTCACACTTCATGCGAGAGGAGATCATATAAAAATATTAAAAACTGTGTAAAAAGTGCTCCCCTATTTATTGTTATCGTATGCGATGTAGTTACGTTACTTATCTGCAATTAATTTTCTTATTTTTATTTTTAAATGAATAAATTTTACTCCTTCCGTCTCAGGATAAAAGTCCTTATTACTATTTTGGGTAGTCACATGTTAAATATCCACTTTCCTTTAATAACCAAACTTTTACACATTTTTTTCTATTATACCCGTAGCATTAAATATCTCATACTTTTCTTATCCTAATTCTCTCTCCATATTTAATGACATATTATTATGTACAATTTTGTCATTTTATTTTTGTTCTTAATATGCGTGAAAAGTCCACGACTTTTATCCTGGGACTGAGGGAGTATATCTCATCAATATATGAGATATATAACCGATGATGACAGAAGAAAAAACGGACAACAAATCTAAATTTATGTTCAACCATTTATATCTCCGAGATTGATGTTAATTTGGACCAAATTTGATATAATCGGTTCACCTTTAAAGTCCCTTATGAATCAGTCAATAGTATATATAATTTTATGACATTGTTTTCAAAACCCTCCTTATGCAGGATGTCCAAATCTCCTCAACTACTCCCATGGCTATCTTTCTTCTTATTTGCACTGCTCTTAAATCCCTCTCATTGTGATGTTGGCACTGCAAGCCACTATAACCCACCCTACGTGCGTAAGTAAATGATCTGTGTCAGTAATTGCATACAAACATAATATCTATATGCAAAATTTATGAACATAATAACTTGTGATCCGACTTTTTTAAAAGATTTTGTTGCTTGGTTCGAAAAATGTGTCAGCCACGGCTTGCTACGGGAATGATGTCACTCAGTTCCCGTCGAGCAATTTATTTGCGGCGGCGGGCGAGGGGATATGGGACAATGGGGCAGTCTGTGGGAGACAATATCTGGTGAGGTGCATAAGTGCAGTTGTGCCAAGGACTTGCGTTCCGGGACAGATGATACAAGTGCGGATAGTTGACCGGGCACAAACATCAGCCTCTAGGCCTTCCGGGGCAGGCACAACAATGGTTCTTTCTGAAACTGCTTTTGAGACAATTGCTAATCCTACAGCTAACTCAATCAATATAGAATTTCAACAGTAAGTGCCTAAACATACAAACACGAATTCAAATCTGTTGTCCCATCTCCTATCTCATCTCATGCATGCATTGTTGTTCACATAATTTTTGTTCTGTTACGTTTAGAATACTTATAGATATATAGATAAGAATTATGCGATAGTTTTACGTAAAGAGCGGAGAAACAGATGAGACAGATAATGTGACAGCAGAATTAGACTCAACAAACACACATGGTTTTTTGGTTTAGCTTTCTTCAAGCCCTATTCATTTAGTATTCTAAATTCTACCTCTAATTAACATCAATTTTTCAACTTTTAGACGACCACTTAAGTACTTAATTGTATCTCTTAAAACCTTTTGCGTTGCGTAACGAGCCTTATTTAACTTTTGACTTTCTTTTTACATATGATTTCAATTAAAATAAACTAAATGATTCCCTTATTTTGGGTCGGAGCTAGTGTATATACTCCTTGATAAATATTTTTAAAAGAAAACGAAAAAGGAAATTAGGCCTCATTTTTTAGCAAAGTAGCTTGGTCTAGCCTAGCTTTAAAAAGGTCTGGAATTGGCCTGGACGTAAGCTTAGTACCGGCCTGGCCTGCTGACAATAAAATAATAAGTCCTCAGTCCTTGTTTAGTCGAACTAGCCCAAATTTCCCCTAAAAAAAAACTACCTAAAAATAGTCAAAGTCTGACTTGACTTAACTTAATCAACTGTCAAGGCCTGACAGACCCGGATCAAACCAGGCTAGTAGCTTGTTTGTGTATGTCTATTTCTTATTGATAAATTGGTGAATTTGAAATTCTTATTCAAAAGGGAATGGATGTAGTCAAATTTACTAATGTAATAAAGAGAATCTTAATATTCTGATAAGTTGAATATTGAGATTGGTAGGAAATGGTTAGCATGAAGTTAACTTTAGTCAATTGATCAAATAGTGTTAATCTGGTATGGAGGTAAATCTCTCCCCTTGTGTATGTCAAGATCGTATTGTATTAGTCGATTAATTTATTATAAAATTAATTTCATAATAACCGGATTCAATTAACAGATTTTGGTGTTGTTTCTTGAAACTGACAGATGATAAATTTTCATGTGCAGGGTTTGACATTACAATGGGATTGATGGATTCATGCATGCATCTATTTTGCGACGAGAAAATTTGACTTTCTCATATGGAATATGCATGTATATAAAATCATATTTAAAAGTTGGTCAACACATTCATTTCAATATTATCCATTAATTCTTTATTACATTAATTGCTTACTTTTCTCCATGATCTTAGTCCACATTCAACACGTTGCTTTTTGGTAGGGTTGTTGGTGATGAAGTCTCCCGAGTATTTTTAGCAGTTTTATTATGGTGTTGATGTATTGTTTTAAATCACAAATAAATAAATTTGAAAATAAAAATTGAAAAAGGAAAAAAAAAGCAGCATGCATGTTCACTAGCAAATGTAATTAAGTATAAGAAATAAACAGATTTGACTCCTCTCCATTATATATCTCTCTAAAGTTTTTTCCCAATCTGTTCAAAACCAAAATTAGCTGATACCAAGTGAAGCAAAGGATCCTTCATGAACTCACACTTTCTAAAGCAAGATGTTTGCCAACTACATATGGAAAATGCAGAAAACTTGATTTTCTAAACTGAAAAAGAGCAGAGAAAATTAAGCATGTATCAGAAAACTTAATTTTCGAAACTTAAAGAAATTATAAATAACAAATAATTTATAATTTATTTATGTATTTATAAATAACAAAGAAAATGCAGATGTTGGAGGGCTTCTAGTCTTATGATTTGTTCGTCCAAACGCCAGTTCCATCGCATGGAAAGAGACTGAGCTTCGAACAACCGATTTTCTCCAAGTAAATTAAGCTTGGAAAAGACCATTGCATCTGTAGATACGACACAGATGGTGGATGTGGATGGTGCAGGAATGGTCGAAAGGGGATGGCGCGGATGGGATCATCACTGCTGGGTGTGGTGTTAGTCGGAGTTTTAGAGGAAGCCATTAATGGAGTTTTGGAAAAGTTATTTGCCGAAAAAATGATTTTGCAGAGAGGATGAGGGAAGGAGTTTTTAAGATTTTTGAGCAAGTGGGCGAAATTGTTTGAGTTGGGGGAGAGGTTTTGTTGTTTTGTCTTTTCGGTGTCTTCCGGATAGCCGCTTATTAATGGATATTCCGGAAAGACAATTTTTGGAAAAAAAATCAAAAGACGTCACGTCAGCAGCGGACACGTGTCAAATTATAATATTAAATATCACGTCAAACATCGCGTGTCTTATGTAGGCGTCGCGTGTGTCGCGTCGGTGGTCAGCCTTAGCGTATGGTAGCGCAGGGGTTGAAAGTCCAAATTTTTAATAGAAAGTGGGCTCGATTTACGTTGGCCAAGAAAGAAAGAACAATCACCTAAATATCAGAAAAGTTCGGTGGTCGACTTTGCATTTAACCCATAAATTAACAATATTACTATAAGATAAAATAATGTTAAATAAGTTTGATGATTAATTGATTAATATTGCACTCATTTGTTTTACTGACTTAATCATACCTTGGTATCAATTTTTTGTAAATAAGAATAATTTAATTCATTTTCTTGTTTTGAGTGGCTCCTCTCAGTTATCTCCAAGGAAGATGATCAGAATCACAATATAAGATTTTGAATATATAATCTTATAATTTGTAATTTATCTATAAAAGTAACTAACCAGTTGACTAAAAACTTCAAAATCTGATTAATAGTCCCATAGTTCGGGGGAAATTATATATATATACTCATCCAATTAAAAGTTCACCCAACTCACCCCCTTTAGCGAAGGATCAGGCGACGGTTTGGTCTGTCGCTATATATACAATCGTCGTCTTAGTTTTTAGCGACGGACAATATATAGACGACGGTTGTATATATAGCGACAGAATGACAAAATCATCCATCCGTCGCTAAAGGGGTAAATAATGTGTGTATGTGTATATATATATATATATATAAGCATGTATTATCTGATCGACGATGAGCGATGGATTTTTAAATTACTGCAATGACAGTATATATATATATATATATATGGCCCGAATAATATATATATGGCGTGAGATAGTAAATATATTCAATTGGTGAATGAGGCATGTGAAACTAAAGAAGGCTATAATATTCTTAACTCGGCATTAATTGCGATTTGAAAGAAGATTGTGTGATTCGAGTGTAATTGGGGCGATCCGGTGCATCTTAATGGCCAAGTCATTGGCGTCAGAAGCATATATTAAATTTTATTTTTTTTGTTTTTTACAATTAGAAAAAAAAAATAAAAAATAATAAAGCAGTTTGAACAAAAAAGCGTAAAAGGAAGTACATTTTTATTGAAAAATTACTGTAAACTGTTTACATTATTTTTTCAATAAAATGTATTTCTTTTACAGTTTTTTGTTACAACTTGCTTATTATTTTTTTTTTTTTTCTCACAATGGTAAAAAATCAAAAAAATAAAAAATTAACACACATCATGCAGGACATTAATCCGATATATTTGTGCTGGGCCTCAAACCCTTCAGAGAGTTTGAAGGTAATGTAAAAGAAGATAATGTGAGGCCTTGAGCCAATTTTGAAGACAAAGAAGATCAATTATGTGCTTGATCGAGGGATAAATAACGTTTTGGTGCATTTGTCTTTGAGGTCAGATTTTTATTGTAGTTCAAAACTTTTTTATTACAATCGAATAAGCATGTACTTTCAAAAACTTACAAAATAGTCATTCCATCAGATTTTCAAGTCAAAAAGCGTTAGGAATCTTGTTGTCTTGAAATTGACTTGACTTTTTTGCTTCGTGGAACAGAAAAAGACAAGACGGTGGATTATTATAGCATAAATGATCAAAACTATTAACTACTTACTAAACAATTCCAAAACTAATAATAATAATAATAATACTAATAATTTCAAAATAATAATAATAATAATAATAATAATAATAAATACTATTAATAATAATAATTTTAAAATTCTATTTTTAAATTTTTTTTAAAAAAAATCTGTTAATTTTTAAAGTCTTTTTTTAAAAAAACTGTTTTTAAAAAAATTTATTTTTAAAATTCAATTTTTTTAAAAAAGTCTTTTTTTTAAAAAGCGTTAATTTTTATAAAAAAGAATTTTTAAATTTTTTAAAAAGCGTTAATTTTTTTTTAACTGAACTAATATTTTTTAAAAAAAGTCTTTTTTTTAAAAAGCGTTAATTTTTATAAAAACAGAAAATTTTAAATTTTTTAGAAAATTAACGTTTTTAAATTTTTTAGAAATTTAATGTTTTTAATTATTTTTAGAAAAGTAACGTTTTCAGAAAATTTTTAGAAAAGTAACGTTTTTAAATTTTTTAGAAAAATAACGTTTTTAAATTTTTTAGAAAATTAACGTTTTAAAATTAACGCTTTTTTAAATATTTAGAAAAGTAACGTTTTATAATTTTTAAAATTAACGTTTTAAAAATTTTAAAATTAACGTTTTATAAATTTAAGAATTTTTAAAAAAATATAAGTTCAGTTTAAAAAATTAACGTTTTTAAAAAAATTAAAAATTCTGTTTTTTTAAAAAGTAACGCTTTTAAAATTTAAGAATTTTTAAAAACGGACTTTTTTTAAAAAATATTAGTTTGGTTTAAAAAAATTAACGTTTTTAAAAAAACAGACTTTTTTAAAAAAGCAGAGCGTTTTTTAAATTTAAGAATTTTAAAAAAATATTAGTTCAGTTTAAAAAAAATTAACGTTTTTAAAAAAAATTAAAAAATTATGTTTGTATAAAAAATTAACGTTTTTAAAAAAAACAGACTTTTTAAAAATTGAATTTTAAAAACAGATTTTTTTAAAAATAGAATTTTAAAATTATTACTATTATTATTATTTTGAAATTATTATTATTATTATTATTATTATTATTATTATTATTATTATTATTATTATTATTATTATTAGTTTTGGAATTGTTTAGGTGAAGTAGTTAATAGCTTTTGGTCATTTGTATCTTATAATAATCCATCGCTTGTATTTTCTCATTCGTAAGCAAAAAAGTCAAGTCAACTTAGACAATCAAGATTCTAACGCTTTTTGGACGGAAACTGACGAATGACCATTTTATGAGTTTTTGAAAGACATGCTTATTCGATCAGTAATAAAAAAAATTCGATAACTACAAATGAAAACCTAATACAAAGATAATAACTAAATCGTTATTTATCCCACTTCAATCACAACTGGACCAAAAGGGATAAAAGAAAAAAGAGAGTTACCGTAATAAGAAACGTCGGCCAAAATATATCATGGATAGAAAAGATAAAGAAACCAAAGGAAGGCACATCAAAGAAGCAAACAAAAGAAATGGGAGTGTTAGAGGTAACCTACTAATTTATATATCCTTAATTTCTTTTCACCTATTAACTTAATTTTTTAATATTATCATGATATATTATTAATACATGCTATTTTTTACATGATATGGATACAGCAAAGGTATAATATTGTTTCCTATTTTTTATATGAAATATGATGATGATGATGAAGCGTAAAAGTAGGTTTTATTGAACAAATTAGTTAAAAGAAAGGAGGATATGTGCTTATTTTAGGGCCAGTAAAAGGCAAGTGCCATGCATCTCATAATATAATGGTCTGGACAATGATTTATACGTTGAAAAAACTAAATGGAATTGCGATACTATGATTAGATATTAGATAATGATATATCTTGTGACTTTTATGTCAGAATTTTTAGTTATAAGTTATGTGGATAGTTATAGTTGGTAATATTTTAACAACGTATTTATTATAGTGAGTCAATTATATAATCATACTCAATTTCATGTATTGATATACGTTGCAATCATAATTCGTAAATATATAGAAGCAAGACTCTTGGATATCATTTCTTATGTCCCAAGATAAAAGTAATCCGTTCATCGATTTTTTGGTCAAATTAACCATTTTTTCAAATCAATATATCTTATTATTTTTTTAAATATATACAAAAAGCCTATAAACATTATAAACAACATACAATTCAGTACTAATCCTAAAGTTTCTTTTTGAAAATTTAAATATATATGTTTAATTATTAATTTTTAAAATGGACAATTTTATCATAAAAATCGACAGAGTATAAATTATGGGTGAATCATTTTTAATTCTCACCCATCACATGTATCACATATAAGGGTGTAAATAAACCGAGTTGATCCGAGTATTGAGTTGCTCAGATTTGGTTCACAAAATTTATCGAGTATAAAATAAGGTTTGATAGGCTCGTTTAGCAACCGAGCCAAGCACGATTCTGAATCGAGCTTGAGCAGTTTGAGCTTTTCGAATATGATCCGAGTATCAATAGAAGATTATAATTTGAGAAGGTTCGGATAATTTATCGAACTTTAAAATGTGTTGATATTTGACTCATTTATATTTTGACTCAAACTCGAATCAAACTTTTAGTCGAGCGATTACGAATCGAACCCGAACTGTTTGCTCATTTTACAGCCTTATCCACATACACAATATTTACTATTAAAATAAATTTATCCTCAACAATAATGGTTTTAGAGACCAATTGCAGAAGTAACTAGTTTTCATAATTCAAAATTATTTTTACAAGATGAACAAACTCCACAGTGAAGTTAGTTTACACTGGGGCAAGGAATTGCCCAATTATATTTGAATTTTTCAACAAATTTCTATTTATTGAAAATGTTACACTGGATTCATTAACACATACTTTTTTATACTCACAAGTCATAACATGAATGGGTATCCAGTAACTTCTACCAACTTGAAAACCAATAATTGTACAAAGGTATCATTGTTCAATGTTAGAAGCCACATTACAAGCACATATTTTTGGGCAAATATATATATCAGACATTGTAAGAACTTCAAAATGTATGAAAAGTTTAATACAAAATGTATGAAGAGTTGAATACAATACAATCTTCGTACCGAGAAGAAACGGTAAATAAGTTATGTTCAATCTTACATCTCAAGTGATACAAAAGCAGCAATCATTTCAAAAAGGTACTTCCAGAGCCTCTGGACAAAATGATTTTCAGTTACCTTCATCATCCTCAAGAGGCTACCAGCCAGCTGAAAGTCTTACCTCTTGAAGGAATCTCAATTATTTCCACAGCTTTCGCAAGGACATGTTTTTCTCTGTGTCCTTCTTCATTACCTTGGCCACGGCCATCTCAAAGTCCTCCTGGGTTACATGAACTCGCCTCTCCCTCAAAGCAAACATACCAGCTTCAGTGCAGACCGCCTAAAATAACAATTGCAAGATGTTAATTATGATATAGAATACTTGTAACCGAGCACAAGTGACCAATATTCCATTTCCCCTATGCATTTGGCCAACGTTTAATCCCCTGCTCCAAAACTTTTAACTCTTAATACTGCTATACATAATATTATTGTCATTCTTCTCATAACAGAAAAAAGGGACAAAATACATCACAAGCCAAAGGTTATCAATATAGCAATAAAATAGATATAACTTTAGTAATGAGGACACTCTTATTATTGCAAAAAATGACCAACATAGCTGGACAGAAAAGAGAGGATTATAAATATGGATAAGAAGTATCATAGTAAATGAATAAATATGAATGGAAGGTTCAAACTGAGTATCTTAAACAGGGAACCAAATTTGGAAAAGGTTATCAAAGTCGAGGAAGAAACGGTATGCATATGAAGTAAGATGAAACACACCTTCAGTTCTGCACCCGATGCACCACCCATCTTTTCTGCTATCTTCTTCAAATCGATACCACGCATCAAGTTCATTCTTCTTGAGTGTATCTTTAAGATATCCCAACGAGACTGCAAAAGTATTTACATTACCATTAAATCCCAACAGTACACAGCAAGCAAGGTAAAAAGGAGAAATGAAGATGTGCTAATTGATAGCCATAATCTAAACAAAGAACAAACTAGGAGTAGTTCCCCATATGCCTAAATAAAAATCATCCAAGTTTCTAGTCCAACATATGTGCACTCCAAATATGAGGAATGACCTTTGCCTTAATGGGAACTGAGAAGAGCAACACTATAAATTTTTTAAGAGCAATATTTCCACATCTAAGAAGTTAGAATTCCAAAAGACACGAGTGGCTTTTGATTATTATCCCAGGGTGCTAAATTGAATTATTTACACTGCAGTTGAATGTTCAATCTTTCAAAAATGAAGCAGAATCATATTAAAATATTAAGTAGAGCATTACAAGTATAATAGGAGCACTCAACACAAGTTCTGAATACTACACATGAAAGCTTCTAAAGCTGTTATACGTTTGCTTCCACGATCAGCAAGGGACTGGAGAAAGCAGAGAAGTTAACACACTTGGGGCATTTAACATTACACAACAGGAAAATGGCAAATGAAAATGCTATACGATATAGGCATTATCTAAATGAAAAGAACGATAGTTGTGAATGTAACTTGCTTAAATGGAAAGGCTATGTTTACGAGAACATTATTTTCACATATAAGAAATAAGAATTTGAAAGAGCCTTTACACCCACAGTACTGTAGCAAATACTAATTTACAAAACAGCTAAACAATAAATGTTTAACCATGAAGTAAAAACTTGTTTACTAAGATATAGGACAAGTAAGAGAAGATATGGTCATAACTCATTACACATGATAGCATCGCATCTACAGCTGTCATATTTCCGCTTCCACAATCTACAAGGGGTGTCTTAAATATCTAAGAAGACAATTGCACAAACCCAACTCCACGAAATAGGAAGCATTCATGAGTTCCAATTGTATATGCCAGAAATTAAACAATATGTTTTGAAGAATATAGGACGAAATTCTTGACTATAAATAAGTCGCAAATTCCAATAAAGGAATGAGAATTAATGAAAGACAAACTGCTTATTCCCTTCTGTCATTTATTCAGCACAATATTAAGGAAAAATATAAATTTAGTCCGAGAATTTTCCTTCTATAATATCAAAGACATAAATCAAATAAGATTTAGAACTATGTTTGATTTTAGGACACATAAACAGATCTATGGTGGAAAAATACCTCCTCATTCGGATTTGGGAACTCTATTTTCCTGTCTATCCTTCCAGGCCTCAGTAGGGCATGATCAAGAATGTCAATGCGATTCGTAGCCATCAATACCTGTCAGAAACTCTACCTTATTAGTATACAAGGAGATATAAACATATAACCAATCCATACAAGGAAACCAAATGTTAGTACTTTGATTTTGTTTGATGCTTCAAATCCATCCAATTGATTCAGAAGCTCCAGCATAGTGCGCTGCACTTCACTATCACCGTTACCACTTCCAGATTCCATACGAGCAGATCCAATACTATCGATTTCATCCATAAAGATAATTGATGGAGCATGCTCTCTGTGAAACATTTACAAACCACACAACATATAAGGAAAGCTTTAATCCAAAATAAAAATTAAAAATGACAATTACCCCAAAATCATAAAGAAACATATTTGGGGTTAATTATCATCACTATGGAAAATATAGGACATTTCGAACATACCTGGCCATAACAAAAAGTTCTCTAACCATTCTAGAGCCTTCACCTATATATTTCTGAACTAACTCAGATCCAGAAACTCTTATAAATGTACAATCAGTATGATGAGCAACTGCCCTAGCCAACAGGGTTTTCCCTGTACCAGGTGGCCCATAGAGCAAAACACCCTATTATCAAAGCAAAACAATTTGTGACATGTTAATTTTGGAAATTAACCAAATGGGCAAGAGTGACTATTTAAAATTATAAACTAATGGAGATAAACTTGTATTTAAGATAAATTAGATAATACTCCCTCCGTTCCTTAATATAGGTCGTTTTAGAGTTGTGCACAAGTATTAAGGAAATAATTGTATAGCATTAACTATAATATCAATTGTCTATTTTGCCCTTGTATTAGAATAAGAGATTGTTATTTATTGGACAGAAAATAGTGAGAGAACCAAAGTTACATTTAATACTTGGGGTAATATTGGAAACTAAGCAATTAATGTTTACTTGGAATTCTAAAACGACTTATATTAAGGAACAAAAACATTTCTCTAAAACGACTTGTATTAAGGAACGGAGGGAGTACTCATTATCCAGCTTATAGTATCCAAACATTCATCTATTACTCATAAAAGAGCACTCAAAAACCTAAACCCTAAAAGCAGGTGCTGAATATGTGAAAATTGTAAAATTTCAGGTTAAACAAAATAATATTCCAACATATATATATATATATATATATATATATATATATATATATAGCAACAGACTTGTACTAAAGATTCAATTAATTCGGTCAAAACATATCCATTACTTTCTACAGATTAAAAGCCATTTGATGGCCTGTTAACACAATTTTTAATTCATAATGTTATATTGTTGTGTGAATTCACCTTTGGTTGAGCAATTCCAAGAGACTCAAATAATTCTGGATGTTTGATTGGCAGCTCGATGACCTGATAAAATAAGAAAACAAAGCTCAAGTGGTAACAAATTTTATGTAAACAAATAGCTTTGGGTGTAAAAAAAATTGTATATGTTCACACTTCACCCACAAGACAACGCAAAGTTTGTCGAAGAAACTAACCTCTTTTATCTCTTTGATTTGTTGGTCAAGACCCCCAATCATGTCATAAGTGGAATCTGGAACTTTTTCAACTTTCATTAGGTTGACTAGTGGATCTACTTTACTAGGCAGAACCAAATGAAGTACATAGCTGTCATTGCGTAGGGCGACTCGAGTTGACGGTGTGATTTTGGTAATGTCAATGCTTTTATCAATATCAACCACATATTTCCCTTCGGGATGCACCTGTAAAAGTAAATATTAACTTATCAGCAAAGTATTTTGTTATGTGCTTATAATATTTTTGTTTGTATTGTAATTTTAGTTGTTTTATTTAATTTTGTAATAGTAAAAGTCCTAGTTTTATGTAATTGATGTAGTAGTGGTGGTAGTGGGTTTAATAGCTGGTTAGTGGATTAGTGAATAGGTCATGAGTTGTTAATTACTATTTACTTGCTAGTTGTTATTTGTAATCTCTATTTAAAGAGAATTCTAGTCAGATAATAAATCATAAAGAGAATTATTGTAAGAAAGCTTCAAGCTTTGTTAGTGGAGGTTCAGGTTTTCCTCGAAATATCAAACGATGAATTCACGTCCATATGCATCCGTCAAAGATACGAGTTCATATCAATTGGTATCAAAAGCTAGGCATCCGTTGCCATCACTTGAAGATCGACTCGAGCGATTGGAGATGAAGCGGCAAGATTTGTCTGCCAGCCAACAACAAAAACGCATACAAATGGAGAAATTGTTTACGCTCCTAAATTGCAAGATTGATCGCTTGATGGGTCTAGGTGATAGCAAGCTAGAGGAGAGTTTTTCACCAACCGTCTACTAATTCGTGATCAAGAACAAAATAAGTGTTGCACGAAGCATTAGTACGTTTTGATGCGACGCAATCTGAATCGGTGCGCGGTAGCGATACTTATCTTTATATAAGTTCTTATAGTTAGGAATTCTCTTATAATCTAAATGTAACAAACATAAGTTTTATAGAAAAAAATTTAGTTTAATCAACAAGTTAATTATTTTATAAATAATTTAGTACAAATGTAATGTTTGAGCATCTAATACCAAGTTTTAATATTGATATTTGTGCAATTATAATTAAAACAACAAAGAAATTTTTCGGAACACTAAATTTAGAGTATTGTATGTAAGAGTACCCTGTTTTGCGTACCAATACACAATTCGCTAGGTTTATGAAAGTATCTAATAACTCTGGTCAACAAATAACAATTGTCAACAAAATGACCAAAGGGAATCAACGCTTTGAGAGAGATTTTGACATGATGTTCAAAGGAAATTATCACCAAATTCAATTTGTTTCTACTAATCTAGCAACACGTTATGTGCAGGTAAAATTGAAGTTTGAGCATGGAGATGGTGATTACTTATCTATTCAAGCATGTGCACAAATGATTATATCAACTTTCTTGCCCACAAGAAGAGACATCGAAAATTGTTCGAGATTACAAATTGTAAGCTATTAACTACATCGAAAATTTCCTCCAGCCAAATATGGGATCCTGGCCAAAAGAATCCTCATAACTTCAACCTTGAGGTCTAGGTTTTATTTTAAGGGTAATGGAATTTAATGTGCTTATAATATTTTTATTGGTATTGTAATTTTATTTGTTTTACTTAATTTTGTAATAGTAAAAGTCCTAGTTTTATGTAATCAAGGAAGCAGTGGTAGTAGCGGTGGTAGTGGGTTTAATAGCTGGCTAGTGGATTAGTGACTAGGTCATGAGTTGTTAAGTGTTCTATTTACTTACTAGTTGTTATTTTGTAATCTCTATTTAAAGAGAATTCTAGTAAGGTTAATAAATCATAAGAGAATTATTGTAACAAAACTTCAAGCTTTGTTAATGGAAGTTCTGGTCTTCCTTGAATTAAACCACCAAAAGACGAATTCACGTCCATATGAATCCGCCAAAGATACAAGTTCATATCAATCATGACACTTGATTCCACATATGACAAATAGTTACATATGTACTGTGCATATAAATTTATATATAGTCGAAAGCAAGAATTCAAAGTACTTATTAGATAACCAATAACAACATCACATATGAAATAATGTACACATATTTCTACCAAAAATAATAGTCCCTCCTCCGTCCACCAAAGCATGACATAAGTACCAAAAAACTGTCTGCAAAAGGAAGATGTAAGTACCAACTTTATATTCCCGTATAGGGTAGGGGTTCTGACTCTTCTTCTGAGGAAGGTTCCTTTCTTTTCTTGTATTGCGGTTTTGTGGCATATTGACTCAAGATAACATGTTGAGAAGGGGGAGGTTCACGGTTAATTCATGCTTATTGCTCTATGTGCAAGAAGGAAAGGGATTGCAATGTGACTTTGTTAAACACCTTTGGGCGGTTTCTGAAGTGGGTAATGTTGTGTTAGTTACGAAGTTCCTCAAGCTTGGAAGGGTGCTAGAATTCCAAAAAAAGTGGAAAGGGATATCATTCCTCATTGCCTATGATGGACCTTCTGGCAGGACAGAAAAGGAGGTACTTCGAGAACAAGGAAAATCCCGCACTTCATAACAGATTTTGTTTTCGAGCTTGTCATATTATGGCAAAATGAGGATTATTTCTGGGTCTACCGGCTTTCATTAATTTCTTGGGGCAGTTTACTATAGGTGCGGAGTAAGAGCTTTTTGGTTTCGTGTATAGGGGCTTTCTGTGGTGCTGCATTTTCTTTTATCAGACTGCTTTTGTATATAGTTTATACCGGGATGGTACCCCTTTTGGAGCCTTCTAAATACATAGTTATCAAGAACTAAAAATCTCAAATTTTAATAACAAACAATTTATAAGAGAATAAAAGTAACCTCAATGGAAATTAGAAACTTCTAAAAGACTTGTACCAAGAAAGCAATGGTGCCGTAAGGATTTGCGTACCTTCACCAAGACCTTAGACTTTCCCATTACTTTGACAACTTCACCAACATATGATCCAGGCTCCTGAAGCAACTGTAGTTCTTCTTTAAGCATCCTCACTAACATACAATCATCAAGCAAGTAAGCTTTTAATAAGAGAATATTTAAAAGTTAACCAAAAAATAAGGAGGAGAACAAGTTCCAAACTTTTAACTGTAAGAATTACCAATATGGCAATATAAATATTTGACATTACATTGGGAAAATATGTATGCATTTCATATTCATTGATTTCTTATAAATTCATATACCTAGTGCCCAGGACTAATAAACTCACTTCTAACTTACAGGAGAAATACTGTCTTGACTCACAGGCTTCTTAGAATACAAGTCGTAACTTGACGTATCCTCTAAATAAGGAGACTAAAATATTTACTTTCACAATTTTCTTAATCTATTTTATTTGTAAATGTTTCCGTAGCTTCACGAAAGCAATTTGATGAAATTTTAAGCCTATCTTCACTCTGGTAACAAAGAAGGTAAACTATCATGCTAAAGGTTTAAACTTTCAGAGCAATTGCTAACTTGGAATGGTATCTGCTGGTTTTTCCAAAAAAAATCAGGAGCAATTAAACGTATAGTAAATACAAAGGATCAATCAAGCACTAATATTTGAACCCTAGAACAACAATAAACCAATAAAAAATCAGAATTTTGTGATACCCATACAAATAATAATATACTCTTTACCTTTAGAATTGAGATCGTTACGCTGAGCTTCAAGGCGATTGAGATTGTGACTCTTCTGGCGAACCTGAAGCTGAAGATCGTGTATGTGTTGGAGATAGTACTGCCGAAGACCTTCCCCTTGCTTCAAATTTTTGCCTGCACAAGCGGCGCCTGGCGTTGCTGGGTCATGCTGGCTCGATTCCATGATTGCTGTCGCCATTGTTGTTGGATTGATCTCCGTGAAAAATTCTAGAGATTTGGAGAACGAATAATTTTAGGGTTTTGAATCGGGGAAGATGAGAATTTTGGTTGATCACTCAAAAGTACAAAGCAGTATCTCTATTTCCGTGTATTAAAGAAATAGTAGTATAAATAGAATTCAATAAAAGTCAAAAAAGAGTTGCGAGTCACAAAATTTAAAAATAAACACTCCTTCCCTTCCAAATTAGGATCATTATTAAGTTTTAAAATTTTAATTTAAATATTTTAAAATATAAGTTTAAAAATTAATATAATTCACTAATGTATTTGTTTATGTGTCTATATCTTTCTATCTATTTTATAAAGCTTCTAATGCAGATTTAGTGATTTGAGTGTCACATTTACTGCTTCATTTTCGAGCTTTTAAAATGATGTAAAAAAAAAAAAATGAATGAGTAAAATTTATGTTTTCTTTCTAATTCTTATGTTTTTGAGTTTTTTAATAAACGGAAAAGAAAATAAATGGATAGAAAACTTGGTCACTTTTTCTGCCAAAGTTTTCCGTCCAAAATTGGCATGATTTGGACGGAAAAGAAATTAGAATAAGTAATATTTTTATAATTTCCATATTATCCTCAACTTTTAATATAATAAATTTTAAATTACAACTCATGTCCTCAATTTTAAATTTTCTATCATTTTCCATTAAAAACTCAAAAACAACACAAAGGAAAACTTTAAGTTTTTTATTTTTTTCTTTTCTGTTCTAATTTAAGTTTTCTATTCTTTTCTTTTCTGTTCAAAACTCAGAAACAGAGTGTTAGTTTTTTTTTTCTCTTTTCTTTTGCCTATGAAAACTTTAGATATATTACTATATTGTTCTTTTTATATTAATTTTTTTATTTTTCTATTTAGTCCTTAAAATTTTATAAAATTCTAACTTAACTTTACATAATTTACACATGCAACATTTGTGTCTACAGATGCTAGTAAAATAATATTTTTTATGATTAGTATTTAAATTATGATTAACAAAAAAAAGGCTTATTTGAGACACGTGTATAATGTGGAAATCGTTTTGTGATTATCCATTATTAAATTCAAAATTAGTTCAAAGGGTTATGACCAATGAAAATTGTTTTATGGTTCAATCCACATTCAAATATATATTTACGTCGATTTTTTAATAGTCAAGTAGATAATTATTAATGATAATCTTTTTAGAAAGATATGTAATAAGTAGAATTCTCTTGTAATTTATATCAATATCATGTATTAATAAATTTCACAATTTGACGCAAAGCAAAAATAAAAGAGTTTACTAACGTAAGCTCTAAGAACACAAATTGAAATCCACTAGAAAAATGCCTCAATTATTATATAAACTTGAATGACCCTAAAACAAATAACCAAGAGCTTAATATAATCTCCGGAAACCCAAACTTAAGTAAAAAAAAAGACCAAATTATACCTTTACTAAATAAATAACAACTAAAACAAACAAAACAATAAAACTTCAACTAGCCGACTGTGACGCCCCCAAAATAGGTATACATCACCCATTTTGAGTCGCCAAATATATGGTACAAAATTCAAATACAACTTAATAATACAACTGTCGTGTAAAATACGACAAAACATAAACTGAGAGTTTAATACGAATATTGTCTTCTAGACAGTATTCAAACTCAAATGGAGTCCTCAATACATTTATTATCACACTATTTCATAGAATAGTGAAGACTATTAATGCAAATATCCCGAGTCACTCAAGTTCCTCTCTACTAGTCCGCCACGTTCTCATTTTCAAGAGAAACAATGAAAGCAAAAGGGTGAGCTCAACTAGTCAGTAAGAAATATTACGACTAAGATAATACAGAATAATTTATCGTTAGCCTTCAACAGTGTTAAACTGATAAAATATAACAAACATCAAGTTTAACTGCAGTGGAACAAACAATCCATTAGAAGAGTCATGTAGAGCATGAAATCTACTATCTTCTATGATTTAAAAGATTTTTCATCACTTTTATCACTGAGACTCAGCTTAATAAATAATCCACATCATCGAATCATCCCTGCACTACGGCCATGGATATTCATTAGTATCACGACCACAAAGTATCCATGCACTACGGGCCAAGGATATTCGTGTTTTCATCAATGGTCATGATCATGCCAACAATCCATCAATGCACTACGGGCCAATGAGGACTTTTACCATATCTTTTGTAACATTACGGTCATGATTATACCGAATAATCCCTGGTCATAATCATACCAAGTCCATCTATGCACTGTAGGCCATAGATGACTTTCAACATAATATAAGCATGAGGATGATAACAATGATATAAGAATTTAATTAAATGAAAGCAGAGGATAAATTTTTAAAGATTTATAAATTAATTTATCCAAAAATCAACAACGTCCAAATTGTCAACATAATACTGCTTTGTGGAGTAAAATTCAAGAATAATATTATACCAAAAATGATTTTGACCGAAAAAAATCAATTTTTGTCATGAATAGTACCCCGGGTGAATAGTAACCGAGTGAATAGTACCCATGAATAGTAACTTCGAGAATAGTAACCCCGTGAATAGTACTCTGACATGAAATGTTAAAACTTATCAAGAATGCTCAGAATAATATTTCCATGAAAAGATACTGGATGAAGCGCAAATATCAATGATATTCTACTAATTTCATGGAGTATAGAAGCCAAAAATTTAATAAAATGAGTATAGAATTCGAAATCTGAAACGAAATAATATTACTTACATACTACAGAGAGTATGAAAGAAAATATTATTTTATACGAATATTGAACAAAAATAACATCCCTTACCTTGAAAAGAAGAGTATTCCAACTGGTATAGCAGAGATATTCTTGAAGAAAATTTTCACTGGTTTCTACGCTCAAAGCTTTCTAAAACTCGAAAGAAATACGCTCAATATTATAGAAGAAAAATTCTCTGATTCTGGTGTGATTTTCAATTTTAACTAAGCATCCTATTTATAGAAGAATGAAATGAATACTGTTAAGAAAAACTCACGGATTCAACATACAAAGTCACAGACTTCATATGCATATTCGGCGATTGAATTTCTCTAATAAAACAAACCAACAAAATATATATATATATATATATATATATATGAAATTTTTTCCACCCACCCGTGAACATTCAGTTTTTTCTTCCAACAAAAGTCCCCCACACGTGGGCCCCTCCATGTGTCATCATCACATGTAGGCCTCACCTTTTATAATATAAATATATATACACTGAATAATTTTCTACCGATTAATTTGAAAAATGGGTAGATGGGGGTCCATATAATAAGCAAAATTTACAACAAATACTTCATAAAAATCCCCTCAATATTTTTAACAACATATATCATCATTATTATAATTCACAATATTTAACAACTAGGTCGTTCCCGGAAGAGGGGCTTTCAATAAGGATTTCTCCTATCGCACGCAATTAGGTGACAAACCCCTTCCTCGACGTAACTTTTGAACATTGTTAATTATGCATATAATAATTAGAATAACTTGTCATCTCAATTATTGATTTAATAAAATATAAAATATTAACAATAATTGAATCTAATAACGTGAGATACTATGCAGCAATTACTGTAGTAATAATTGAGTATAACTGAGTGACTTCTCACGTAAGCATCAATAATCAATACCGTGTGCTACTATGAAACCACGCCAGACATTCATGTACTTTAACACTGGGTATTTCAATGGTTTAACGGTAAAACTTCCGTTATTTTTATAAAAGATATTTCGCCGTTTTCTCATTAAACAATAATTACGTTGTGGGATCCACCAATGATTGTGCCGTCGTACGAATATTCCCTATTAAAATGAATATTCTCCGACCAATCGAATATTATATAACAAGTTGTTTACTTTGCAAAATTTATAAATATTACCCACAACAATAACAAATTCACACCTTAATATTCAAAAATGATAATTATAAAAAAATTCTTCTTTATTCATAAAAGTTGGGGTCTTACACCTACAGTCTGCCTAAAACCATGAATTTGAGGATGAATTGACCTCAACCGGGAAACATGGGTTAGAATGGTATGGAGCACAAAATTTTCTTTCTAAAACCATATTATAATAGACAAACGGACAATCGAACTAAAAGTTATGTTTGTTTCTTCAATCCAGCTCTTTTACCTCATTTTCTATCCAGCTCTTCTTCAAACTCCAAAGCTAATTATCCTACATCAGTCATTTCCACCTACGAACAACTCGACCTCGAGTTATAATCTGGATAAAGCAGAACATCATCACAAAACTCATAAAGATCATCTACATTAAAAGTACGTGATATGTTCATATCAGCAAATAAGTCAATCACGTAAACGTTATCATTGATCTTCTTGATCACCTTGTACGGCCCATACTTTCGTGGTTTCAACTTGTTACAGGAACCCTTTCCTTACGCAGAAACACCATAACCTGATCACCCTCATTAAATAATTTCTTACGCCTTTTGACATCTATTGCGGCTTTATAATTTGCATTTTTCTCTTCCAACCGAACTTTCACTTCAGCCTAAACATCGCGAACCTGCTCAGCCATGTTTTCAACAGCAACACTTGCTCCAACAACCTTGGGAAGACGGGTCAGGTCTTATGCATGCTTAGGAGGCTGCAGATAAATTAAAATAAAAGGTGATTTACCAGTAGCCGTGGGAACTACATTATTATATGCGAACTCAACTTGTGTTAGTGCCACGTCCTGCTATTTAGACTTATCCCCACAAATGCTCTAAATTAAAATTTTCAGTGCTCGGTTCAGATTCTCAGTTTGCGCATCAGTTTGCGGCTTCGCAGTGCACTGAACTTTAGAGTAGTATCCATTCGTCGGCACAATGTAACCCAAAAATGGCTAAGAAACTTCGAATCCGTATCAGAGGTGATAGATTGAGGGACTCCGTGTAAATGAGCCACTTCACAAAAGAATAATTGAGCAACATGGGATGCATCAAATGTTTTCCGACAAGTTATAAAATGTCCCATCTTGGAGAACCTGTCAACCATTACAAACACAAAATCTACTCCACACTAAGTCCGTGGAAGACCCAAAACAAAATCCAACCATATGCCACTCTGTAAAGGTAGAGGCATGTAGAGACCTGTATTATGAGCTTGTCCCTTAGCAGTTTGACAAACATAACACTTGCGAACAAAGTTACCCATGTCGCGTGTGAAACCCCAAATTTTATGAATAAAGATTTAAATTTATCAAAATATTTTTTTTAATATTATGGTGTGGATTTGATATAATGTTATAGTTGTGGGTAGTATTTATAAATTTTTCAAAGTATGCAAGTTGTTATAAAATATTCGATTGGTCGGAGAATATTCTTTTTGTCGGTGAATATTCGTATGACGGCACAATCATTGGTGGACCCCACAACGGAAGTATTGTCGTAGTTAGAAAATGACAGAATTATCTTTTTATAAAAATAAAATACAGTTGTGTTCACCGTTAAAACCATTGAACTACTTTCGGTAGTAAAGTACAAGAATGTCTGGCGTGGTTGCACAAGTAGTAATACGGTATTGATTATTGATGCTTACTTGAGAAGTCACTCGGTTATACTCAATTATTGCTCTGAAGAATTGTTGCATCATATCTCACATATTATTCGATTCAATTATTGTCACAAAGATCATCTACATAATATGTTATATTATTAAATCAATAATTGAGATGATAAAGTTATTCATATTATTATTTGCAATATCGACAATGTCTAGAAGTTCATCAAGGAGAGGTTTGGTCACCTAATTGCGCGCCAATAAGGAGAAATCCTTATCTGAAAAGCCCCTCTTCACGAAGGAACGACACGGTTGTTAAATATTGTGAGTTATAATATTAATGATGAATGTTATTAAAATTGAAGTTGTGTTCGGAGTTGAATTTAGAGACGCGGACGTGATATTTGAGTCCGGAACGATGAAATTAGTAAAAATAGTCTATAAACAAAAAAAAAATCCGGGATTCACTATTTGGTCAAAAAGTCAACAGTTGACTTTTTCCGAAAAAGTCAAACTTCGAAATTTCAAAATTTATATTGTTGATAAAAATAGTTTCATTATGTTGGAATTATTTGTGTTAGTGAAAATCGACATTGTGACACCCCCAAAATAGGTATACAACACCCATTCTGAGTCGCCAAATACATGGTACAAAAAGCAGACTACAACTTCAATAATACAATTATCGTGCAAAATACGATAACACATACTGTGAGTTTAAATACAAATATTGTCTTCTAGACAATATCCACACTCAAATAAGTCCTCATTATAATTATTCAAACACTATTTTACAGAAATAGTGAGGACTGCTAAAACATCTTTCTAGAACCATCACTCCGTACCCCGACTAGTTCCTGCTATGTTCTCACCTCCTGAGAAAAAAATGGAACAAAAAGGAAAAGGGTGAGCTCAACTAGCCCAGTAAAGAATATTATGACTAAAATTATATACAACAAATTATCGTTAGTCTTCAACAGGAAAAATCGATAAAATATAATAGACAACAAGTTTTAGATTAACAATGCGCAATGGAAACAACAATCCATTGAAGAGTCAAGTAGAGAATGAGTTCTACTATCTTCTAATATTTAAAAGTCCATCATCAATTTTATCCCTGTAACATCAATCAATATACATCTTTAATCAATATTCATCTTTGCACTACAAGCCAAAGATATTCATTTGTATCACCAGTTGGTCATGTTCATCTCAACACTGCTCATCTTCGCACTCACGGCCAAAGATATTCATCAATTAATCATTCATCTTTGCACTAAGGGTGCCAAAGATATTCAAGTAATATCATCATTTAGGAGTGAGGATGATGAAAATATTTTAAAGAAAACGAATCCAAATGAGATGGAAGGACAAATAGTAAGGATTCGTATAAACAGTTTATCCAAGATCAATACTACTCCATAATAACCAATTTTGAAGCAAAATTCAAGAATAAAGATCAAAACATGGATACAATCAAAGATAGTAACCATAATAGACATCTTGGACAAAAAGAAGAAAATTTTATTTTTCAGGTGAATAAGGCCGTATTCGTGAATAGTTCCGTATACGTGAATAGTAACCCCAACCCAAAAAGTTCCAAATTTGATAAAAAGTTCATACCAACATTTAGGTATAATGATATTGAAGAAAATATCATTTTAAGAAGAATATAACACCCCTTACCTCAAAATATATCATTTAATCGGAATATCGGTATAAGGCTGAAGGAAACTTGCACTGATGAATAGAAACTCACAAAGTATCTAAATACTCACAAAATACACTCAATAATCTAGAGAGAGAAAGCTTATGTTTCTGGTGTGATTTTCAATTCTAACTTAGCCCTCTATTTATAGGAAAATATTAGCGAGACTCGACTGCAACCCCGATGGCTTTTACTCGCTACTATTCCCACCCACCACATTTGAAATAAAATTCAAAGACATTTCTTCACCAACCACAAGGGGGCCCACTCAATTCTAGAATTTTCCACCAAAATGCTAAATTCGGATACTTCAACAATTTCTCGAACTACCACCTCTTAAAATTCATAACAAATCATACGCTCATTTTAATCTGTTCAAAATTTGTGCACATATACTCAACTTATATATGTATAACATATCCAAAAATTACAACGATCCAACTGATCGGATTAAAATTATAACTCACGCAATATATCTCAAAAACACCTTTGGTTTAATTTTTTTAATACCTTCATTCCGACAAAAATAATCGATAAAACACCTCAACATTAACTCTTTCATTTTTAACCACAATAAATATATCCAACATTTATATCCACATAAAATAAATATTTTCTTATCATATGAATCAATAATTAATTATTCACAAATAATATTACGTAATCACATTTATGATAAACAAAGCCGTTCCTGAGAAAGCAGGAGGCTTTCCAATAAGAATTTCTCTCATCTACTTGGCCAAGCAATTAGGTGACCAAACCTCTCCTCGATGCGAACTTTCTAGACATTGTCAATAATGCTATCTAATAATATTATTCAAATAATATGAATTATTGATCCGATAATGGGAAATATCATGCGTTGACAATTATTGAAACAACAATAATATAAAATATCAACGCAAAGAATTATTTGATCAATAAAATAAAATATTGAACAAGAATTCATCTGTAATAATTATCGAGAGTAGTGCCTTCACGTAAGGATCAATAATTCATCAATACTCGTGCATCCACGCCAGACATCGTATTTTAACCACCAAGTATTCCAACAAATTGTTAAGCAGAATAACTACGCCAAGTTATTTATAAAAACTCAAACTTGTCGTTTTCTTCATCCGATAATTATTACATTATGGGGCCCTGAAAATTTCGCGCCATCGCATTTAATATTCCCGACAACAAGAATATTCCACGACTAAATGAATATTCCCCGACAATAATGATTATTTTATAACCACTTGCATATTTTGCAAAATTTGCACATTTCACCCATAACTAGAGAATTATATCAAATTAATACCTTATTATTCACAATAATAATTAGAGGAAATTCGATTTTATTTATAATAAGTTGGGGTCTTACAGACATCTATTCCGATGATAATTGATGTCTGGGTGTTATATTGATAAATCGGGTAATTTATCGGATAAATGAGCAATTAATTGCTACTAATTCACATGCTTATATAACTATTTGTTCACATGTGTGTACTATTGAATCACATTCTTGTACTATTAGGGGAGTTGGTGCAAAATTGATAATACTTGCATGACTAAGTTAAAATGGAGGTATATATGGAGGTACTATATCAGTAATTATTTTTATCACATGATTAGAACTATCGAGTCACATGATTTACTATTGATTCACATTATTTACTATTAGGGGAGTTGGTGCAAGTTTGATAATACTGCAGGACTAAATTAAAAAAATGAAGAAAAGAGGAAGGTATTATCTTGTAATATTTCGAGCCCCAAAGCGCAATTATATAAACTATATTTTCCTATAAATAAGCTCATTCTTCCTTCATTTCTCACCAATTCACAAAAGCTTTAGAACAATTATTATAGAGAGAAATTATAGAGAGAAAGAGAAAGAAGTCTCACACCTCACTATTCCAAAGATTCTAGTTTTTCCAAGGTAGGGAATATTATTTGTTATACTCGTAGGGAGTATTATTCCTTTCTTATCTATGAAGAGAACTTACGTTATTCCATTCTTTATTATTCTGTTGAATAACTCAGATACGCTGCTCTACCGTATACTTGGTGAAATTCTTACGTTGTTCCATTCTTTATCATTCTCATTGGAACATCTCATGCATGCGTTCTCACTTGGGACTTGGTTTCGCTTCTTTATTATTACATTGAAACATCCTGCTCATGCATGCGTTTCTGTGCCGGACCGATTCCGTCTTTATTATTCTCATTTGGAATATCACGTTCACAGGCGTTTTACGCCGGACCGGTTAAAATCTTTATTGGTATTACATTGAAATAACTTTTTCATGCGAAATACCGCATGTATGGTGATTTTGTTATTATTCCGTTCTTTATTATTCATTGGAACATCCCGTCATGCTTTATGCGACTGGTTTCGTTAATTATTATTCATTGAAATAACTCTTGTCTGCCAAGTACCGCATGCATGGTGATTTCTTTTGTTATTCCATTCTTTATTATACTCGGTTGGTTAAAACTTTGACTTCCATACTCCATGAAATTAGTGGAATATCTTTGATATTTGCGCTTCATCCAAAGATCTTTTCATGAAAATATTCTTCCGAGCATTCTTGAATTTTACTCTACAAAGCAAAGATCATGTTGACAATTTGGACGTTATTAGTTCTGGATAAATTAATTCTTGAACTTGTTTTATTGAATTCTATATCATTGTCATCATCCTCATGCTTATATTTTGTTGAAAGTCATCTCGTGGCATGGCTGTAGTGCATAGATGGACTTGGTATGATTATGACTGTGTATTATTCTTGTGTAATCATGGACCGTAATATTACAAATGATGTGGAAAAAGTCCTCATTGGCCCGTAGTGCATTGATGGACAGTTTTTGGTATGATTATGGCTATGGATTCTCTTCGGCCAAGTGTGCAAAGATGAATTGTTTTTTGGCATGATCAGGACCGTTGATGAAAACATGATTATCTTTAGCCGTAGTGCATGGATAATTGTGGTCGTGATACTAAAGAATATCCTTGGCCGTAGTGCAAGGGTGATTCGATGATGTGGATTATTTAGTAAGCTGAGTCCCAGCGATAAAAGTGATGAAAAACCTTTTAAATCATAGAAGATAGTAGATTTTATTCTCTACTTGACTCTTCTAATGGATTGCTTATTCCGCTGCAGTTTTTGATCTAAAACTTGTTGTCTTATATTCTATCAGTTGTTATACTGTTGAAGGCTATTGATAATTTATTCGCATTATCTTAGTCATAATATTTTTCATCGGGCTAGTTGAGCTCACCTTTTCTTTCATTGTTTTCTCGTGAAATGAGAACGTAGAGGGACTAGTCGGGGAACAGAAGAGTGATGGTCCTAGATGGTGTATTAGTAGTCCTCACTATTTCGTGAAATAGTGTGATAATAATTGTAATGAGGACTCCTTTTGAGTTTGTATAATCTCTAGTAGACAATATTTGTATTCAAGCTCACAATTTATGTTTTTTGTCGTATTGTACACACGACAGATGTATTAATTAAGTTGTATTTGTGTTACATACCATGTATCTCATGCACTCAAGATGAGTGATGTATACATAATTTTGGGGCGCCACGGTTGGTATCAAAGCTTAGGATATGATCCTGGTGAGATGTGAGATAAGAACTAGGAGGGGAGAGACGGGGAATTCCTTCGCTAGTATGACCTACCTAAGTTTATTTGATATTTAATTGGTCGGTCAGAGTATAGGGATAATATGTGATATGTTAATTAATCCTTGTTTTGTGGCAGTATTTGAAAATGACATCCGAGAATGTTGAGAATAGCAATGGAGAACATGAGACCGTTGAGTCTCCACAGATCAATAATCAGGACAATGTGCAACAGGATGGCGATAATCCTCCTGTAAATAACAACACTGACCAAATGATGAATAACGGTACGTTTAGGAGATTTTTAGAATTCATGCAACACCAGACGAGAGAGACTCCTGTTCATAATACAGGAGGAAACAATGGCAACCCACAGTTGGTCACCGCTAAGCAGTTCAAGGAGCTGGGACCACCGGACTTTTTGGGAAAGCGTAACCACTTAAGGTGAGACATGGTTAAAGCAGATCACCAAGATATTTGATGTCTTGGGATGCTCGAGAGGAGCAAAAGGTTCCTTTGCCACCTTTATGTTGCGTGAAGAAGAGGCGACATTGGTGGGAATCAGAAAACGCACCTGCACCGACGACTTAAGATGTCTTGGGGAAGTTCCAAGAGTCGTTTCAACGACAAGTACTTTCCGAAAGTATTCGTCACATGAAGGAGGTGGAGTTCATCAAGTGGAGCAAAACAATATGACCGTGTTGCGAAGACGAGGCTAAGTTTGCCGAGTTATCTCGGTTGCATCCCATTTGGTCGATAATGAGGAGCGAATGACGCGAATGTTTTAAGAGGTTTGAAACCCAATATACGTCAATACCTCATTTTTCACAAACTTTGTTTATATTCGGATGTTGTGAATAGGGCTCGATTATTGGAACGCGATAACGAGTCAAAGACAACCAAAAGGCAACGACCAACAACACGATAGTAATCGCGTCTATGGCAACGGCCATGAACAATGATAACCATCGGGGAAATTATCATGCCATGAATGGTAACCATTTTTGGTAATCATGGCCAAAACAATAAGAATGGACATTTCAAGAAGAGAAGGTTCAACAATGACGTGAAGACATCAAGACCAAAGACCCGCTTTCTAAGGAAAAAGAACGAACACCGGTCGTATGTTTCAAATGCGGACAGGAGGGACACATCCGTCCAAACTGTACGCAGCAATCCAAAGCGTGTTTTAATTGCGGAAGAGAAGGTCACCTAGCTCAATTTCCTCGTATGGTGAAGTCAATTCCAGCTGGGATAGTGATGCCAAAGGATGTCCCAGACAAGCCAAAGCCGGTAGTTTAAGAGAGCATTTTTTTTCGTGACGAGGAACCTGAATAAAATTATCACGGGTATGTTAGTCATAAACTATTGCGAAGTCCATACCGTGTTTGATATCGGTTCTACTCACTCTTTTATTTCACCTAGTTGTGTTCAATGTTTGAATTTAACTCCGGAGAAGTTAGATTTTGATTTATCTGTTGAAACTCAGTTGGGAGAAACCTTCATTACCTCCACTATTTATAAATCTTGTTCAAATCAAAACTTTCACGTTACCTGTTAATCGTATCTCTTTGAAAATACTTGTCTTTGATGTGATTTTAGGAATCGATTGGTTAACTACTCATCATGCTTTTCATAAGGTTGTTAGCTTTCATATTCCTAACCAAACCTGTTATGCAAATTCAAGCAACCAAATCACTAAAGTCAATCATGGTCATATCAAGCCATAAGCAAAGAGCCGCGGTCCTTTCGTTGTTGACTTCCTTGTGTGGAATGCACCGAAGCCGGATTTTACGAAGTTTAATGACACCTGTGAATGACGATGGCAAGTTGATAGGTATCAATGTGACGTGTTACCAAAGTCTTGGATGAGAGTCACAGTTTAGAATGATATTTCCATTGTTAATAAATTTGCTTACGATTCTTGAAGATTTCTTAGCCTACCCCTAGGCGTGAAATCGAATTTTGTATTGACCCAAAAGACAAAACCATTTCTAAAACCCTCAAATATTTCTTCAACTAAAATGAACGTAACACGCGCCAAAGAGGCGTTGGCTCGAAGTCGTTGAAGATTACGATCGTACCATTCAATACCATCGTGGGAAAGCGAACGTGGTAGCCGACGCGTTGAGTAGAAGAAGTATCGTTATTTGAGTGCGATGTTGTTAACACAAAGACCCATTTCAGTATGACTTACAAATGATGAAGATAGAGTTAAAGACTCTAGGAACCCACGTGAAGATAACGAATATACGATTAGAATTGACTTTAATCGATAAAGTTAAATTCGCTCAAGCTACACACCCGGAGCTGATGAATGAAGAAGGTTCAAGAGGGCGTTATTCTAGAAGAAAGAATCGACGAAGAGAAGAAATCTCAACCCTCGATTTAATTGACCCATTTGAAATCCTCGATCGAGTAGGAACTGTGGCCTATAGACTCGTTTTACCGCCAAGTATGTCGCGTGTTCATAACGTTTTTCACGTATCGATGTTACGTAAATATATGGACGACCTGAACCATATTATTAAATTAGAACTAGACGATATAACAGAAGATTTAACGTATCAGGAGATACGTGTTAAAATCTTGGATAAGAAGGATCGTATTCAACACTCAAAGGTTATACCTCAAGAGTTAAAATCTGAAATGAAGTCAAGGTATCCTCGCCTCTTTGGCATATCAAGTGCGTACGTAAATTTTGAGGGTGAAATTTCATAAGGAGGGGAGATTGTGAAACCCCAGATTTTATGAATAAAGATTTAAACTTATCGAAATATTTTTTTTAATATTATAGTGTGGATTTGATATAATGTTATAGTTGTGGGTAGTATTTATAAATTTTTCAAAGTATGCAAGTTGTTATAAAATATTCGATTGGTCGGAGAATATTCTTTTGTCGGGGAATATAAATGACGACCAAGACAATCATTAGTGGACCCCACAATGTAAGTATTGTCGTTTTTAGAAAATGATGTAATTATCTTTTATAAAAATAATGTTGATGAAGTGTTACCGTTAAAACCATTGAACTACTCGGTAGTAGTAAAGTACGATAATACATGTGGTTGCATAGTATATTACCAGATTGATTATTGATGC
Source organism: Panax quinquefolius (assembly GCA_020205615.1). Lineage (NCBI taxonomy): Eukaryota > Viridiplantae > Streptophyta > Magnoliopsida > Apiales > Araliaceae > Panax > Panax quinquefolius. The sequence goes on from CM035174.1 coordinate 77,982,528, forward strand.
TTACGTGAGAAGTCACTCGGTTATACTTAATTATTGCTACAAGAATCACTTTGCATCATATCTCTCATATTATTGATTCAATTATTGTCACAAAGATCATCTACATAATATGTTATATTATTAAATCAATAATTGAGACGACAAAGTTATTCATATTATTATTTGTAATATTGACAATGTCTAGAAGTTCTGTCAAGGAGAGGTTTGGTCACCTAATTGCGTGCCAATAAGGAGAAATCCTTATCGGAAAGCCCCCTCTTTCCTGAGAACGACCTGGTTGTTAAATATTGTGAGTTATAATATTAATGATGAATGTTATTAAAATTGAAGTTGTGTTCAGAGTTGAATTTGAAGACGCGGACGTGATATTTGAGTCCGAAACGATGAAATTAGTAAAAATAGTTTATAAACACAAAATTTTTCGGGATTCACTATTTGGTCAAAAAGTCAACAGTTGACTTTTTTGGGAAAAGTCAAACTTCAAAATTTCAAAATTTATATTGTTGATAAAAATAGTTTCATTATGTTGGAATTGTTTGTGTTAGTGAAAATCGACATCTATTCCGATGATAATTGATGTCTGGGTGTTATATTGATAAATCGGGTAATTTATCGGATAAATAAGCAATTAATTGCTACTAATTCACATGCTTATATAACTATTTGTTCACATGTGTGTACTATTGAATCATATTCTTGTACTATTAGGGGAGTTGGTGCAAAATTGATAATACTTGCATGACTAAGTTAAAAATGGAGGTATATATAGAGGTACTATACTGTAATTATTTTTATCACGTGATTAGAACTATTGAGTCACATGATTTGCTATTGATTCACATTATTTACTATTAGGGGAGTTGGTGCAAGTTTGATAATACCTGCAGGACTAAATTAAAAATGAAGAAAAAGAGGAAGGTATTATACTGTAATATTTCGAGCTCCAAAACGTGCAATTATCGAAACTATATTTTCTTATAAATAGAAGCTCATTCTTCCTTCATTTCTCACCAATTCACAAAAGCTTTAGAGCAATTATTATAGAGAGAAATTATAGAGAGAAAGAAGAAGAGAAGTCTGCTACCTCACTATTCCAGTATCTAGTTTTTCCAAGGTAGGGAATATTATTTGTTATACTCGTAGGGAGTATTATTTCTTTCTTATCTATGAAGAGAACTTCGTTATTCCATTCTTTATTATTCATTGAATAACTCAGATACGCATGCCACCGTGATACTTGGTGAAATTCTTCCGTTGTTCCATTCTTTATCATTCTCATTGGAACATCACATGCAAGCGTTTTCACGCCGGACTTGGTTTAAATCTTTATTATTCATTGAAACATCCCGTTTACGCGTTCTCACGCCTGGGATTCGGTTCCGCTCTTTATTATTACATTGAATATCACATGCATGCGTTTTACGCCGCACTCGATTCCGTCTTTATTATCTCTGGCATTGGAATATACGTTGCTCATGCGTTTTACGCCGGACCGTTAAAATCTTTATTGGTATTCATTGGAATAACTCATCTGTCGCGGGCACCGCATGCATGGTGATTTCATTATTATTCCGTTCTTTGTTATTACGTTGGAACATCCCATTCGTGCTTTTTACGCATGACCGGTTCCGTTAATTATTATTCTGTTGAAATAACTCGTCATCGCGGGCACCGCATGCATGGTGATTTCTTTTGTTATTCCATTCTTTATTATACTCGGTTGGTTAAAACTTTGACTTCCATACTCCATGAAATTAGTGGAATATCCTTGATATTCAAGCGCTTCATCCAAAGATCTTTTCATGAAAATATTCTTCCGAGCATTCTTGAATTTTACTCTACAAAGCAAAGATCATGTTGACAATTTGGACGTTATTAGTTCTCGGATAAATTAATTCTTGAACTTGTTTTATTGAATTCCTATATCATTGTCATCATCCTCATGCTTATATTTTGTTGAAAGTCATCGTGGGCTCGTAGTGCATAGATGGACTTGGTATGATTATTATGACCGGTATTATTTGTATTGTAATCATGACCGTAATATTACAAATGATGTGGAAAAAGTCCTCATCGTCCGTAGTGCATTGATGGGATGAGTTTTGGTATGATTATGGCTATGGATTCTCTTGGGCCAAGGGTGGAAAGATGAATTATTTTATGGCATGATCAGGACCGTTGATGAAAACATGATTATCTTTAGCCGTAGTGCATGGATAATTGTGGTCGTGATACTAAAGAATATCCTTGGCCGTAGTGCAAGGGTGATTCGATGATGTGGATTATTTAGTAAGCTGAGTCCCAGCGATAAAAGTGATGAAAAACCTTTTAAATCATAGAAGATAGTAGATTTTATTCTCTACTTGACTCTTCTAATGGATTGCTTATTCCACCGCAGTTTTTGATCTAAAACTTGTTGTCTATTATATTCTATCAGTTGTTATAATTGTTGAAGGCTATTGATAATTTATTACGCATTATCTTAGTCATAATATTTCTACCGGGCTAGTTGAGCTCACCTTTTCTTTCATTGTTCTCTTGTGAAATGAGAACGTAGTCGGGACTAGTCGGGAACAGAGTGATGATCCTAGATGGTGCATTAGTAGTCCTCACTATTCTGTGAAATAGTGTGATAATAATTGTAATGAGGACTCCTTTTGAGTTTGTATAATCTCTAGTAGACAATATTTGTATTCAAACTCACAGTTTATGTTTTGTCGTATTGTACACGACAGTTGTATTATTAAGTTGTATTTTTGTTCTGTACCATGTATCTGGCGACTCAAGATGGGTGATATATACCTAATTTTGGGGGCGTCACATCGCGTTTCAACTAAGGCCAGTAATACTACTCGGCCACCCCATCGATAGTCTTGTCACATCCCAAGTGACCACTCAAACTTCCACCATGTAAATCTCGAATCAGCTTCTCCCTCAAAGAACCCCGAGGAATATATAACTGATTTCTGCCGAACAAGTAGCCATCGCCCACATGAAACTCTCCCTCGATTTGTTTAAGAACACACATTTCCCATACCTCAAAGAAATCTTCATCCTCCGAATACAACTCTTTCAAAAACTCAAATCCAATAATTTCTTGTTGCATAGTGACCAGCAAACTCGCGTGACGACTCAACGTGTCGTCCACCTTATTCAAAGCACCCGATTTGTGCTTCGAAACAAATAGAAATCTTTGTAAATAGGTTACCCACCGAGCATGCTTATTACTTAAGCTTATCTGACTGTTCAAGTACTTCAAAGCTCGGTGATCAGTGTACAGAATAAATTCACGCTAAATCAGATAATGCTCTCAATACTTTAGGGCACGAACATTAGCATAAAACTCTTAGTCGTATGTACTCTATTTTCGTCGTGCATCACTAAGTTTTTCACTGAAATATGCCACTGGTTTCTTCTCTTGTGACAAAATTGCTCCAATCTCAATTCCACTAACATCACACTCCACTTCGAATAATTTATCAAAACTGGGGTAAAGCAAGAACATGAGTAGTGCACAGTTTTTCTTTTATGACTGCAAAGACTGTTTCAGCTTCTTCACCCCATTGAAATTGACCGTTCTTTAAACACTTTGTAATGGGTGCCATAATGCTACTGAAATCTCTAATAAATCGATGATAAAATGTCGTCAACCCATGAAAACTCCTCACCTTTCCTACTGTCTTGGGTGTAGGGCAATCACGAATGATTCTCACATTTTCTTCATCAATCAATATGTAAGACACCAACTTTTATGAATAAAGATTTATTTTTTCTCTAAATATTATTTTGAATATTAAGGTGTAGATTTGATATAATGTTATAGTTGTGGGTAATATTTACAAATTTTACAAAGTAAGCAAGTTGTCATAAAATATTCGTTGGGTCAGTAAATATTCTTTTTGACACATTGTCTTTTATTTATTATAATAATTGTAAACACAAACTTTATTTTCCGAAAATAAATTTTTGCATAAAAAATGAAAAAGTTCTATTCTTTTTTTTGAAAATAAAATTTTATTTTCTTATTTAATTTTTTTGAATCTATATTTTCTAAAACTTTACTCATTTTATGAAAAATAAAAGTTTCTCATATTTTTCTCAAAAATAATAATAAATTTTTAAAATTTTTAAAATAATTATTATTTTTAATATCTTTAAATAAAATATATATTTTAAAATAATAATTAATTAAAAAAATTAATTAGTAAAATTGAAGTCGGGTTAAATTGAGCCGGATTTGATTAAAATGTGTCGGGTTTGGAATCGGGTTAAAAGAACGGAAACTCAAAAAAAAAATATCACTTAAACTGGACCTTAGAGGCAAAGGAGCTCGTCGGTCATCTCTTTCCCCTGCTTCCATCTCTCCATTTTCATTGTTCTCTACAATTACCTCATAGCCAGTACAATCAATCAAATAGTCTTGCAAAAATGTCGGGAAAAGGCGCCAAAGGATTGATAACGGGCAAAACCCCAGCCCTCAGGAAGGACAAGGACAAGGACAAAGACAAGGACAAAGACAAAGGCAAGAAGATACCCGTTTCTCGCTCCTCTCGTGCTGGTCTACAGGTCTCTCCACTCTCTCAATATATCTACACATTTGTATAGGGAGAGATTTTTGGATTACTACTTCCTGTGTTGATGTTTGTGTTTTTTTATTAGTAATAGGGTTTAATTCATGTGGGGTTTTGTCAATTTTTGATTTCTTTAGTATTTAGTTGAACAATTTTATGGGTGTTTAGATTTTCTGTTAGTTGATTTGTTGGGTTTTATCTGCTGTGATAGAGGTTTATATTTCCTGAATGAATGGGTTTGTAGGTTTTGCTATGTGGGTTTTGGTCATTTTTGATTTCTTTAATATTTAGTTGAACACTTATATGGGTGCTTAGATTTTTTTGTAAGTAGATTTGTTGTATTTTATTTGCTGTGATGGAGGTTTGTATTTCCTGAATGAATGGGTTTGTGGGTTCTTGCTTTATTTTGTTCTGCAGTTTTGATTGTGCACCGTGCTTTGTTTGGCTGATGAGAAATTTAGGAAAACAAAAGATAGAGAGGTTTTTTTGGAGTTTTCTAATAGTTAGGAATAAGGATAATTGGAAAAACACTTTGTGTTAGTGTTCACTTAGAAAGAGTTGCCATTTCGAATTAGAGGCAAGGTTTAGATTTCGAATTAGTCTTTCACTAATAATTTGACGTTCTCACCATTTTAAAAAACTTAAATAAGGAGTATTATAAACCACAACATCTACTGTGCATAAGGAATTAAGGATGTGTGCTTTTAGTTGGTAAAATTGGAACATAAAAACTTCTATACAGTACCATAGTTTAGTTTTTGTGTTTTACTAAGGTGTGAGTGCAATACGACCAATTCCTCAGCCTAGGTGAGGTAGGACTAACTAATTATTAATTATGATGATAATAATGAATGTATTCTTGTCTTTTTCATCTCCACTAATCTGTTGTCTTGTATCAACTGTCTTAGGTTAAGGAGTGATACAAGTTTAAAATATCCCAAAGTAATAGTAGCCATAAAGAATTATTTGTGGGTGTGTGTGTAATCTCTCTATGTGTGCGTATTTTTTTTGTTTTTTGGGCCTTTGGGGGGGGGGGGCAGTTGTCCCTGAACCATATGGGTGGCTCTGCCCTTGTTTCTATAGGGATACAACCTAGTTTGTCCTAGTAAAAGAAGAGGGTTCTTGGGAATCCCTTGAATTGTTCTTTCTTTAATATTTTTTTATTAAGGGAAGTTTCTTGGCGTGGTATGGTGTCATAACACACAAAAACACGTGAATATACTTGTATACATGTTAGTCATAATCTATCTATTATATAAAAGGAGAGCAAGGTACTTGGACTCTTGGTCTGTCACTTTAATTCACAGTATAAATTTATTTTAATTTCTATTTCTTCTCTCCCACTCCTATTCATTACTCATAATTTCTCTCAACGCAAATTTTTTCTACACTCTGATTTGCACACACAAAGTGTGTGCCTCTGTTCTAGTATACATAATGTGTCATGATCTGCTTTAATCTATACATGTATATCATGTTATCACCTCAAAATATATAGCCCCAGTTCTTTTCTGAGGGTTAGTGTTGTTTGCTGCTTCTGGCTGGCAGTCCATATTATTATTATTTCTTGGTCAATTTGAGACATTTTCAAATTTGAAATTGATGTGATTCATTTAAGTTTTGAGAACAATGGATCTTGCAATTAATAGTATTATTTTATGCTGAAAAAAAGGTGTTATTTCCACTTAGTTAAGCTATTTTTTTCTGTTTTTATATAACAGAAAAGCTTGCTTGTGTTAGTCAAACACCTTACTCTGCTTGCTGAAATAGTGTATCTAAACTCTCTTTTCCAAGTCAAGCTTTAATTCTAAATTGAAGGCTTAACCCTATCCCTTGTCTTTCCTCTGAAGGAACAGAAACGCCATGCCCGGGATAGAGGCAATTTTAATTGTTCTCACTCAATTCAGTATTTCATTATTATTTTTTTTGGAGGCTCTTACGTTGTTTTGGGGTTAACTGGTGATTTGGCCGTGTTTAAATGTTTCACTGTTTAATTACCCGAGTCTTTAAGTCATCTACACAATTTATTGAAGCCGCAGACCAGAATTTTGAAACGGGTGTCTCCAAATAATAGGCGGCAAATATAATCACATTTTTCACTCCTCAGTAGTCATTAATCAGTTGTCATATGTAAGGTTTTGGAAGAGGTGTGGTTCTATAGTTTGCACTTTAACTCGTATGGTTGCAAAATGACACTGCTCCAATCAACTGGAATAGTCCAACAACACTTGATATTTGATCCTCGGAAGACCTTTGAACTTCATGAAATCGAGAATGCTTAATTTCTCTTGAAAAATTATGGTGATCAGGTCCCATCCCCAGTATTGGGCGGTCCGAAAGCCCCAGCTTACATATTTGTGCATATTTTATTGTTCTAATTTTTCCAATGGATCAAAAGATAAATGATAAAAGGTGTTGTGCTACATTTTGATGCTTATATTTTTACTGGTATGTACTTGCTGGTACCCTTTCTAACCTTCTTATGCATATACCTGCAGTTCCCAGTGGGTCGTATCCACCGTCTCCTGAAGTCAAGGGTCACAACTAGTGGAAGAGTTGGTGCAACAGCGGCTGTGTATTCTGCAGCTATTCTGGAGTACCTGACTGCCGAAGTGTTGGAATTGGCAGGTAATGCTAGCAAGGATTTGAAGGTGAAACGTATCACTCCTAGGCATTTGCAGCTAGCTATACGTGGTGATGAAGAACTTGATACCCTCATCAAAGGAACAATAGCTGGTGGTGGTGTGATCCCTCACATTCACAAGTCACTCATCAACAAGTCCTCCAAGGAGTGAACTTTTTTGCACTTGGCACATGTTGTAATGGGATGATGGACCTAAAAAGTGAATAGTGTCTGTAGTTAAATAGTAGTAGTCGTACACATGCAGATCTTGGTCGGTTTTTGTTCCATTCTCTTCTCATATATTGATGTTTTGGGAAGTACTAATGGTAATGAAATGTGAATGGAAAAATGTTGTTTGGTTGCATGTCAATTTTTGTCTTTCTTTTAATTTTCAAATTTGTTGATGTATATAGTTAATATTTTCAACTATATACACAAAGTGATGTACCAAATGTTGGACTCTTCAAAATACAGTCCATCAACCTAAATCTTTTATTTACATTTATAAGACATAATTTTCAGGAATCCCACATTTTTTGCCCTATGTTACAACATTTTATTTGCTCTTGTAAGATTCTGTATCCTGCCCATAAGGGTTTCACCAAAAGATTCAACTAAAGATCAGAGTTTTACATACAAATGTAGAGTAATAAGGGGCAATGCCATAGAAGAATACATACTAAATGACCTGTAATAATTAGAATACCTACAGTCAATCATCAATCAGCCATTCCACTTGCAAAGAAACTATAATAATAGCTCATAAATATAAATAGGAGAAAATACACCATTTGATCAATGGACATTGGACCAGCCTAATGCCTCTGAATTCAGAATCATGAATAAGTTGATATCTAAAAAACAATCATTCATAGTCTGACCATACAGAAGTAATCATGACATAATCCCAAGACAACGAATCACAGCTTCTCACGAAGTAAAATTAATTTTAGGCAACCACCAGATTACACTGTAAAATCACAAATTAACACCCTCAATTCCTACCCACTAAAACACATGCATACTCCAGTCAAATTCCATATCATAAATTGCTAAATTCTAACAACATGAATAAAAATTGCCCATTACTCACTTCCGAGCACCCACAAACAAACTGCAATTGCTAAATGCTTGAACTTCAAATAGCAGAGACCTTTGGAACATCCACCGGGAACCGGTGAATCTCATCCATCCACGGGCTTTTCTCCTTTGCCGGGTTTAGAGTCCTTAGAGCCTTCCAAACTGCACTGTTACACTTGAACCCAGACCCAAATGCAATCTGCCATGCTCTGTCTCCCCTCTTAATCCTACCCTTGGCTTCTGAATATGCCAATTCATACCAAAGGGAGCTGCTTGAAGTGTTGCCAAATCGGTAGAGTGTCATCCTTGAAGGCTCCATATGCCAATCCGAAAGCTGCAAGTTCTTCTCTAGTTCATCCAACACAGCTCTTCCACCAGCATGAATGCAGAAATGCTCAAAGGCTAATTTGAAATCTGGGATATAAGGCTTTATCTTCATCCTGAACAGTTTTTTCCCGATCAATGTAGCAAAGAAGAGCAATTGTTCAGACATTGGCAGCACAAGAGGCCCCAGTGTAGTTATATTGGTCTTCAAAGCATCACCGGCAACCGCCATCAGATCCTTTGACAAAGCAACTCCAACTTTTCCATTTGGATCCTCCATTTGAGTAACACAAGAAAAACATTTATCATCAGAACCTTTATGGGTTCTGACAGTATGAACCAACTGATACTTGGATCGACGTCGATCAGACCTCTTATTTGAAAGTAAAATGGCAGCCCCTCCCATCCGGAACAAGCAATTAGAAACAAGCATTGATCTCTCATTTCCAAAATACCAATTTAAAGTGATGTTCTCCATGCTGAGCACAAGAGCATATGAATTGGGTTGGACTTGAAGAAGATCCTTAGCAAGATCTATCGAGATCAAACCAGCACTACAACCCATCCCACCCAAATTATAACTCAAAATATTCCCTCGAAGTTTGTAATGGTTAATAATCATAGAGGCAAGAGATGGTGTTGGATTAAACAAGCTACAATTCACAATTAAAATCCCAATGTCCTTTGGCTTTATAGAGGTTTTGGCTAAAAGTTCATCAATGGCACCAAACATTACAATCTCAGCTTCTTTTCTTGCTTCTGCCATACATGGATTCGGAGGTACCCTAAGGACGGCTTCAGGGAGGTAAGTGGATTCACCAAGACCTGACCTCTCAAGGATTTTCCTCTGGAAATCAAGGTTTGTATCCGAAAAAGAACCAGTCAGCTTGGATCGCTCCATAAAAATCTGCCTTGTGCACTTTCGCTCATCTTCAGGCTTATAGCATGAGAAATTGACAAGGAAAACGGGCCGAGGACGAGTAAGGAAATAGAGGGTTGATAAAAAGACAAGAAGAGTTGAACATACAATCACCGATATAAGATTGAATCTGAGATGGTCCCATAGAACATAGATATCTTGGAGTGAGAATGTAGATATCTGAGCCGCAAGAACAACAACAAGAGGGGATAAAAATATGAACATCCCATGGGTAATGAGGTAATGGTAACCAAGTTTGACATACTTCAATTTTACAGATTGCTTGAAATCGGGAAGTTTTCGCAAATAAGATGGTGGAATCAAGGGCTTGTCCACTTTTGCTTCACTCATATTGATAGGAATTTGAGAAACAGGCTAAATTACGATCTGAGAATCAATTAACTCAACGTTATAAAGTCAACTGATTACCTCAAAACAAGATTAGCACCAATTCTCTTCCTAAGATTTCACGTTTACAAATAAATATATGGGAGAAACTGAGACATAGAATCTAAGATCTAATTGAACATTTTCTATTAGTTGACAGGAAATGCAAATAAATAATCAGGGGACTGAATTCTAAGATCTATAGATAGGAAAAAGAAAAGGGTTTCTCAGAAAATTGTTATTCAGAACCAAATGAGAAATTTCTTGGAGAACAACTGAACAAATGATCAGAAAATGCAGCCCAAAGAACAGAAAATCCCTGCAATCATCAAAGCAGTGAGCTCCAAATCACCAAAGATTCAAACATTTTTGATTATAAATGCAGCATTTGTCCATCTAACAAATAAGATCTAACAAGTGTTAACACAAAGAATTGGAAGATTTCTCATCAAACCAGTAAATTCAAAGCAAATAGAACAGACCCACATGATTTTTTTAAACAAAAGATAGACCCAAATCACAACTGACCTTGAAGAATAAACTTTTATCAGAGATCCACTCGACCTTGCGAGACAGCCAATGTGAAGAGAGAGAAGGGATAGAGCGCCCTAGGAGAAAGAGAGGGCTTGGGTGGTTTTTAAATTGTTGCCAGTTAGGTTTTTATCAAAAAATAGCCACTTGTTGAAAGTCAAAAGTCAACTCAACAATCTTATCATCACCCATTTTGATTTTTTTTAGGTCCGCAAAATTATTTTTTCTGATTATCATAATCAAATTATTACACAATTTTTTATTATTAATAAAAATAATTGTGTATAGTTTAATAAGAAATTTCTACAACACGAGTGACATGATAAAATGAAAAAAAAGTCCGAGGTTAATTTTATGATCCAATATCTATACTAATTTAATTATATAGTGTCAATTAATGCAAAACTATTTTTCTTAATAGGTCAATATTAATATTACATATAAAAAATTAAAATAAAGTCAATATAAACAGGATATGTTGAGACCACCTTAATCCTTATGGAGAAAAATATACATATACAGTCTGATAATGAATGATCATTAATAAAAAATTAAAATAATAAAATACATACCCCCTCCCCCCCCCCCTCCCCCTCCTCTATATATATCTATCTAATAAAATATAAATGATTTTGAATTTTAAAACTTACTCGATAAAAATTATCCTGAATTGCTCAAAATTTGAGATAAATTCCATCGTCCATACAATATCAAAGGCACGTGACCCGACTAGTACATATATATATATATATATATATATATATATAGAGAGAGAGAGAGAGAGAGAGAGAGAGAGAGAACAATGAACGCGGGCAAAAATGATTTAATTTGCAATTAATTTTAATTTTCAAAAATCACTTTTAATATTTTAATTTGTTAAGTCATTTTCTATGGCTACAAATAGGGGAGGGGGTGAAGGGAAGGAAATAAGTTAAGGACAAAATATGAATGAGAATTTTGGGGGTGACAGTTAATCGGCCATATATAGGATTTGGACATAAAATAATATTTAAAAATAAATGCATAAATTAAGAAATATAATTAATATTTTATTTATTTGGTTAAATTGGGTATAAATTTTTTAATATAACCACTCTATAATTCATTGGAAGTATGAGAGAGAAAAGAGTGATAATTATCTCATCAGAGTAAATTTATTGAAAAGATGAGAGAGAAATATGTTTAAGGATAATATAGAAAATAAAATAATATATCTTGCAACTTTATATATCGAATTTACTGTTGTCAATTATGTGGATAACCATTGTTAATAAAATATTAATCATATTGGTGATATAGCACGTTAACCTTGTTTGAGGTGTCACGTGATAGTAAAGTTTCATATCGAAACAAAATGAGAAAAATTGAGGACGTATATGCTCTAACGGACCATATACCTAATACGTCAACTTTTTGAGTCAAGATGTGGAATCAGATGCTCATATATGAGTCGAATATTCTCAACAAACTTCACAATCATACTCAATAACATGTATTGATGTATGAGTAATGTTACAGATACAAACTATTTTACAAACTGTTGATGTGACATACTTCACCTCAGCATATTGATTAACAAATTGCTTCAATATAATTTTCAGCCCCACACAATATGCTGAGGTGGAGTATGCCACATCAACAGTTTGTAAAATATTTGTAGAATAGTTTGTGTCTCTAGCATTATTCTTGAGGGCAAAGGGTCAAAAAGGCGGATGAACTCGAATAGCAGATGGCGAAGGTGGCTGGAGAGCAAGAAGCCACCTCAAAAAGGCGCAGACATAGGAGCCGATCCCGGTCACCTAGACGGGGAGAGGGAGGACCAGAAAAAAGCAGGCACCACAGTGGCTCTCGGGACGTTCGAAGCCGAACGGGTTGCTCGAGTGAACGCAGATCGATCATCAAAGGCGAGAATAGAAGCAAAGGAGGAGGGACGCATCTCCAGAATACGGGAGGGACAGATACATAGCGTCCCCTCGTAAAGAGGAGATCAACCGTAAGACCTCAACTTTTTGAATAAAGATTAAATTTTCTCAAAATATATTTTTAAATATTATGGTGTGGATTTGATATAATGTTATAGTTGTGGGTAATATTACAAATTTTACAAAGTACGCAAGTTGTTATATAATATTCGATTGGTCAGAGAATATTCGTTTTAACAGGGAATATTCGTACAACGACACAATCATTGGTGGACCCCCATAACGGAATTATTGTCGGATTGAGAAAACGACAAAAATACTTTACAAAAATAACGGCGGAAGTTTTACCGTTAACTGTTGAACTACGTCCCCATTAGTAAAAAAATGCGAATACGCGTGGTTGCGTAGTAGCACTGCGGTATTGATTATTGATGCTTACGTGAGAAGTCTCTCGGTTATACTCAATTATTGCTGAATAATTCTTGCGATCATATCTATCATATTATTGATTCAATTATTGTCACAATATCATCTGCATAAAATGTTTTTTTATTAAATCAATACTTGAGATGACAAAGTTATTCATATTATAAATTTCAATATTTAAAATGTCTAGAAGTTACATCGAGGAGAGGTTTGGTCACCTAATCATTGGCCAATAGGAGAAATCCTTATTGGAAAGCCCTCTTCCTGGGAATGACTTTGGTTGATAAATATTGTGAGTTATAATATTAATGATGAATGTTGTTCTGAGTTGAATTTGGAGACGCTTGACGTGATATTTGAGTCCATAACTACGAAATTAGTAATAATAGTCTATAAACACAAAATTTTTCGGGATTCACTATTTGGTCAAAAAGTCAACAGTTGACTTTTTCGGGAAAAGTCAAACTTCAAAATTTTAAAATTTATATTTTGATAAAAATAGTTTCATTATGTTGGAATTGTTTGTGTTAGTGAAAATTGACATTTATTAGATGATAATTGATGTTCAGGGTTATATTGATAAATCGGGTAATTTATCGGATAAATGAGCAATTAATTGCTACTAATTCACATGCTTATATAAATATTTGTTCACATATGTGTACTATTGAATCACATTATTTACTATTAGGGGAGTTGGTGCAAGATTGATAATACTTGCATGACTAAGTTAAAAATAGAGGTATAGATAGAGTACTTATCTTTGTAATTCGTATTTTTACATGATTATACTATTGATTCACATAATTGAACTATTGATTCACATTATTTACTATTAGGGGAGTTGGTGCAAGATTGATAATACTTGCAGGACTAAATTAAAAATAAAGGAAAAGTTAGAGATATTGTCTTTGAAATTTTTTGAGCCCCAAACGTGTAATTATCAAAACTATATTTTTCTATAAATGAAGCTTATTCTTCCTTCATTTCTCACCAATTCACAAAAGCTTTAGAAGCGATTATTATAGAGAGAAATTATAGAAAGAAGAAGAGAAGTCTGCTACCTCACTATTCCAAAGATCCAGTTTTTCTAAGGTAGGAGTATTATTTCTTTCTTATCTATAAAGAGAACTTCATTATTCCATTCTTTATTATTACATTGGAATAACTTTGTATGCTGTGCTACCCTATACTTGGTGAAATTCTTACGTTGTTCCATTCTTTATCATTCTGTTGGAACATCCACATTCATAAGGTTCTACGCTTGGGACACGGGTAAAATCTTTATTATTCTCGGAATATCACATTCATGCATTCTACGGACGGACCGATTAGTCGCCTTTATTATTCTCGTTGAAATATCATGTTTGTGTGTTTTACGTCGGACATGATTCCGTCTTTATTATTCTCGTTGGAATATCCCGCATACATCGCTTTTACGTCGGATTCGATTCCGTTATTTATTATTCATTGGAATAACTCACTGTCGCGGTTTATCGCATGCACGGTGATTTCTTTTGTTATTCCATTCCTTATTATACTCGGTTGGTTAAAGTTTTGACTTCTATACTCCATAAAATTAGTGGAATATCCATGATAGTGCAAGGCTTCATCCAAAGATCTTTTCATGGAAATATTCTTCTGAGCATTCTTGAATTTTACTCTACAAAGAAGTATCATGTTGACAATTTGGACGTTATTAGTTCCTGGATAAATTAATTCTTGAACTTGTTTTATTGAATTCTTATATCATTGTCATCATCCTCATGTTTATATTTTGTTGAAAGACATCTATGGCCTATAGTGCATAGATGGACTTGGTATGATTATGACCAGGGATTATTCGGTGTAATCATGATCGTAATGTTACAAATGATGTGGAAAAAGTCCTCATTGGCCCGTAGTGCATTGATGGACAGTTGTTGGCATGATCATGACCATTATTGAATACACAAATATTCTTGGCCCGTAGTGCATGGATAATTGTGGTCGTGATACTAAAGAATATCCTTGGCCGTAGTGCAGGGGTGATTCGATGATGTGGATTATTTATTAAGCTGAGTCCTAGAGATAAAAGTGATGAAAAACCTTTTAAATCATAAAAGATAGTAGATTTTATTCTCTACTTGACTCTTTTAATGGATTGCTTGTTCCGCTGCAGTTAAACTTGATGGTTGTTATATTGTATCAATTTAACACTGTTGAAGGCTAATGATAATATATTTCGCATTATCTTAGTCATAATATTTTCTTTGGGCTAGTTGAGCTCACCCTTTTACTTTTATTATTCTCTTCGTGAAATGAGAACGTAGCGAGGACTAGTCGGGAGCGGAGTAGACGGACGAGATGATAACATTAGTAGTCCTCACTATTCGGTGAAATAGTGGAAAATAAATGTAATAATATTGAATTTGAGTTTGAATATTGTGTAGGCGACAATATTTGTATTAAAACTCATGACTTATGTTTTAATCGTACTTTACCTGACGGTTGTATAATTAAGTTGTATTTGTATTACATACCATGTATTTGACAACTCGAGAATAGGTGATGTATACCTATTTTTGGGGCGTCACGGTTATATCAAAGCTTAGGGATATGATCCTAGCTAAGATGTGAGACTAGAACTAGGAGGGGAGAGACGAGGAATTCCTTCCGCTTACTATGACCTACCTAAGTTTATTTGGTATTTAATTGGTCGATCAGTGTAGGGATAATATGTTTCATGTCAATTAACCCTTGTTTTGTGGCGGATTTGAAAATGGCATCAGAGAATGTTGAGAACATCATAGTGAGAGACCGTTGAGTCTCCACGGATCAATAACTGAGACAATGCATCGAAGGCGACAATCCTCATGCAAACAACAACAACACTTGACCAAATGATGAACGATGGAAAACAACATGCAACATCAACTTTATTATGGAAACAACAAGAAACGCTGAGTTTGAGGAGTTTATACAAAAATTATCATGGATAAAGCAGATCACCAAGATATTTGATATCTGGGATGCTCAAATAAATGTGACGCGCCCAAAATAGGTATCATCACATTTGTCGATACATGTATACATTACAACTTTATTAAATGGTGAGTTTGAATACAAATATTATCTTAAACAATATCTATACTCTAAAATCCATTTATTACATTATTTTACAAAAATGGTGAGACTACTAAACAATCCTTTCTAAAATCTTCATTCCATATATTCATCTCATTTATATTCTCGCCCGAGAAAAATGGAACAAAAGGAAAAGGGTGAGCTCAACTAGCTCAAGAAAGAATATTATGACTAAGATAATATACAACAAATTATCGTTAGTCTTCAACAGGAAAAATCTAATAGAATACAATAGACAACAAATTTTAAATCAATATTCGCAATGAAATAATAATTCATTAGAAGAGTTAAGTAGAGAATGCAAACTACTATCTTCTATGTATGAATTTAAAAGTTCATCGCTCATCTTTTATCCCTATAACATCAATCAATATACATCCGAATCAAATATTCATTTTGCACTAAAAGCCAAAGATATTCATCATTGGTCATGTTCATTTAAACACTGCTCATCTTTGCACTACTACGCCAAAGATATTCTTCAAAAATCATTCATCTTTGCACTATGTGCCAAAGATATTCTTAAGAAATCATTCATCTTTGCACTATGTGCCAAAGATATTCCATAATATCATCATTTAAGACCGAGGATGATGAAAATATTTTTTAAAGAAACGAATCCAAAGGAAACAAAATGACAAGGATTAAGGATTAAGGATTCGATTTTGGTTTTATCCACGTTCAAAAATACCTCAAAAATAATCATAGTGGTGTAAAATTCAAGAATGATCAAAACATGGATACAATCAAAGTTAGTATCCGTAATATATATTTTGGACTAAAAAAGAAGAAATTTTATTTTTTTGATTGAATAGATCAGATACGTGAATAAAGGTCAGATACGTGAATAGTGGTCAGATACGTGAATAGTAACTCGACACCAAAAGATAGAAATTCCACAAAAACATCTTCACGCTTTCATTAATAGTACTCGTGAATAAGAACTCGTGAATAAGAACTCATGAATAAGAACTCGTGAATAAGTAACTCATGAATAAGAACCCATGAATAGTAACCCCGACATGAAAAAGTTCCAAATTTGATAAAACTTCAGATCAATATTTCAAAGATAATGATATTGAAGAAAAATATCATTACGAAAAAAAATAATATCCCTTACCTCGAAAAGATCAAGATTTTATTTAGAATACCTGTATAAGGTCAAGGAACTTGCACCGCCTAGCAATACTCAAAGTATACTCAAAATACTCACAAGAATACGCCGATAATATAGAGAGAGAAAACTTCAGCTTTCGGTGTGATTTTCAATTCTAACCCAAGACCCTATTTATAGGAAAACGCTTAGTAACACCAAAGTTAGTAAAATTTAATAAAATAATAATATTTTTAAAATATTCAAGCCCACCTTAGAAATCTGATTTCAGATCATTTAAAACACATGTGAGCCACTCAATTGCAACAAAAAAACGTTTTTCTTACAAAAATATTTTAAACTCCCAAAAATCAATTATTTTGAGCTTCTAACTTCAATAATTCATAATAAATAGCTCTTTCATCAGAAAATTCGAATCTCATGAGTTTTTATAGGAATTTCAATTCTCTACAACTTTGTAGAAGAAAGTTTTTCCAAATTCCAAATAGAAATTGACCGAAATCCACAAACAGGCGATTTTTTTAAAGCTATAATCAAATTTCAACCAATAAATGGGGTCCAATTTGACATGTTTAACATGTTTTAAACATTTATTGCAACAAAAATACTCTTCCTCCTCAGATACTCATATATCCCACATTCGTTGTAAAAATATCACCATTAATATATTATTAAAATAATATATTTAAACGAATTATTTTATCGTAAAAAGATAAAATATTAATTTTCAACAATTGTCATTTTAAAAATTTTCTCCATCTATATCCACATAAAATCAATATTTTCCTCATCATATAAATCAATAATTAATTATTCACAAATAATATTATGTAATCACAATATCGACAACCGTGCAGTTCCTGAAAGAGGGGCTTTCCAATAAGAATTTCTTTCATCGGGCGCCGCAATTAGGTGACCAAACCTCTCCTTAGATGTAACTTTCTAGACATTGCCAATAATGTTATCTAATAATATTATTCAGATAATATGAATTATTGCTTCGATAATGAAAATATCGCGTAATGACAATTATCAAACAACAAAGAATATAAAATATCAACGCAAGAATTATTAACTCAATAAAATATCGAATAAAGAATTCATCGTAACCATTATTGAGTAGTGCCTTCACGTAAGAATCAATAATTGGTGCAATACCGGTGCTATCGCGTTTTAGTGTGTTTTAACCACCGGTATTCCAACAAGATAATCTCAGAATAACTACGCCGTTATTTAAAAACAACTTATATTTGTCGCTTTCTTCATCCAATCGCGCTCAGCATGGGCCCACACACATGGTCACATTGCCGTCCGCATTTAATATTCCCCGACAAGCATTTAATATTCCACCACCAAACTAATATTCCCGACGATAATGAATATTTTATAACCACTGCTTATTTTGAAATATTTGCATGATTTAACCCTTAACTATCCACATTAATCAAATCAACCCTTACTATTTCAAAATAATAAATAAAGGAAATTCCTTTTTATTAAAAATTTTTGGGGTCTTACAACCTCCCTCCTTATGAAATTTCGTCCTCGAAATCGACGACGTACTTGGTGTGTGTTTCAAAAGGTGAGGATACCTCGCTTCATTTCCGCTTTCCAATTCCCTGTGTCATTTCTATATAGCATGATTCCTCCACAAAAC
Source organism: Panax quinquefolius (assembly GCA_020205615.1). Lineage (NCBI taxonomy): Eukaryota > Viridiplantae > Streptophyta > Magnoliopsida > Apiales > Araliaceae > Panax > Panax quinquefolius. Next base: position 78,001,208 of record CM035174.1, read on the forward strand.
TTTAACTTGTGGTATGACCTTCATGCAGTAGGACATGCTCCTTCCTATCCAAGATCTTGACAGTACCTCCTCATACGTTAAGTCTTCTGGCTATCTCGTCCGGTTCTAACTCAATAACGTGGTTCGGTCTTTCACATATTTATTTAAGCATGAGATATGTGAAACACATTATGAACACTTAGACATACTTGAGGTAACGCAAGTCTATAGGCTACATTTCCTACTCGATCAAGAATTTGAAATGGACCAATAAATCGTGGATCGAGCTTTTCTCTCTTCCCAAATCTTGTAACTCCCTTCCATGGAGCAACTCGCAACAATACACGATCCCCTACATTAAATTCCACGCCCTTTCGATGAAGATCCGCGATAACTCTTTTGTCGATCTTGTGCCGCTTTGTATACGCTTGTCGAATCATTTGGATCTTTTTCGGTGAGTCATATACGCATTAACTCGGGTCCCAACAATGTTGCTTCACCCACCTCATCCCAACATATCGAGAACGACATTTTCGCCCATATAATGCTTCAAATGGAGCCACACCTATACTTGCTCGATAACTGTTGTTGTAGGAGAATTCCACCAATGGTAAATACTTATCCCAACTACCCCAAGTTCAGGACACGTAGTCTTAATAGATCTTCAAGAGTTTGAATAGTCCTCTCGATTGTCTCGTCTGCTTTGGGGATGGTATGTCAACTAAATCGCAAACTGCGCCTCATAGCTTTTTGCAAGTTAACCCAAAATCTTGAAGTGAATCTTGGGTCACGATCCCAAACTATGGATACAGTGCATGCCATGCAACCTCACAATCTCATTCACGCATATACTAGCAAGACGCTCAAGGAATAAGTCTCCCAGACGGCAAGAAATGAGCAGACTTGGTTAATCTATCAACAATAACCCAAATAGCATTGATGCCTTGAGAAACCGTAGGAAGACCCCAGAACTAAATCCATAGTAATGTGTTCCCACTTCCATTCCGGAATCTCAAGTGGTTGCAACGGACCCTTAGGTACAAGATGCTCCGCCTTTACACGCTGGCAAGTTAAACACATCGAGATAAACTTTGCAATCTCTCTCTTCATATTGTTCCACCAAAATGTATGTCAAGATCACGATACATTTTAGTACTTCCGTGATGGATTGCAAATGGTGTATTGTGTGCCTCCATCATAATCTTGTACTTCAAATCGTAGTCGTTAGAACACAAAGTCTAGAGTGGACTCAAGTATTCCTTCTTCATCAATTCTCGCTCCTAATAGCTCCTTCTTGTACTTTCTTCTTCATACGATCGCCGGCCTGCCTGTGGCTCGAGCAACCTTAACTTTTTCTATTAAAGTTGGCTCTACGCGATACTTGACATCATCGCACTCGCTCCTCGCAGATATGATCTTCTACTCAACGCGCCACCTACCACGCTCGCTTTACCGTGATGGTATCAATAGTGTGGTCGTAGTCTTTCAATAGCTCGAGCCAACGTCGCGCCGATGTTGAGTTCTTTTTTGAGTGAAGAAATATTTAAGGCTTTTATGGTCCAATATATCTCCACTTTCTCCCCATATAGATAGTGCTCCATATTTTTAAATAAAAACGATCGGGCCGCTAACTCTAGATCACGAAAGTAGGATAATTCCTCTCATACTCTTTTAAGTTGTCGCGAGGCATAGGCTATGACTTTCCCACGCTGCATGAGAACACATCCTAACCCTTTGCTCAAGCATCATCAGAGATAACAAATCCATCCGAAACCAGATGGTATTGTTAGTAACAGTGTCAAATAAGTCTCCTCTTAAGCTCTTGGAAACTTTTCTCGCATTCTTCGCTCCAAACGAATTTTGTATCCTTCCGAAGTTATGAAGTTAATGGAGTAGCGATTCGAGAAAACCCTTCCACTAATCTCCGATAATAACCAAATTTAAGCCCAAAAGCTACGATTTGACCACCGACTTTTGTTGTTCTAACTTCAGATTGCTTCAATCTTCACGGATCAACAGATACTCCATGTTTCGACACCACGCGCCCAAGGAATGCTACTTCCTCAAGCCGTAACTCGATTTCTTCAATTTGGCATATAGTTGGTTTTCACGAAGCCTTTCGAGTACCAAACTACAAATGGTGCTCATGATCTTCACGACTTTTGGAATATATGAGGATGTCATCAATAAAGACAACAACGAATCGATCCAAATATTCCTTGAATACTTGGCTCATCATATCCATGAAAGTCGCAGGAGCATTAGTTAGTCCGAAAGACATGACTAAGAATTCATAATGCCCATACCGAAGTTTCAAGGCAATTTTTGAATATCCTCGCCTAATCTTCACCGATGATATCCGTAATCTAAGATCGATTTTTGAAAAGAATTGTGCCCTTGCAATCGGTCAAACAAGTCATCAATACGAGGTAGAGGATACCTATTCTTGATGGTGACATGGTTCAATTCCCGATAGTCAATACAAAGTCGCGATACCCCGCTCTTTTCTTCTTTATAAATAAAATAGAGCACCCCAAGGAGATGTACTAGATTTAATGAAACCGATGTCCAACAATTCTCGTAGTTGGACCTTTAACTCCTCAAGTTCAATAGAGCCATTCGATACATGGGTTTTAGAAATGGGCTTTGTACCCAGTTCAAGATCAATAAAGAATTCAACTTCACGCTCGGGGTAGACCGGAAGTTCTTCGGAAATACGTCAGAAAGTCAATAACAACAGAATATTATTCAAATTTGACGTGTCTTTATTCAAATCCATAACATGGGCTAAGAAAGCTTGACATCCGCTTTTTAATAAACTAATAGCTTTATGATTAGATATGATGTTGATCGATTTTAATGGTTTAGTTGCTTGAATTGCATAACAAAGTTGTTGGTTAGAATATGAAAACTAACAACCTTATTTAAAACAATCAATTTTGGCATGATGAGTAGTTAACCAATCAATCCCTAAAATCACATCAAAAGCAAGTATCTTTAAAGAGATAAGGTCAATGTGTAAGGTAATGGTGCCAACTTGAATCAAACAAGATTTATAAACAAATGGATGTGATGAAAGTTTCTCCAACTGAGTTTCCACAGATAGGTCAAAGTCTAATTTCTCCCGAGTCAAGTTTAAACGTTGAGCACACGCAGAGAGATAAATGAATGGGTAGCACCCAGATCAAGTAAGGTATAAACTTCGCAAGAATTTATAAATAGCTTACCCGTGATCACCTCGTTTGGGTTCCTCGATTATGACCAAATACAACAAACGCCTTCCCGGAATCGCTGACTTTGACTTTTTCTCGGGATGTTTTTGAGTCACCGCCCCACTTGAACTAGGTTTCGCCATCGCATAATCTCGAGCGATATGTCCTTCCTTTCCACAATTATAGCATACCTTGAACTGCTAGGGCGCTTTGATCGATATGTCCTCTTTTCCAGATTTGAAGATACGACCGGTGGTCGTTTCTCCTCCCTTAGAACCAGCTTGTCGCCAAGACCGTCATCTTCATATGGTCGTTGTTAAATCTCTCTCTTTAAAATCTCCTCCCGACTCGCTTCTTCTATTTTCATGGCCATGATTACCACCAGAGTGGTTACCATTTTGTCCGCCTCTTTTTTTTCTCCGCCGGTTATCATTATTCTCATTGATCGCTATCTCTCGATACGATCCTCGTTGTGGTCCTCAGTTGACTGCAGATTTGTTATCTCGCCTAATAATTGAGCCTCGCTTACAACATCTCGAATAAAGAGAAAATTTATGAGAAATGAGATATCGACGACGCCGGGTTTCAAACCTCTAAGAAACATCCGCGCCATAACGCTCCTCATTCTCCACCAAATGAGGTGCAAAACTCGATAACTCGCAAACTTTGCCTCGCATCGAGACACCGCCATGTTGTTTTGTTCCAATCGATGAACTCCACTTCCTTCATACGATTAACACTTTCGTGAAAGTATTTGTCATTAAATAAGTTTTCAAACGCCTCCCAAGACACGCCGAAAGTACTGGATGGGTACGCTTCACGCACTCCCACCAAGAGTCCGCTTCGCCATTTTAACATAAAGGTGGCGAATGGAACCTTCGTTCTCCTGCGCATCCCAAGACATCGAATATCTTGGTAATTTGTTTGACCCATGTTTCCGCCATGATCGGATCCGCTTTCCTTAAATTTCGTGGTCCCAACTTCGAATCGCTTGGTCGTGATAACCCGTGAATTGCTATCATTTCTCCTCAGATTTTGAACACGAAGTCTCCTCGCTCGATTTTGCATGAATCGCAAAAACTTCTAAACATCCCCTCGCTCATCATCTCGCTTCAATGGTGTTGTTCACAGGAGGAACATTGCCACTGCTGCACGCTCTCCTCGCTGGTGAGTACAAAGCATCTCCACACGGCCTCATTTCCATGTTATATTATTCTCACGACATTCTCAAATATCGCCATAAAACAAGGGTTAATTAAGGAAATCAATATATCACATAATATCCCTATATATCGACTAACTAACAAATAAGCTTTAGTAGACACACTAGCAAGGATTTACTCGCCTCCCTCCTAGTTCTATTCCCCGATCTCCGCCAGAGATCATATCCCTAAGCTCGATACCAACCGTGACGCCCCAAAATAGTATATACATCACCCATTCGAAAGTTGTCAATACATGGTATGTAAACAACTACAACTTTATTATTACAACAAGAAATCGTGAGTTTGAATACAAATATTATCTTCTAGATAATATCTATACTCAAATAAATCCTCATCACATTTATTGATACATTATTTTACAAAATGGTGAGGACTACTAAACAATCCTTTCTAAAACCTTCATTCCATACCCCGACTGCACTCGCTATATTCTCGCCTCCCGAGAAAAATGGAACAAAAGGAAAAGGGTGAGCTCAACTAGCTCAAGAAGAATATTATGACTAAGATAATATACAACAAATTATCGTTAGTCTTCAACAGGAAAAATCTAATGTAATACAATAGACAACAAATTTTAAATCAATATTCGCAATGAAATAATAATTCATTAGAAGAGTTAAGTAGAGAATGCAAAACTACTATCTTCTATGTATGAATTTAAAAGTTCATCGCTCATCTTTTATCCCCGTAACATCAATCAATATACATCCGAATCAAATATTCATCTTTGCACTATGTGCCAAAGATATTCATCGATTGGTCATGTTCATTTAAACACTGCTCATCTTTGCACTACGGCCAAAGATATTCTTCAGAAATCATTCATCTTTGCACTACGTGCCAAAGATATTCTTAAAAATCATTCATCTCGCACTACGTGCCAAAGATATTCCATAATATCATCATTTAAGATCGAGGATGATGAAAATATTTTTTAAAGAAACGAATCCAAAGGAAACAAAATGACAAGGATTAAGGATTAAGGATTCAGACTTGGTTTTATCCACGTTCAAAAATACTCAAAAATAATCATAGTGGTGTAAAATTCAAGAATGATCAAAATATGGATACAATCAAAGTTAGTATCCGTAATATATGTTTTTGGACGAAAAGAAAAATTTTATTTTTCGATGAATAGTACCAGATACGTGAATAGTGTCAGATACGTGATATCGTGAATGAAGATACGTGAATAGTAAAGAATCTTACACCAAAAGATAGAAATTCCACAAAAACATCTTCACGCTTCTGTGAATAGTACTGAATAAGAACTCGTGAAAGAACTCATGAATGAATGAAAGAACCCATGAATAGTAACCCCGACATGAAAAAGTTCCAAATTTGATAAAAACTTCAGATCAATATTTCAAAGATAATGATATTGAAGAAATAATATCATTACGAAAAAAATAATATCCCTTATCTCGAAAGATCAAGATTTCTAGCTAGTAATACCTGATATAAGAGGTCAAGGAACTTCAGACCGCCTAGCAATACTCAAAGTATACTCAAAATACTCACAAGAATACGCCGATAATATAGAGAGAGAAAACTTCAGCTTTTCGGTGTGATTTTCAATTCTAACCCAAGACCCTATTTATAGAAAACGCTTAGAACACCAAAGCGTAAAATTTAATAAAATAATAATATTTCTTAAAATATTCAAGCCCACCTTAGAAATCTGATTTCAGATCATTTATAACACATGTGAGCCACTCAATTGCAACAAAAAAACGTTTTTCTTACAAAAAATATTTTAAACTCCCAAAAATCAATTATTTTGAGTTTCTAACTTCAATAATTCATAATAAATAGCCCTTTCATCGAAAATTGAATCTCGCGTGTTTTTATAGGAATTTCAATTTTCTACAACTTTGCAGAAGAAAGTTTTTCCAAATTCCAAATAGAAATTGACCGAAATCCACAAACCAAGCGATTTTATTGTGCTATAATCAAATTTCAAACCAATAAATGGGGTCCACCGACATGTTTAACATGTTTTAAACATTTATTGCAACAAAAATACTCTTCCTCCTCAGATACTCATATATCCCACATTCGTTATAAAAATATCACCATTAATATATTATTAAAATAATATATTTAAATGAATTATTTTATCGAAAAAGATAAAATATTAATTTTCAACAATTGTCATTTTAAAAATTTTCTCCATCTATATCCACATAAAATCAATATTTTCCTCATCATATAAATCAATAATTAATTATTCACAAATAATATTACGTAATCACAATATCGACAACCAAAAGCAGCTCCTGTGAGAGCAGGGGCTTTCCAATAAGAATTTCTTCATCGGGCGCCGCAATTAGGTGACCAAACCTCTCCTTAGATGTAACTTTCTAGACATTGCCAATAATGTTATCTAATAATATTATTCAGATAATATGAATTATTGCTTCGATAATGAAAAATATCGTGTAATGACAATTATCAAACAACAAAGAATATAAAATATCAACGCAAAGAATTATTAACTCAATAAAAATATCGAATAAAGAATTATCGTAACCATTATCGAAAAGTGCCTTCACGTAAGAATCAATAATTGGTGCAATACCGCTGTGCATCGTTCAACAACGCCAGATTAGTGTGTTTTAACCAACGGGTATTCCAACAAAGATTAATCTGTAATAACTACGCCGTTATTTAAAAACAACTTATATTTGTCGCTTTTCTTCATCCAATCGCTTTCAGTTATGGGCCCACACATGGTCGCTATTGTCGCATTTAATATTCCCTACAAAGATTAATATTCCACCACCAAACTAATATTCCCGACGATAATGAATATTTTATAACCACTTGCTTATTTTAAAATATTTGCGTATTTAACCCTTAACTATCCACATTAATCAAATCAACCCTTACTATTTCAAAATAATAAATAAAGGAAATTCCTTTTTATTTAAAATTTTCGGGGTCTTACAAAGAAAAGGTTTCTTTTCGCCACCTTCATATGCGTGAAGAAAGGAGACATTGGTGGGAATCAGTAAAAACGTACTCCACTGACGACGCACTCAAGATGTCTTGGGAGAAGTTCCAAGAGCTATTCAACGACAAGTACTTTCCCGAAAGTATTCGTCACATGAAGGAGGTGGAGTTTATCAAGTTGGAACAAAACAATATGACCGTGTCACAATACGAGGCTAAATTTGTGGAGTTATCCCGGTTTGCATCCCTTTTAGTCGATAATGAGGAGCGAATGACGCGAATGTTTTTAAGAGATTTGAAACCGGAGATACGTCAATATCTTATTTCTCATAAACCGTGTTTGTACTCGATGTTGTAAATAGGGCTCGATTATTGGAGCGCAGAACGAGTCAACGCAACCAAGGAAAGCGAGATGGCAAAGATGAAAATACCAAATGGTAAGAGTCATTGAAATGGTGACAACAAGCGTGGAGGAATCAACATGCCGTAAATGGTAACCACTTTGTGGTAATCATGACCAAGACAAGTAAAATGGACATTTCAAGAAAATGAGATTCAACAATGATGGAAAGACGTCAAGACCAAAGAACCGTGGTTAAGGAAGGAGAACGACCACCTATCATATGCTTCAAATGCGGAGGGAGGGACACATATCACCAAATCAATGCTGATGCCATCCAAAGCGTGTTATAATTGTGGAAAGAAGGTCACCTAGCCCAATTTTGTCGCTCAATCAAGACAAGTTCACTAGGATGGAGGCACCATACAGTCAGTCCCAGAAAAGTCAAAGCCAGTAGTGCAAGGGATAGCGTTTGTTGTGACCTCCCGTAAAGCAAGGAACCGAACGAGGTCATCACGGGTAAGCTTATCATAAACTCTAAATAAGTCTATACCTTATTTGATACCAGTTTTACCCATTCTTTTATTTCTCCTACTTGCGCTCAACGATTAAATTTGACTCCGGAGAAATTAGACTTTGACTTATCTGTTGAAACTCCATTAGGAGAAATCTTCATTACATCCACTGTTTATAAGTCTTGTTTGATTCAAATCGGTAACCGCACATTACCTGTCGACCTTAAAAATACTTGCATATGACGTGATTCTAGGGATTGATTGGTCAACTACTCATCATGCTAAAATTGATTGTTTTCGTAAGGTTGTTAGCTTTCATATTCCTAATAAACCTATTATGCGAATTCAAGCGACCAAACCATTAAAATCAATCACGGTCATCTCAAGCCATAAAGCTATTCGTTTATTGAAAAACGGATGTCAAGCTTTCTTAGCTCATGTCACGGATTTAAACAAAAATATGCCAGATTTGAAGGATATTTCTATTGTTAATAAATTTTTTCCGACGTATTCTCAAGAACTTCCCGGCCTACCCCCAGAGCGTGAAGTTGAATTTTGTATCGACCTTGAACCCGGTACAAAACCCATTTCCAAAGCCCCATATCGAATGGCTCCTATTGAACTTTAGGAGTTAAAGACCTAATTGCAGGAATTGTTAGACATTGGTTTTATTCGCCCTAAGACGCGTCTCCTCGGGGTGATCTGTTTCTATTCGTGGAAGAAGAAAGATGGGAGTATGCGACTTTGTATTGATTATCTGGAGTTGAATCATGTCACCATAAAAAATAGGTACCCATTGCCACGTATTGATGACTGTTTGATCTGTTACAAGGAGCACAATTTTTTTCAAAGATCGATCTTTCGCTCGGATATCATCATTGAAGGTTAAACCGAGGATATTCCAAAGATCGCTTCGTAACTCCCTGCAGACGGCATTATAAATTCTTAGTCATGTCTTTTGGATTGACTAATGCTCCCCGCCGCCTTCATGGATATGATGAACCGAGTATTCAAGGAATATTTGGATCACTTTGTGGTATTCTTTATTGATGACATCCTTATTTATTCCAAAAGCCGTGAAGATCATGAAAGCAACACTTGAGGTCGATACTCCAAAAGCTTCGTGAATATAAGCTTTATGCCAAGTTAAAGAAATGTGAGTTCGCTTCGAGGAAGTAGCATTCCTTGGGCACGTAGTATCAAGTCATGGAATATCCGTTGACTTAGCAAAGATGAAGCTATTCAAAGTCGGGAGCAACCCAAATCGATTGATCAAGACCACGTAGCTTTCTCGGCTTAATTTGGTTATTATCGGAGATTCGTGGAAGGATTTTCTCGAATTGCTACTCCATTAACTCAGCTGAATCGGAAAGATATAAAGTTTGGTTGGAGCGAGGAATGTGAGAAGAGTTTTCAAGAACTCAAAAGGAGACTCATTTCAGCACCTATTCTGACAATTCCATCTGGTTCGGAGGGATTTGTCATCTACAGTGATGCTTCGGGCAAAGGGTTAGGATGTGTTCTCATGCAACATGGGAAAGTCATAGCCTATGCCTCACGACAACTCAAAGAATATGAGAGGAATTATCCTACTCATGATCTAGAGTTGGCAGCTGTTGTCTTCGCACTTAAAATTTGGAGGCATTACTTGTATGGAGAGAAAGTGGAGATCTTTACGGATCATAAACGTCTCAAATATTTCTTCACTCAAAAGGAACTCAACATGCGATAATGACGTTGGCTTGAACTGTTGAAAGATTATGATCATACCATCCAATACCATCCTGGAAAATTGAACGTGGTAGCCGACGCGATCGAGTAGTAAGATCATACGCGGTACAAGTGTAATATTCACAACACAAAAGCCCATTTTGTGTGACTTGCAAAGGATGGAGATAGGGTTAAAGACTCAGGACCCATGTGATGATGGCGAATATACTGAGTAGAACCCGCTTTAATTGATAAAGTTAAAGTCGCTTCAAGTTACGCATCCGGGAATGATGCGTATGAGGAAGAAAGTGCAAGAAGATGCTACGCCTAAGCAAGAATCGATGAAGAAGGAATACTTTGAGTCAACTCCGGACTTTGTGTTCCTAACGAATTCGATTTAAAGTATAAAATCATGATCGAGGCGCACAACACAGATTTGCAATCCATCTCAGGAGTACCAAAATGTATCGTGATCTTCGCCATACATTTTGGTGGAGCAATATGAAGAGAGAGATAGCGCTATTTATCTCAAGGTGTCTAATTTGTTAACGAGTTAAAGAGAAGCATCAAGTACCAAAAGGTCCATTGCAGCCACTTGACATTCCAGAATGGAAGTGGGAGCACATTACCATAGATTTCGTTACCGGTCTTCCCAAAGTTTCTCAAGGCATAGATGGGATTTGGGTCATAGTTGATAGATTGACCAAGTCTGCTCATTTCTTACCGATACGAGAAACTTATACACTTGAACGTCTTGCTCGTATGTACATAAACGAGGTTTTAAGATTGCATGGTATGCCAGTATCCATAGTTTCTGATCGAGACCCAAGATTCACTTCAAGATTTTGGGTTAGTTTGCAAAAAGCTATGGGCACGGATTTATGATTTAGCTCGGCATATCATCCTCAAACAGACGGACAGTCAGAGAGGAAGATTCAAACTCTTGAAGATCTATTAAGACTCTGTGTCCTTGACTTCAAGGGAAGTTGGGACAAGTTCTTACCATTGGTGGAGTTTTCCTACAACAACAGTTATCAAGCAAGTATCGCATGGCTCCATTTGAGGCGCCAGATGGAAGAAAATATCATTCTCCAGTATGCTAGGATGAGGTGGGTGAAACAACGTTGTTGGGACCAGAGTTGGTACGTATGACTACGAAAAAGATTCAAATGATCCGACAACGTATAAAAGCCTCACAAGATCGACAAAAGAGTTCTGCTAATCTTCATCGAAAGGACGTAGAATTCAATATTGGAGATCATGTGTTGTTACGTGTTGCTCTATGGAAAGGAGTTACAAGATTTAGAAAGAGAGGAAAGCTCAATCCTCGATTCATTGGCCCATTTTAATCCTCGATCGAGTAGGAATCGCGTGGCCTATAGACTTGCGTTATCGCTTAAGTATGTCTCGTGTTCATAACGTTTTTCACATATCCATGTTACGTAAATATGTGAAAGACTCGAACCACATTATCGAAGTTAGAACCGGACGAAATAGAGGAAGATTTAACGATGAAGAGGTTCTGTTAAAATCTTGGATAAGAAGGAACATATTCTACGCCCAAGGTTATACCTCAAGTCAAAGTTTTGTGGAGAAACCACGATGTTGAGGAAATGACCGGGAGTTAGAATCAAATGAAATCAAAGTATCCTCACCTCTTCGACATACCAGTACGCACCCTAATTTCGAGGATGAAATTTCATAAGAAGGGAGGTCAGTAAGACCCCAACTTTTTGAATAAAGATTAAATTTTCTCTAAATATATTTTTCAATATTATGGTGTGGATTTGATATAATGTTATAGTTATGGATAATATTTACAAATTTTGCAAAGTACACAAGTTGTTATATAATATTCGATTGGTCGGGGAATATAAGTTTTAATAGGGAATATTCGTACAACGACACAATCATTGGTGGACCCCTATTAACGGAATTATCATTCGGATTAAGAAAACGACAAAAATACTTTATAAAAATAACTGCGGAAAGTTTTACCGTTAATTGTTGAACTACTTAGTAGTAAAAGTACGATGAATACTGCTGTGGTTGCATAGTAGCACACCAGTATTGATTATTGATGCTTACGTGAGAAGTTACTCAATTATACTTAATTATTTCTGAAGAATTCTGCGATCATATCTATTATATTATTGATTCAATTATTGTCACAAGATCATCTCGCATAAAATGTTTTTTATTAAATCAATACTTGAGACGATAAAGTTATTCATATTATAAATTTCAAGATTTACAATGTCTAGAAGTTCATCGAGGAGAGGTTTGGTCACCTAATCATGCGCCAATAGGAGAAATCCTTATCGAAAGCCCCTCTTTCCGGGAACGACACGGTTGATAAATATGTGAGTTATAATATTAATGATGAATGTTGTTCTGAGTTGAATTTGGAGACACGGACGTGATATTTGAGTCCGAAGCAACTAAATTAGTAAAAATAGTCTATAAACACAAAATTTTGGGATTCACTATTTCGTCAAAGTCAACAGATTGATTTTTTTTCGGAAAAGTCAAACTTTGAAATTTCAAAATTTATATTTTTGATAAAAATAGTTTCATTATGTTGGAATTGTTTGTGTTAGTGAAAATCGACATTTATTAGATGATAATTTGATGTCAGGGGTTATATTGATAAATCGGGTAATTTATCGGATAAATGAGCAATTAATTGCTACTAATTCACATGCTTATATTACTATTTGTTCACATATGTGTACTATTGAATCACATTATTTACTATTAGGGGAGTTGGTGCAAGATTGATAATACTTGCATGTCTAAGTTAAAAATAGAGGTATAGATGGAGGTACTATACTGTAATTCGTATTTCTCACATGATTATACTATTGATTCACATAATTGAACTATTGATTCACATTATTTACTATTAGGGGAGTTGGTGCAAAATTGATAATACTTGTAGGACTAAATTAAAAATAAAGGAAAAGTTGGAGGTATTGTACTGAAATTTTTCGAGCCCCAAAACGTGCAATTATCGAAACTATATTTTTTCTATAAATAGAAGCTTATTCTTCCTTCATTTCTCACCAATTCACAAAAGCTTTAGAGCGATTATTATAGAGAGAAATTATAGAAAGAAGAGAGAAGTATGCTTCTTCACTATTCCAAAGATCCAGTTTTTTCTAAGGTAGGAGTATTATTTCTTTCTTATTTATGAAGAGAACTTTTGTTATTCCATTCTATATTATTATGTTGGAATAACTCAGATCACGCAAGCTACCCTATACTTGGTGAAATTCTTACGTTGTTCCATTCTTTATCATTCTCGTTGGAACATCCATGTCATCATGCGTTTCTACTTGGGACTTGGTTTAAAATCTTTATTATTCCGTTGGAATATCCTCGTCTCATGCATTCTACGACGGACTGATTCGAAAAGTCTTTATTATTATTCATTGGAATATCTCATCTGTGTGTTTTACGCTTGGGACCGATTCCGCTCTTTATTATTACATTGGAATATCCTGCATGCACGTTTTTACGCCGGATCCGTGATTTCGTCTTTATTATTACATTTTGAATATCTTGTGCATGCGTTTTTACGCCGGACCGATTCCGTTATTTATTATTTCATTTGAATAACTCGCATGTGCGATCTATCGCATGCCCGGTGATTTCTTTTGTTATTCCATTCTTTATTATACTCGGTTGGTTAAAGTTTTGACTTTATACTCCATAAAATTAGTGGAATATCCTCGATAGTTTGCGCTTCATCCAAAGATCTTTTCATGGAAATATTCTTACGAGCATTCTTGAATTTTACTCTACAAAGCAAAGATCATGTTGACAATTTGGACGTTATTAGTTCCTGGATAAATTAATTCTTGAACTTGTTTTATTGAATTCTTATATCATTATCATCATCCTCATGTTTATATTTTGTTGAAAGACATCTATGGCCTATAATGCATAGATGGACTTGGTATGATTATGACCAGGGATTATTCGGTGTAATCATGACCGTAATGTTACAAATGATGTGAAAAAAGTCCTCATTGGCCCGTAGTGCTTTGATGGATAGTTGTTGGCATGATCATGACCATTATTGAATACACAAATATTCTTGGCCCGTAGTGCATGGATAATTGTGGTCGTGATACTAAAGAATATCCTTAGCAGAAGTAGTGCGAGGGGTGATTCGATGATGTGGATTATTTATTGTCGAGTCCCAACGATAAAAGTGATGAAAACCTTTTAAATCATAAAAGATAGTAGATTTTATTCTCTACTGACTCTTTTAATGGATTGTTTGTTCCACTGCAGTTAAACTTGATGATTGTTTTATTGTATCGGTTTAACCTTTGTTGAAGGCTAACGATAATATATTATTCGCATTATCTTAGTCATAATATTTCCTCATCGGGCTAGTTGAGCTCACCCTTTTACTTTTATTGTTCTCTTGAGAAATGAGAACGTAGCGAGGACTAGTCGGGAAGCGAGTGACGGACGATGATAGCATTAGTAGTCCTCACTATTTGGTGAAATAGTGGAAAATAAATGTAATAATATTGAATTTGAGTTTGAATATTGTGTAGACGATAATATTTGTATTAAAACTCAAAGCTTATGTTTTGTCGTACTTTACACGACAGTTGTATAATTAAGTTGTATTTGTATTCTGTACCATGTATTTGACGACTCAGAATAGGTGATGTATACCTATTTTGGGTGCGTCACATCGACCCCCTCGCTCGAAGGGTGGCTGAATTGGAGAAGTTGTTGTTGGCAAAGAATTCAGGAGGCACGCCTTCGGTTTGCCCTGGATCACCCTTCTCGCCAGAAATCAATCTTGTGACGGCGGACCCCAAAAAGAAGATGCCCCCAATGGAGACCTACGATGGGATGGGAGATCCGTATGACCACTCAGATGGGTACGACAGGCTGATGACATACTACGGCCATTCTAATGCGGCCAAGTGTCACATGTTCGCGACCACTTTGAAGAAGAGCGCTCGAGAGTGGATGGGGACCTTGGTGGCGGGGTCAATCAATTCATGGAACGACCTTCGGGAGAAGTTTCATGCCCGCTTCGGGAGTAACAAAAGGAGAGGAAAGATCACCGCTTCCCTCATGTAGGTCAGATAGAAGTCGGATGAAAACTTGGGTCAGTACGTCAAAAGGTTTCGTGAAGCTGTGGGGTCAGTAGCAGAGTTAAATTCCCCGCAAGCCTTGGGGTTCTTCACAACTGGACTGGACATCGGGAAATCAAAGAAGTTGATGAAAGATCTGGTGATCAACCCCCCGTCAGACTTGACAGAAGCTTTCCACCGAGCCGAAGGAGACATAGCGATTGAAGAGGCAATGGGAAACTTTAAACCTCACTCTCACTCTTACGAGAAGTCCAAAGATCGGGACAGGAAGAGTTACCCAAGGCCCGATAACCAAGGGAAATCGGATAATTACAATAAGAAAAGCTATTATGGGGGAGGCTCGGGCAGTAGACGACCACCTTTCTCGAACAAGAGTGTCAACAAGGTCTACACCGTACTCAACACTGACCGTGCCAAAATATTGGAAGAGATGCGAGATAAACCTTTCTTCGAACCAAGCCTAGAGACCCCGAAGCCTGGGAGGAGGGGTCGGGGAAAATATTGTGCTTATCATCAGAGTCGGGGGCATACGACGGAGGATTGTATCAATATGAAAGATCTGATAGAAAAGAACGTCCAAAATGGGTAACTGGTGCAGTATGTTGTTGGTCGGGAAGGTTCAGAAGCCCCCCGGGAGGTAAACAAGGCGCCAGCTCGAGAAGCACAGCCACCACCGAACCCACAAGCCCGAGGGGTTTATTAGCGTGATTTGGTGAGGTCGGTGAGGGCGTAACCTAGGAAGAAAGAGGAGCGGACACCCGAGGCAAGATATCGGTAGCAAATTCGTCACCCCGAAAGGACGGGGCCTACTCGGGGATTTCCATCTCCTTCTCGGATGAAGACTATCCTACCTATGAGACCCCAGATTTTATGAATAAAGATTTAATTTTCTCGAAATAATTTTTTAAATATTATGGTGTGGATTTGATATAATGTTATAGTTGTGGGTAATATATATAAATTTTGCAAAGTATGCAAGTTGTTATATAATATTCGATTGGTCGGGGAATATTCTTTTTGTCGGGGAATATCCGTACGACGGTACAATCATTGGTGGACTCCACAACAGAATTATTGTCGGATTGAGAAAACGACAAAAATACTTTATGAAAATAACGGCGGAATTTTTACCGTTAATTTTTGAAACAAACGGTGTTAAAAGTACAGTAATACGTGTGGTTGCATAGTAGCACACGGTATTGATTATTGATGCTTACGTGAGAAGTCACTCAATTATACTCAATTATTGCTCTGAGAATTCACGCATCATATCTCTCATATTATTGATTCAATTATTGTCACAGTATCATCTGCATAATATTTATTATTATTAAATCAATAATTGAGACGACAAATTTATTCATATTATTATTTGCAATATTGACAATGTCTAGAAGTTCTGTCAAGGAGAGATTTGGTCACCTAATTGCGCACCAATAAGGAGAAATCCTTATCGGAAAGCCCCCTCTTTCCTGGGAATGACCTGGTTGTTAAATATTGTGTGTTATAATATTAATGATGAATGTTATTAAAATAGAAGTTGTGTTCGGAGTTGAATTTGGAGACGCGGACGTGATATTTGAGTCCGAAACGATGAAATTAGTAAAAATAGTCTATAAACACAAAATTTTTCGGGATTCACTATTTGGTTAGAAAGTCAACAGTTGACTTTTTTGGAAAAAGTCAAAATTCAAAATTTCAAAATTTATATTGTTGATAAAAATAGTTTTATTATGTTGGAATTGTTTGTGTTAGTGAAAATCGACATCTATTCCGATGATAATTGATGTCTGGGGGTTATATTGATAAATCGGGTAATTTATCGGATAAATGAGAAATTAATTGCTACTAATTCACATGCTTATATAACTATTTGTTCACATGTGTGTACTATTGAATCACATTCTTGTACTGTTAGGGGAGTTGGTGCAAAATTGATAATACTTGCATGACTAAGTTAAAAATGGAGGTATAGATGGATGTACTATACTATAATTATTTTTATCACATGATTAGAACTATTGAGTCACATGATTTACTATTGATTCACATGATTTACTATTAGGGGAGTTGGTGCAAGATTGATAATACTTGCAGGACTAAATTAAAAATGAAAGAAAAGTTGGAGGTATTGTACTATAATATTTCGAGCCCCAAAACGTGCAATTATCGAAACTACATTTTTCTATAAATAGAAGCTCATTCTTCCATCATTTCTCACCAATTCACTAAAGCTATAGAGCAATTATTATAGAGAGAAATTATAGAGAGAAAGAAGAAAAGTATTCTGCTACTTCAATACTTCTATATCCAGTTTCTTCTAAGGTAGGGAATATTATTTGTTGTACTCGTAAGGGGTATAATTTCTTTTGTATTCATGAAGAGAACTTCTGTTATTCCATTCTTTATTATTCTGTTGGAATAGCCTGTGTGACGCCCCCAAAATTAGATATACGTCACCCATCTTGGGTCGCCACTTACATGGTACATAAATTCAAATACAACTTACTAACATAATGTCGTGTACAATACGACATAAACTGTGAGTTTGAATACAAATATTGTCTACTAGATATTATACAAACTCAAAAGGAGTCCTCATTACAACTATTATCACACTATTTCACGAATAGTGAGGACTACTAATGCTATCCTCCGGACCATTACTCCGTTCCCCGACTCGTCCGCCTATGTTCTCATTTCAAGAGAACGGTGAAAGAAAGGGTGAGCTCAACTAGCCCGAGAAGAAATATTATGACTAAGATAATGCAGAATAAATTATCATTAGCCTTCAACAGATGTTAAACTAATAAAATACAATAGACAACCGGTTAAGCTGCAATGAATATGCAATCCATTAAAAGAGTCAAGTAGAAAATAAAGTCTATTATCTTTTAGGTTTTAAAAGGTTTTCATCAATTTTTATCACTAAGACTCGGTTTAATGAATAAACCATAATATCTAATCATCCTTGTACCACGGTCAAGGATTTTCATCAAATTATCAATGGTCATGACTATCAAGAATCACCACGGTCATAATCATACCAAAAACTATCCATCAACGTATTACATGTGTCACCGAGGACTTTTGTCACATCATTTATATCAAGCCATGATTCAACCGAATGATCCACGGTCATAATCATACTAAGTTCATCTATGCACGTAAAGCAAAGATAACATAATATAACATGAGGATGATGACAATGACATAATAATTCAATAAAACAAGTTCAAGAATTATTTAATCCGAGAATTATTAACATCCAAATTGTCAACATGACATTGTTTTGTAGAGTAAAATTCAAGAATAATCGGAAGAATATTTCCATGAAAGATCTTTGGATGAAAACGCAAATATCAAAGATAATCTACTAATTTCATGGAGTATAGAAGTCAAAGTTTTAACCATTTGGGTATAATAAAGAATGGAATAACAAAAGAAATCACCACGCATGCGGTACTTAGCATAGATAAAAGTTATTCAATAGAATAATAATAACGGAACCGGTCGGTGAAATTGAAATTCAAACCAAGATGACCCAATGAATAATAAATCTTTGAATAATAAACAATGGAACCAGTCCAGGTGTAAAACACACGAGTGAGGATATTCCAATGAATAATAAAGAATGTAATAATGAAGAAGATCACCAAGTATAGGGGATTAAAAGCAGATACAAGTTATTCCAACATAATAAATAAGAATGGAATAATATAAGGATTTCACCAAGTATAGGGTATCTGGCGTATACTGAGGTTATGTATAGGGTATGCCACTTTTACAAAGTTATTCTAACGAATAATAATGAATGGAATAATGAAGTTCTCTTCATGAATAAGAAAGAATAACACCCTTACGAATACAACAAATAATATCCCTTACCTTAGAAGAACCTGAATATTGGCAAAGTGAAGTAGCGAGAATACTTTTTTCTTTCTCTCTCTATAGTTTCTCTCTACAGAGTTTCAATGAATTAAGTAAGAAAATAATGAAGGAATGAACTTCTATTTATAGAAAAATAGAATGCATAGTAATTAATCCATGAACGGTCAGATTGATTTACTTTAATCTGACGATCCATATTTAAAGTAAAATCTTTTAAATAAAATATCATATATTCTATTTATATAAAAATATTTTACTATGCAAAACACTATGCAACACTATGCAAAAACACTACGCAACACTATGCATAATAAAATATAATATATTCTATTTATAGAATAACTTTAATAAAGTATTACATTTTATATAAAAGATTTTTACATTTTATTACGTTAATAATACTGAATAAAACAAAAGCGTCATTATCGCTTTAATAATTCATATTATTAATAAACAATAATGGAATCAAACTGAGTGAATTCTCACATAAGCATCAATAATCAATACCGCAGTGCTACTCTTGCAACCACACGTATTCTTTCGTACTTTTACTACTAGAAAGTAGTTCAACGAAGATCAGCGGTAAAACTTCCATTTGTTATTTCAATAAAATATTTTTGTCGTTTTTTCTCAATCCGGCAATAATTACGTAATGGGGTCCACCAATGATTGAGTAGTTGTACGAATATTCCCCGCTAAGCCAAGAATATTCCCAGAACCAATCGAATATAATATAACCACTTGCATACTTTGTAAAATTTATAAATACTACCCACAACTATAATATTATCTCAAATTCACACCATAATATTAAAAATTATTTCGATAAAATTTAAATTTTTATTGATAAAATGCAGGGTCTCACAATCTCCCCTCCTTATGGAATTTAGCCCTCGAAATTAGGGTGCGATACACTGGTATGATAAAGAGGTGAGGATACCTTGAATACCTTTATCGTTGAAAACATTAAATTCATCTTTGCAATCCCGGCAAAGATATTCATTAACAATTCATCTTTGCACTACAGCCAAAGATATATACAATCAAAACCAATAATCTTTGAGACTCGACTTAATAGTATCACGACCACGAATTATCCATGCACTTCTTGGCCGAGGATATTCGTGTTTTTTAATACTGGTCATGATTATCCGAATAATCCTCAGTCATAATAATCATACCAAGTCCATCAATGTACTACTGACCCAAAGATGACTTTTACCACATCCATGAATTAATATTTCATTCTTTGAGACTCGATTCAATAATTAATCCACATCATCGAATCATCCCCGCACTCTGTGCCGAGGATATTCTTTATTATCACGACCACGAATTATCCATACACTACGTGCAAAGATAATCGTGTATTCATTAATATCACGACCACAAATTATCCATGCACTACTACCAAAGATAATCGTGTATTCATTAGTATCACGACCATAAATTATCCATGCACTACTACCAAAGATAATCGTGTATTCATTAGTATCACGACCACAAATTATCCGTACTACAACCAAAGATAATCGTGTATTCATTAGTATCACGACCATAAATTATCCATGCACCTACGTGCGTGCAAAGATAATCGTGTTTTCAATTACGGTTATGATTATCTAGAAACAATCCTCGGTCATAATCATACCAAGTCCATCTATGCACTACTGAGCCACGTAGATGACTTTCAACATAATATAAGCATGAGGATAATGATATAAAGAATCAATTAAATGAGATAAAGGATAAATATTAAACATTTATAATATAATTTATCCAGATTCAAGAATATCCCCATGTTATCAATCACTTAATAATCTCATAATCTAATATCATTAATATTATAACAATACTTCTTAAATTTATTAACAATTTATCTCAATTGTTTTACGCTTTTACCATATAATGCATTTAATCATTCAAAAGCGCCATACTCATAAGATATCATCACCAATTATCAAATCCTCATCAAAAAAAATATGCATATACTCTATATAGGATTCTTCTAGCCATAAAATCCTATTTTCAACTTTGTTACTTCACATAACATATTTAACTCATATGTTCAGTAACTAAACTATTTTCATGAAAATACCAAATTAGTCCCAAAAATATTTCTTTTCTGGAATTTAGCATAATATAGTCTCATAATGAAAATATATTTTTCTCGGAATTTTTAAAATTCATTTACTATTTTTCAAAAATTAATTTCTAATTAATTCCTTAAGAAATTAGCTACCTCAAGGTTAACTCCAGAAATTCCCAAATCTTGTCAGGACCTTACAAATGTTAATGTGAGCCTCCAGTTTAAATTTCATGGTCATCGGAGTTATAGAACTCCGGTTATAGCGTTTTTTGTCAGAAAAACCTAAATATTGAAATAGTCATAACTTGCTCATTTTAAGTCAGAATGAGCTCATTTTTGGAAAGGAGGTACTTTATACCATATACCTTCATGTCCCAAAAGGCCAGAATTTTTCTCATAATTTAAGTGGTGGTAAAAACAGCCCCTCTAAAATCATAGCGAAGAACTTTTTCGGTTTTTGCAGCTTTGCACTCCTTTGCTAAAATCAGTCAACACAAAAATCTACAACACCTTTTCCAGTAATTCCACTTGGATTAGTTAGGTAACTCATTTATCTAACTCTAGGACTTAACCACACTCAAAAATTGAAAATATAATAGGAGATATGGTCAATTGAATTTTATGTTACGTTTTTCACCAAAATCTGATTTTCAACTCTTTGTGATTTCTAAGAAACTTTCATGTTTTCACATAATAACCAACATAACTCATCATAACACTTACTAATACTTCATATACCCATGATTTTCATTAGTCCAATGCTTTTATTATGACTTTCATCATAATCCTCGTAAACAGATCCTTTTAGTTGAAGAAATATTTGAGGGTTTAAGAAATGGGTTTTTGTACTGGGGTCAATACAAAATTCGATTTCATGTTCTAGGGTAGGCTAGGAAGTCTTCAAGAATACGCCAAGAAATTTATCAATAATAGAAATATCATTCAAAACTGTGACTCTCGTCTAAAACTTGGATAGTACGTCACATTGATACCAACTGTGACTTCTATCCCTTAACCTAGATAGCACCTCACAATGATACCTATATACTTGCCATCTTCATTCACGACGTCGCTTCGAGAAAGTCCGGCTTTGGTGCATTCCACACAAGGAAGTCAACAACGAAAGGATCGGGGCTCTTTACTTATGGCGATATAACATGTTGATTAACTTTAGGGTTTGGTTACTTTGAATTAAGTATACTTGAGTTGGTTAGGAATATGAAAGCTAACAACCTTACAAAAGAAGAATAACGAGTAGTTAATCAATCGTTTTCAAAAATTACCTCAAAGGCAAGTATTTTCAAAGAGATAAGATCGACGAAGTAGCGTGAAAGTGTTTATTTGAATCAAACAAGATTTAAAAAAATAGTAGCGGTAATGAAGGCTCCTCTTAATGAAGTTTCAACCAATAAGTCAAAGTCTAACTTCTAGGAGTCAAATTTAAGCGTTGAGCATAAAGCAAGAGAGATAAAATAATGGGTAGAACCAGGTATCTTATAAGGTATAGACATGATTTATAATTAACTAACCTTGGAAGTGCTAACCGTCGGTTTACTCGCTTTTTGAGAAGTCATAAAAATGCACTTCCTAAAACCAACGACTTTGTTTTGTCCATATCCACCTTTGGTGCCACCATCCCAGCTAGACTTGACTTTGGTGCACAACAAAATTGAGCTAACTCTTCTTGCAATTTCCACTTCTATTATCTTTGCCATGATTACCACATCAAGTGGTTACCATTCTTAGCATGATAATTTCCCCACGATGGTTATCATTGTTACGATAGCCAAATTGCCACCGATATGATTATTATCGTGTTGTTGGTCGTTACCTTTTATTTGAAATTTGAATCAACACTATCATGTGCTTCATTGCTTATCTCGGCATTTTAGGATGTCATTCTCAAACATCTTGTCACAAAATAAGGGTTAATTAACATATCACATATTATCCCTATACTACGTGACCAATTAAATACCAAATAAATTTAGGTAGGTCATACTAGCGAAAAGGTATTCCCGTCTCTCCCCTCCTAGTACTATTCTCACATCTTAGCAGGGATCATATCCCTAAGCTCGATACTAACCGTGGCGCCCCAAAATTAGGTATCGTCACCCATCTTGGGTCGCCACTTACATGGTACATAAATTCAAATACAACTTACTAACATAAGCGCGTGGGTATACAATACGACATAAAGCGTGAGTTTGAATACAAATATTGTCTACTAGATATTATACAAACTTAAAAGGAGTTCTCATTACAACTATTATCACACTATTTCACGTAATAGTGAGGACTACTAATGCTATCCTCTCGACCATTACTCAGTTCCCGACTCATCCCAACTATGTTCTCATTTCACGAAGAGAACAAAGTGAAAAAAAAGGGTGAGCTCAACTAGCCAAAGAAGAAATATTATGACTAAGATAATGCGCGAATAAATTATCATTAGCCTTCAACGATGTTAAACCGATAAAATACAATAGACAACCGGTTTAAGCTGCGTTAGAATATGCAATCCATTAAAAGAGTCAAGTAGAAAATAAAGTCTACTATCTTTTAGGTTTTAAAAGGTTTTCATCAATTTTTATCACTAAGACTCAGTTTAATGAATAAACCACAATATCTAATCATCCCTGTACCACGGTCAAGGATTTTCATCAAATTATCAATGGTCATGACTATCTAGAATCACCCCTGGTCATAATCATACCAAAAACTATCCATCAACTGCATTACGTACGCCCCGGCGAGGACTTTTGTCACATCATTTATATCAAGCCGTGATTATCTAGAATGATCCCTGGTCATAATCATACTAAGTTCATCTACGCACGTAAGCCAAAGATAACATAATATAACATGAGGATGATGACAATGACATAATAATTCAATAAAACAAGTTCAAGAATTATTTAATCCAGGAATTATTAACATCCAAATTGTCAACATGATACTGTTTTGTAGAGTAAAATTCAAGAATAATCAGAAGAATATTTCCATGAAAAGATATCAAAGATAATCTACTAATTTCATGGAGTATAGAAGTCAAAGTTTTAACCAACTGGGTATAATAAAGAATGGAATAACAAAAGAAATCACCATGCATGCGGTACTTCGAATAGACAGGTTATTCCAATAGAATAATAATAACGGAACGAGGTCGGTGAAATTCACAAGCGGTGGATGATCCAATGAGAATAATAAATCTTTGAATAATAAACAATGGAACCGGTGGGTGTAAAACACACAAAACAGGATATTCCAATGAGAATAATAAATGCGGAATAATAAACAATGGAACCGTGTCAGGGTGTAAAACACACGAATGAGGATATTCCAATGAGAATAATAAAGTATGGAATAATGAGAAGAAGATCACCAATTATAGGGGATTCAGCGTATCTGAGTTATTCAATGAGAATAAATAAGAATGGAATAATATAAGGATTTCACCAAGTATAGGGTATGCCGCAGATCTGAGGGTTATGTATAGGGTATGCCACTTTTACAAAAGTTATTCAACAGAATAATAATGAATGTAATAATGAAGTTCTCTTCATGAATAAGAAAGAATAACACCCTTACGAATTACAACAAATAATATCCCTTACCTTAGAAGAAATGAATATTGGCAAAGTGAAGTAGCGAGAATACTTTTCTTCTTTCTCTCTATAGTTTTCTCTAGAGTTTCAATGAATTTCGTAAGAAAATAATGAAGGAATGAGCTTATTTATAGGAAAATAGAATGTATAGTAATTAATCCATGAGCGGTCCAGATTGATTTACTTTAATCGACGGTCCATATTTAAAGCAAAATCTTTTAAATAAAATATCATATATTCTATTTATATAAAACATTTTACTATGCAAACACTATGCAACACTATGCAAAACACTATACAACACTATGCATAATAAAATATAATATATTCTATTTATGAATAACTTTAATAAAGTATTACATTTTATATAAAAAGATGTTTACATTTTATTACGTTAATAATCTGAATAAAACAAAGCGTCATTATCATTATAATAATTCATATTATTAATCGACAATAATGGAATCAAATGAGTGAATTCTCACATAAGCATCAATAATCAATCCAGTGTACTACTATGCAACCACACGACATTATTTTTTTTACCGAGAGTAGTTCAGTTGAAGATCAGCGGTAAAACTTCCGTAGTTAGTTCGATAAAATATTTTTTTGTCGTTTTCTCAATCCGACAATAATTACATTGCTAGGGTCCACCAATGATTGAGTAGTTATACGAATATTCCCTGCTAAGCGAATATTCCCGACCAATCGAATATAATATAACCACTTGCATACTTTGTAAAATTTATAAATACTACCCACAACTATAATATTATCTCAAATTCACACCATAATATTAAAAATTATTTCGACAAAATTTAAATCTTTATTGATAAAAACTGGGTCTCTGACTCATGTATATGGGCTACCCTATTCTTGGTGAAATTCTTACATTATTCCATTCTTTATTATTCACTTTGGAACATCCATGCATGCGTTTAACGGACTGGTTCCATTATTTATCATTCTGTTGGAACATCACCGTCATGCTTTTACGCATGACTGGTTCCATTATTTATTATTCTATTGGAATATCTTATTCGTGTATTTTACGCTTGGGACCGATTCCGTCTTTATTATTCTCGTTGGAATATCTCGTCTATTCGTTTCTACGCCTGTGGGACCGATTCCATCTTTATAATTACATTGGAATATCCCGTCTGTACATTTTTCACCGACATTTGGTTCCGTTATTTAGTATACATTGGAATAACCGTCTACATAAGTACCGCATGCATGGTGATTTCTTTTGTTATTCCATTCTTTATTATACTCAGTTGGTTAAAGTTTTGACTTCTATACTCCATGAAATTAGTGGAATATCCTTGATATTTGCGCTTCATCCAGTATCTTTTCATGGGAATATTCTTCTGAGCATTCTTAAATTTTACTCTACAAAGCAGTATCATGTTGACAATTTGGACATTATTAGTTCCTGGATAAATTAATTCTTGAACTTGTTTTATTGAATTCTTATATCATTGTCATCATCCTCATGTTTATATTTTGTTGAAAGTCATATGCGGCATGTAGTGCATAGATGGACTTGGTATGATTATGACCAGGGATTATTCGGTTTAATCATGACCGTAATGTTACGAAAGATGTGGTAAAAGTCCTCATTGGCCCGTAGTGCATTGATGGACAGTTTTTGGTATGATTATGGCTATGGATTCTCTTCGGCCAAAGGTGCAAAGATGAATTATTTTATGGCTTGATCAGGACCGTTGATGAAAACATGATTATCTTCAGCCGTAGTGTATGGATAATTGTGGTCGTGATACTAAAGAATATCCTTAGCCGTAGTGCAAGGGTGATTCGATGATGTGGATTATTTATTAAGCTGAGTCTCAGCGATAAATTTGGTGAAAAACTTTTTAAATCATAGAAGATAGTAGATTTTATATTTTTCTTGACTCTTCTAATGGATTGTTTATTCCGCTGCAGTTTTTGATCTAAAACTTGTTGTCTATTATATTCTATAAGTTGTTATACTGTTGAAGGCTAATGATAACTTATTCTGCATTATCTTAGTCATAATATTTCTTACTGGGCTAGTTGAGCTCACCCTTTTCTTTTACTGTTCTCTTCAGGAAATGAGAACGTAGCTGGGACTAGTCGGGGAACAGAGTGATGGTCCTAGATGTTTGCATTAGTAGTCCTCACTATTCTGTGAAATAGTGTGATAATAATTGTAATAAGGACTCCTTTTGAGTTTGTATACCCTCTAGTAGACAATATTTGTATTCAAACTCACAGTTTATGTTTTGTCGTATTGTACACGACAGTTGTACAATTAAGTTGTATTTGAATTATGTACCATGTATCTGGCGACTCAAGATGGGTGATGTATACCGATTTTGGGGGCGTCACAGTTGGTATCAAAGCTTAGGGATATGATTATTGGCTAAGATGTGAGACTAGAACTAGGAGGGGAGAGACGGGAAATTCCTTCGCTAGTATAACCTACCTAAGTTTATTTGATATTTAATTGGTCGGTCAGAGTATAGGGATAATATGTGATGTTAATTAACCCTTGTTTTGTGGCAGTATTTAAAAATGGCATCCGAAAATGTTGGGATAGCAATGAAGCACATGAGACCGTTGAGTTAGCTCAACCAAAAGGTAACGAGCAACAACACGATAAAAATCATACCGGTGGCAACGGTCATCGGAACAATGATAACCATCGTGGGGGAAATTATCATGCCAAGAATGGTAACCACTTCGATGGTAATCATGGCCAAGATAATAGAAGTGAAAATTTCAAGAAGAGAAGGTCACCTAACTCGATTTTGTCGTGCACCAAAATCAAGTCCAGCTGGGATGGTGGCACCAAAGGCGGATACGGATAAAACAAAGTCGGTGGTTTCAGGAAGAGCATTTTTTGTGACTTCTCAAAAACGAGTAACCCAAACGAAGTTAGCACGGGTTAGTTAATTATAAATTTTTGCGAAGTCTATACCTTATTAGATACCGATTTTACCCATTCTTTTATCTCTCGTGCTTGCGTTCAACATTTAAATTTGACTTCGAAGAAATTAGACTTTGACTTATTGGTTGAAACTTCGATAGTAGAAACCTTCGTTACCTCCACTATTTATAAATCTTGTTCAAATCAACACTTTCACGTTACGTGTCAATCTTGTCTCTTTGAAAATACTTGCCTTTGATGCGATTTTAGGAATCATTTGGTTAACTACTCATCATGCTTTTCGTAAGGTTGTTAGCTTTCATATTCCTAACCAATCTGTTATGCGAATTCAAGCAACCAAACCACTAAAGTCAATCATTGTCATATCAAGCCATAAGTAAAGAGCCCTGGTCCTTTCGTTGTTGACTTTCTTGTGTGGAATACACCGAAGCCAGACTTTCTGTAGTCGACGTCGTGAATGACGATGTCAAGTTGATAGGTATCAATGTGACGTACTATCCAAGTCTTGGATGAGAGTCACAGTTTTGAATGATATTTCTATTGTTAATAAATTTTCTGATGTATTCTTGAAGACTTCTTAGCCTACCCTAGAGCGTGAAATCAAATTTTGTATTGACCCCAGTACAAAACCCATTTCTTAAACCCTCAAATATTTTCTTCACCTAAAACGAACGTAACATGTGCCAAAGATGTTGGCTCGAGCTGTTGAAGATTACGATCATATCATTCAATACCATCGTGGAAAAGCGAACGTGATAGCTGACGCGTTGAGTAGAAGATCGTATGCGTTTACGAGTGCGATGTTGTTAACACAAAGACCCATTTCGTACGACTTACAAATGATGAAGATAGAGTTAAATAATCTAGGAACCCACGTGAAGATAACGAATATACGAGTAGAATTGACTTTAATCGATAAAGTTAAAGTCGCTCAAGCTACACACCTGGAGCTGATGAATGTGAAGAATTAAGAAGGTTCAAGAGGGCGTTATTCTAGAAGCAAGAATCGACAAAGAGAAGAAATCTCAACCCTCGATTTAATTGGCCCATTTGAAATCCTCGATAATGTAGGAACTGTGGCTTATAGACTCGTTTTACCGCCAAGTATGTCGCGTGTTCATAACGTTTTTAACGTATCGACGAGGATGACCCAAACCACATTATTAATTTAGACCCGGACGAGATAGCGGATGATTTAACGTATGAGGAGATACGTGTTAAAATCTTGGATAAGAAGGATTATATTCGACACTCAAAGGTTATACCTCAAGGGTTAGAATTTGAAGTGAGGTCAAGGTATCCTCACCTGTTCGGCATACTAGGTACATACATAAATTTCGAGGGCGAAATTTCATAAGGAGGGGAGATTGTGAGACCCCAGATTTTATGAATAAAGATTTAATTTTTTCGAAATAATTTTTTAAATATTATGGTGTGGATTTGATATAATGTTATAGTTGTGGGTAATATTTATAAATTTTGCAAAGTACGCAAGTTGTTATATAATATTCGCTTG
Organism: Panax quinquefolius; assembly: GCA_020205615.1. NCBI lineage: Eukaryota > Viridiplantae > Streptophyta > Magnoliopsida > Apiales > Araliaceae > Panax > Panax quinquefolius. Next base: position 78,030,313 of record CM035174.1, read on the forward strand.
GTTGGGGAATATTCTTTTTGTCGGGAAATATCCGTACGATGGTACAATCATTGGTGGACCCCACAACGGAATTATTGTCGGATTGAGAAAACGACAAAAATACTTTATGAAAATAACGGCGGAAGTTTTACCGTTAACTGTTGAAACACCGGTGTTAAAAATGCGATGAATGGCGTGGTTAGTTGCGTAGTAGCCTTACGGTATTGATTATGGATGCTTACGTGAGAAGTCACTCAATTATACTCAATTATTGCTACAGTAATTGCTGCATCATATCTCTCATATTATTGATTCAATTATTATCACAGTATCATCTGCATAATATTTATTATTATTAAATCAATAATTGAGACGACAAAATTATTCATATTATTCTTTGCAATATTGACAATGTCTAGAAGTTCTGTCAAGAAGAGGTTTGGTCACCTAATTGCGCGCCAATAAGGAGAAATCCTTATCGGAAATCCCCCTCTTTCCTTGGAACGACCTGGTTGTTAAATATTGTGAGTTATAATATTAATGATGAATGTTATTAAAATTGAAGTTGTGTTCGGAGTTGAATTTGGAGATGCGGACATGATATTTGAGTCCGGAACGATGAAATTAGTAAAAATAGTCTATAAACACAAAATTTTTCGGGATTCACTATTTGGTCAAAAAGTCAACAATTGACTTTTTCTGAAAAAGTCAAACTTCAAAACTTCAAAATTTATATTGTTGATAAAAATAGTTTTATTATGTTGGAATTGTTTGTGTTAGTGAAAATCGACATCTATTCCGATGATAATTGATGTCTGGAGGTTATATTGATAAATCGGGTAATTTATCGGATAAATGAGCAATTAATTGCTACCAATTCACATGCTTATATAACTATTTGTTCACATGTGTGTACTATTGAATCACATTGTTGTACTATTAGGGGAGTTGGTGCAAAATTGATAATACTTGCAGACTAAGTTAAAAATAGAGGTATAGATGGAGGTACTATACTGTAATTGTTTTTAGCACATGATTAGAATTATTGAGTCACATGATTTACTATTGATTCACATGATTTACTATTAGGGGAGTTGGTGCAAGATTGATAATACTTGCAGGACTAAATTAAAAATGAAAGAAAAGTTGGAGGTATTGTACTGTAATATTTCGAGCCCCAAAACGTGCAATTATCGAAACTACATTTTTCTATAAATAGAAGCTCATTCTTCCTTCATTCATTTCACCAATTCACTAAAGCTATAGAGCAATTATTATAGAAAGAAATTATAGAGAGAAAAAAGAAAAGTATTCCATTACTTGATACTTCTATATCCAGTTTTTTAAGGTAGGGAATATTATTTGTTGTACTCGTAAGGGGTATTATTTCTTTTGTATTCATGAAGAGAACTTACATTATTCCATTCTTTATTATTACATTGGAATAACTTTTTATATGTGAGCTACCCTATACTTGGTGAAATTCTTCTATTATTCCATTCTTTATTATTCTCTTTGGAACATCCATGCATGCATGCGTTTCTGTGGGACTGGTTCCATTATTTATCATTACTGTTGGAACATCACATGCATGTGCTTTACGCATGACACGGTTCCATTATTTATTATTACATTGGAATATCACATGCGTGCATGGTGATTTCTTTTGTTATTCTATTCTTTATTATACTCAGTTGGTTAAAGTTTTGACTTCTATACTCCATGAAATTAGTGGAATATCCTTGATATTTGCGCTTCATCCTTATCTTTTCATGGAAATATTCTTCTGAGCATTCTTGAATTTTACTCTACAAAGCAGTATCATGTTGACAATTTGGACATTATTAGTTCCTGGATAAATTAATTCTTGAACTTGTTTTATTGAATTCTTATATCATTGTCATCATCCTCATGTTTATATTTTGTTGAAAGTCATATGTGGCATGTAGTGCATAGATGGACTTGGTATGATTATGACCAAGGATTATTCGGTGTAATCATGACCGTAATGTTACGAAAGATGTGGTAAAAGTCCTCATTGGCCCGTAGTGCATTGATGGACAGTTTTTGGTATGATTATAGCTATGGATTCTGTTCCGCCAAGGGTGCAAAGATGAATTGTTTTATGGCTTGATCAGGACCGTTGATGAAAACACGATTATCTTTGGCCTATAGTGCATGGATAATTCGTGGTCGTGATACTAAAAATATCCTTGGCCTGTAGTGCAGGGATGAGTTAATGATGTGGATTATTTATTAAGTTTGAGTCTCGGTGATAAAGTTTGATGAAAAACTTTTAAATCATAGAAGATAGTATAGTTTATATTTTACTTGACTCTCTTAATGGATTGTTTATTCATTGCAGTTTTTGATCTAAAACTTGTTGTCTATTATATTCTATCGGTTGTTATCTTTGTTGAAGGCTAATGATAATTTATTACGTATTATCTTAGTCATAATATTTCTTCTTTGGGCTAGTTGAGCTCACCCTTTTCTTTTCTTGTTCTCTTGAGGAAATGAGAGCGATTTGGGACTAGTCGGGGAGCAGAGTAATGGTCCTAGATGTTTGCATTAGTAGTCCTCACTATTCTGTGAAATAGTGTGATAATAATTGTAATGAGGACTCCTTTTGAGTTTGTATACCCTCTAGTAGACAATATTTGTATTCAAACTCACAGTATATGTTTTGTCATATTGTACACGACAGTTGTATAATTAAGTTGTATTTGAATTATGTACTATGTATCTGGCGACTCAAGATGGGTGATGTATACCTGTTTAGGGGGCATCACACTACCGATCATATCGAACCACACGACGGGGCGTTGGTGATAACAGCACAAGTCGGATCGGGGGATATGAAAAGGATGATGATCGACAACAGATCTTCGGTCGATATACTGTACACACACGCCTATCAAAGGATGAACCTGGAAGGAAAAAAGATGGAGTTGGGAGGAGAGGGTCCCTTATATGGGTTCAGCGGGAACCCGGTGCACGTATCTGGAACGATAGAGCTACCTGTCAGGTTCAGAACGGCACCATAGCAAGTAGAGGTCATGGTCAGATTTTTTCGTCGTACTGGTGGATTCGGCCTATAATGCTATTCTGGGAAGGCCGACCTTAGCAGCCCTTCAAGCCGTGACATCCATTCCACACTTCAAGATGAAATTTCCAACATCGAACGGGATCGGGGAGGTAAAAGGCGACCTTGATATTGCCCGAAGGTGTTACCGGAACACTCTGATCTCCTAAGGGGTTGGGGTCAGCAAACAGAAACAATCGATGGCTATCGAGATGGAGCCGTTCACCGAAAGCAGTACTGAACCTATGGCACTACCGGCAGGATAAACAGAGGATGTCGAGCTAATACAGGGAAACACAGAAAATTTGGTCAAGATTGGGGCTGGGTTGACAGAACCATTACGGACCGGGCTGGTGGACTTGCTTCGGGTATACGCCGATATTTTTGCTTGGGAACCTAGCGACATGCCGGGGGTAAGTGAATCGGTGGCGCTGCACAAGTTACATACGGACCCAAAGAGAAAACCAGTGATACAGAAGAGAAGGACCTTCGCCCCGGAAAGGCAGAAGATCATAGACGAATAGATTACAAAGCTACTGGAGGCGGGATTCATATTCGAAATCGATTACCCTGAGTGGCTGGCGAATTTGGTACTGGTTCAGAAGCAAAATGGGAAGTGGAGGTTATGTATCGACTACATAGATCTTAATAAAGCATGCCCAAAAGATTTTTATCCTCTACCCAACATAGACCAACTGATCAATGCCACTTCGGGACATGGCATGTTGAGTTTCATGGACGCTTTCTCGGGATACCACCAAATTTCGATGCATAAGGAGGATATCCCGAAGACAAGCTTCATCACGCATCGGGCCATATATGCGTATCGGAAGATGACCTTCGGATTGTTGAACGCGTGTGCAACTTATCAACGGATGATGAACTTTGTATTCAGAAAGCAGTTAGGCCGAAGTATGGAAGTGTATGTGGACGACATGATCGGAAAAAGTATGCCAGTCTGGGATCACCTGGAGGATCTAGAAGACTGTTTCGAAACAGTAAGGAAACAAAAACTGAGATTGAACCCTATAAAATGTACCTTCGGCTTGGGCTCGGGAAAATTTCTGGGATATTTAGTAAGCAAAAGGGGAATCGAAGTGAATCCGGAAAAAATTACGGCAATCCTAGATATGAAATCTCCAAAGACATACAAAGATGTACAAAGGTTGACGGGGAGGATAGCAGCCCTTCGAAGATTCGTGTCAAAATCAGCCGAGAGATGTTTACCCATCTTTGACACTCTTAAGGGACCGAAGAACTACAAGAGTTTCCAATGGACCTCAGAGTGCGAAGATGCGTTCCAAGGGATCAAGAAATATCTGAGTTCGGCACCGTTATCGATGAAACTAATCCCTTCGGAACTGTTATATTTATACTTGGCTGCAAGCCTGATGGCAGTAGAGGCAGCATTGGTGAGGAACAAGGGAGGGCAGCAGTTCCCGGTGTACTATGTTAGCCACGTTCTTTGAGATGCAGAAACAAGATATCCCAACCTAAAGAAATTCGCGTATGTCCTAATCATCGCAAGCAGAAAGCTTCGGCATTATTTCCAAGGTCGGATAGTGGTGGTATATACGGATCAGCCATTAAAGAAAATATTGCATAAACCGGATGTGTCGGGTCGACTTGCAGCAGGGGCTATGGAGCTAACGATTTCTTATAAGTATCATCCCGAACGATAATCAAGGGTCGAGCGTTGGCGATTTCATCATGGAATGTTCTTTCTCGAACCGAGCGTGAATCGATGGCCGAAGAAACCTAACAAGGGCCGACTGCATGGACTTTATTTATGGATGGGTCATCGACATCGGATCTCAGTGGGGCAAGAGTCATTCTGACAAGTCCCGAAGGATTCAAAGTCCAGCATTCGATTTTAGTTCAAGGCCACAAATAACGAAGTAGAGTACGAGGCCATCCTCGCAGGGATACGGTTGGCCAGGAGCTTAGAAGTACAGAAGTTAGTCATCTACAGCGATTCACAGCTGGTGGTCAAGTAGTTGTCAGGGGAGTATGAGGCTCGGGGGGCAAGAATGACAAAATATCTGGCCGAGGTGAAAGCTAAGCTCTTGTACTTCACGTCACACAGTTGTCAAGGGGTGGATCGGTCAGATAATACAGTAGCAGATGCCCTTACCAGGTTGGCAACCACCGACGCAAGCTCCTTCAACAGATCGGTGTATCTAGAAGTCTTAGAACAACCAAGTGTCTAGAAAGCGGATGTCTTGACTCTAGGCCGACTCATTCTTTGGCTCACACCTTTTATCACCTACTTGGCAGATGGAATTCTCCCCTCAAATCGAATCCTAGCAAGAAAGATCAAACACAGGAGCTCAAACTTCATCATCATAGACGGAGACCTATACCGAAGGGCCTTTAGTTCCCCACTGCTCAAATGCCTAACCCCTTCGGAAGCGGATTGCACACTTCGAGAGGTACATGAGGGGATCTGCGGGGATCACATGGGGGCCAAATCACTGGCGCATAAGATTTTGAGGCAGGGGTATTATTGGCCGACTATCTACACGAGAGGCCAAAGTTAAATCAGACGATGTCCCAAGTGTCGGTGAACAACACTACACTGACCCTCCAGAAGAGTCGTGTCAAAGTCTTATCCCCGATTCCTTTTACTGTATGGGGAATCGACATCCTGGGGCCTCTACCGAAGGCCAAATGGAAAGTTACTTTCGTAATCGTGGCTATCGATTATATGACAAAGTGGGTCGAGGCCAAACCACTACAGAAGATCACCGAACAAGAATGCTTGAAATTTTTCAAAGAAGGAGTTGTCTATCGTTTCGGTATTCCGATGGCAATGGTCTCTGATAATGGCAGACAGTTTGTCGGGTCAAAATTCGAAGCCTTTATGAAAGAGTTGGGAATCTGACATCATGAAGACTTGATCGCTCACCCTCAGTAGAATGGTCAAGTAGAAGTGACCAACAGAACCTTGCTCAACGGGATCAAAAAAAGATTGGATGAGTTAAAGGGGCGGTGGCCTGAAGAGCTACTCAGTGTTCTGTGGGCATATCGAACTACCCCGAGGACAACAACGGGAGACTCTCCGTTCAGATTGGTATACGGGACCGACGCACTCATACCGGTTGAGATCGGATCCCCCACTCTTCGAGTCAGTCAGTACAAAGAACTATACAATGACGAAGGTTTAAAAATGAATTTGGATTTGCTAGAAGAGGTTTGGGACTCTGCTATGTTGAGGTTGGCTATCTATCAGCAGAGAACATCCCGACACTACAACCAAAATGTGAAGCTGAGGAGGTTTGCAGTAGGCGATTTGTTCCTCCGGGAATTAGAGGCATCAACCCCCCAGAACACTGGCAAATAGATGCCTAACTGGGAGGGACCATACAAAGTAGTAGAGGTGCCGAAGCCAGGGACTTACCGGCTTCGAGCAATGGATGGTTCGGATGTAAAGAATACATGGCATGCTGGGAGACTTAGAAAATTTTACCAGTAATAATTATGTCATTCTTTTCTTTACCCATGCAACCACTTCAACTTTAAATTAAATAAATACAAGTTTTCTTTGAATATTTCTAACTTCGTTTATATGACTCTTTCTACTCGAACGGATAAACTTCGGACATGGTCCGATCAGAAGGTCCAAAAAGACACCACTGGTCGAGATAAGTCACGAGTATAACTGACCGAGAAAAGTCATAAAATTTTCAGATAAACTTCGGACATGGTCCGATCAGAAGATTCGAAAAGACACCACCGATCGAGATAAGTCACGAGTATAACTGACTACAAAAATTATAAACTAAGACACTATTTCATTAATACTTTGAAATTTTTACAAAACCCAATCGCCTACGATTCGGGTAGAAAATAGCAGTTACAAAATTATAAGTCCTAACAGGAGCTATTCAGGAGGAGGGTTGTCTTGACTTATTACCAGATTAAATCATCGATGAGTCGAGAAGGGAGATATCGAGCCCAGCGGCCATCATCTTTGCCTTAGCCTTTTCCCGAAAAGTTTCAAACCCTTCCCCAAATTGGGCCATGACTTTATCGTTCAAAGCTTCGGACTCTTCATACTCGGCAATTACCTGCTGCTTGGCCTCTGAGACCTTCCCTAGAAAGGAGTCAATTTTGACTTTTAGGGCAGTATTCTCCTTTATCAAGTACCTCATCTTGGTGAGATTATCAGCATATTTCTCGGCGATGGAGTCGACTGCCTTTTCCCGATCCTTGACCTCCAAAGCCAGTTGCTCCTTTTCCTCAATCAGCTTCTTAGCATGACCCTCAAGACCGACGAACTCCTGTTGAAGTAGGGAGTATTTTTCTTTCAGTTCGTCGGCCTGACGTTGGGTCTAGGTGATCTTATTTTGGGTCTCTGCATGGTGGTCCCTTTCGTTCTTCAGGTCCGCGGTCAAAACCCGAACCTCAGCCTCAAGCAGCATTAAATTCGTTCCCTGCTGAATTTCTTTTTTAGTTGTTCGGACGAGGGGTGGGATGGCCCGAGCAAGAATGTCATTGGCCTGCAACAAGTATATATATCAACTAGGGAAATCACAGACTCAATTAGGAGATAAACGACCATAGAATTACCTGGCATTGGGCTCGGATGTACGACACCAGATAATCCTTGGAAGTGAATCCTCTGAACCGTTCGTCATCGCCCGAAAGCTTGAACTGATCGAACAAATGGAAAGGAAACACGTCTGAAGGACTCTTCGGCCAGCAAGTGGTCGGCGTTCCTTGGGAAGAGCTTGCTCGCGAAGGGGGAGTGGCAGCAGGGAGGGGGTCAGCCTCAACAACTCGTTGTTCGGAGGGTGGTGGCTCTGGATCTTGGGTGAGTCGCGGCTTTTTTGGTCGAGGCTCGAAAGGAACCTCTTCGGTATCCTCCGAATCCTCGACTATAGTGATTTGAGCAGGAGGGGGAGGAGTAGACTTTACTATTGGAAGGACGACCTTGGCGGGAACCTTTGTAGGAGGTTTAGAAACCTTCTTAGACCTCTTCAAAAAGGCCGCCTTCTCTGCTCGGCTCATCTTTAAAGCCACCTTTTTGGTGGATGAGGGATCGGGATTTGAAGTGGATCCCACTGACAACTCGATAATGGGGATGGTTTCTTCTTCAGGGATATCATCGGTTACCGGCGGATAGATGGGTTCGGCTGGAGCAGGCAGAGGATCTAGGAACTCAGCGGTCCCTTCAGGTTTGAAAATTGTCACTGTACAGAAGAAAACGGGATAAGACACAAAATATATGAGGCAAATGATGAAAAAGAAAGTGAGAATTGATCGGTAAGAAGGGAAATACTTACATCCATGTTTATATAGCCAACCTTCACTGGACAGAACCGCTCCACTCAGTCTTGCTCCATTTTTTGAAAAAAGCCTTGAAGGCATCGGTTCGACCCTTCGGAAAATTTAGTACTTTGGCGATGGGGTCCTCGGGGTGAGCCCAACGGGGAAGAAGTTGAAGGTCGGTCCCTCGGACAAAGATCCATTTGTCGTGCCATCCCTTGTTACTCGAAGGGGTTTTGATGATGACGGGGCGATTGGCCCGTTTATTTAATTGTCGCAAACCGGGCTCTTTCGAGCCGGTAAGGGTGAAAAGAGCGAAAAAGAAGTCGAGACCAGGAGTAATCCCGACCTCGTGGCATAGGGCAATGAAAGAGATTAGATGGATGTATGAGTTCGGCACGAGTTGTGCGAACCCAAGACCAGCAAAGTTCAGAAAGGATGAAATGAACTCATGAAGAGGGAATCGGATCCCATATTTCAGATTGTAAAGAGGAACGGCAACCCACTCACCCTCAGGCCTCCTGAACATCTTCTCGTCGGGCTTCGGGATCCGAAGTTTGTATTCAGGGGGAATGTTGTAAAGAATCCGAACGTCGGAGAGCTGAGAGGGGGTGATGGTGGATGGAGTGTGCAGGTGCGAGAACTTCTCTTGGGAGTGATAAGCGTTTCGGATCCTAGCCTCGGAACTAATTGGGGTAGGCAGGTTCGTGGAGGGAGTGGCGTCGGAAGGAGCCACCGACAACTCAATGGGAACAAGGTCGCCGGTGGTGACGAAGGGAGGAACTGAGTCACTGGCAGGGGGATTAGTGTTTGAATCAGCCATTTGGTATGACTGGAGAGGAATGAGACACAGATGTGATTGGATTGAAGAAGAAAATAAGCAAAAATGAAGTTCAAAGTGTGACAGAGCAGAAAAAGTCAGACAAATTTGGGAAAGAAGTGAGTTCGCCGAAAATCGCCCTCGCCGGAAATGCTTGGTGAGGATTTAAAATGGATAAAGGTTCGAAAAAGTGACAGTGATGGGTGTTAAGGGACTTATATTGCACGTCTGGCACGGCTTCCTAGGGGGGCTATTTATGGTAGGTGGAGCCCAACCTTGGAAAAACGTGTACCAGCTCGCGAATCAAAGAGAAACCGATTGGGTTCCCAAGACAGCTCATCATTACCGGGCGTGACTATTCAGATTCGTGTCCTTTCGAGTCTCATGTCATAAATATCTTATAACAAGAGACTGGGGGGCAATGTTCGGGATTGTTTTACTGATCCTCATGATTGGTCAGAAGTAAGCTTTGAAATTTGGAATCGAGGAGGTTGGTGATATGGTAGAAGACATCTGAGGTCGAGGATGTTCGGGTTCGGATACCCGAGCCCAATAGGCCGGATTCCTGTTGTGATCATGGAGGTCGGGGTCGGGTCTTCGCGTCCTTTGGACCAAGGCCCAGATCGGCGTTTGTGATGCCTGATGGGTTGGGCCTATGCGGTCGGACAGCCCACATGCAGAGTTGGGCGTAGTAAGGGAATTGTGTGGTTAAGGGTCCTAACCCTAATCATGCGTTGATAAGGCAATTCCAAAGGTAGTGTTGAAAAGGGATTCTACTTGCACCTTTTGGGAGATTGTGTTGGACCCAAATATAGGTAACTACCATATTTAGGAGTCCTATTCCGACTCGGAGAAGGATTCCAAGGTAGTGAGAGCGTTATAAATACAAGGCCAATGTTACAATTAACAGGTAATACCATCTTTGAGCACTAAATACTTAAGCCTCCATTGTTAAACCTTGTGAACGACCTGTACTTATTCTCACACCAGAGTTTATCCCTCAGTAAGACGGTAGTCAAACTTCAGTATGATCCAGATTCATGCGGGTTTTGGTAGCGTAGATTCTGTGATTGGATGCGCGGACGAAACTTGACGTTAACAATCATCAATACTAGTATTTAACATCAACAACAGTAAAATATTTATAGAATAGTTTATGTCTTTAACATTTTTCTTGATGTATATCAATCGAAAATGGCAATTTTTTTTTTCTCAATCTATAGTTTTACTCTATATAAAACTAAGTAATAAATTCTTCTTTACAATCTACAAATGACATATATAAATTAATAAACAAAAAATCTTCCCCTAAAAAAATAGTAGTTAACATGAAATTTCATGACAAATTAAACTGCGATTAACTGGAATCTTAACTTATATAAGATAAAATGATAATGTGTGAATCTCCTTTCTATCTCATATATTCTCATAAATCGAATATCTTATATCAACATAAATTTATATGTGCTATGTAGAAACACTGTACAAAATATTTTTGTATTGTGATTTTCAACTTTCAAGCCTTACGGTCGATCAGGTTTGAGTCTCATTTTTCGTAATTGCGAAGTGTATTTCCTCTTTCTAGTGAGATTGGATTGATTCTTGAATTTATAACAGTGATGATGTATTTGATTATGAATTTTATTATACTTTTCATAAAGTAGGTTTCAAAAAAAAAAATAAGTCTAGGGGGATTGGCGGGTTCCGACTGGGTAGTGACCGGCCGGAATTTAATTTTTATTTAATTTTTTTTTTACTTTTGATTACCAAATAATTAATGTGATTTATTGGAACTGAAATTTTTGACAAAATGCAGTGATTTAGCTGTCATTTGGATACATGTAAAAAATAGAGTTATACAGCGTGTGCAACCCTATTTTTTAAATGTATCCAAATAAAATCTAAATCAGCGCATTTTATAAAAATTTCAGTTCCAATAAATTATATTAATTATTTGATAGTTAAAAGTAAAACAAAAAATAAAAAATAAAAAATCCCGATCAGACACTACCCTAGTCGGAACCCGCAGGTCCCCCTAGAAGGATTAAAAAATAAAAACTTTCAAGCCTTGCCTAAAAGTTGAAAAACCAATTTTGGTGACACTTTTAATGCAAGTGTGGGAATGCCAGGCCCTCAACAGTGTAAGAAAAATCAAAAGGCAGCCCGTCAAGATCGGAGAATTCAGTGCAATGAATTTTGTATATAATGTTACATGTAAATGGCCAACAATGTTGACTACTCATCCTTGTCATCTATTGAACTTCCTTTCCGTATCCAAATTGAACAGCAAATTCGACAAATTAAGAAAAATAATATTTTCACGTGAAAATCATCGCTATAGATCTTATATCGACGGTTTAACCATCGCTAAATATTAAAAAATAATATAAAAATATCAATTTCTTATATTAATATGTTATATTTAAATACTCCCTTGATTTGATATTATAAAAATATTATTGACTTCTAAATGTTAATTTAAGATCTTTTTAAATTCAAATTTAGTAAAATTTATTAAGAATCCAAAATAATAAATCTTACCGTTAGTAGTACTTTTGAAATAACTTATAAAATTAATCATCTTATTAATTAATATTAAATGAATTTATGTAAATTTTAAATTTGAAAATGTTATGTATTGATTTCAAAATGTCAATAATTACCTTATATTTTAAAATGGATGGAGTACGTAAAATTAGATGTAATATAATTTTTATAAAATATTTCTTAAAACATGGTTCAAATTAGAGGCAATCTTTGTAAGACACAAATTGTAACATCAAGGTGATGAATTCAATCAAAGTGGAATAGAATATAAGTTTCCGTGAAAATCTGACTGTTTTTAAAATATTTTATATACTATATAATTATAATAATTTTATCAACTAAAAGTAAATATATTTATTTTAATTTTAAGTTTAATATATTCATATTTGACCTTAAAAATCATATTGTATCTCTAATTTTGGAACGAATAGAATAATTTATAAAATGAATCATCGTATTGATTAATATTAAATGAATTTATGTAAATTTTATGTTTGAAAATGTCACATATTGACTTCAATATTGTAAGATCCCAACTTTAATGAATAAAAATTAATTTTTCTCTAAATATTATTTTGATTAATAAGGTATGAATTTGATATAATGTTATAGTTGTGGATAATATTTACAAATTTTGCAAAAGTAAGTTAAAGATTGTATATAAAATATTCGTTTGGTGGGGAATATTCGTTTGATCGGGAATATCGTTTTATCGGGGAATATTAAATGACTGACTAATAATCGTTAATTGAATTACACAACGAAATTACTGTCGGAGTTAGAAAACGAATATTGAAGATTGCAGATGTAAACGAATATTAATATTAAATGAATTTAAGTAAATTTTATGTTTGAAAATGTCACATATTGACTTTAATATTTTGAAACAGATGGAGTACGTAAAATTAAATGTAATATAAAAATCTATATAATAAAACAGAACCCATTTTAAATTTGGGCAGAAAAGTACAAGGACGGTTCAGATTCATTCTAATTTTAATTCAAAATAATAATAATTATAATATAATAATAATAATAATAATTATTATTATTATATTAATAATAATATTAATAACAATAATTATAATAATAATAGTAATAATAATAGTAGTAGTAATAATAATAATAACAACAACAACAACAACAACAACAACAATAAGAACAATAATAATAATAAGAATAATAACAATAATAAGAACAATAATAACAATAATAATAATAACAACAATAATGATATTAACAATAATAATAATAATAATAATTATTATTATTATTATTATTATTATTATTATTATTATTATTATTATTATTATTGTGGTGTGGTGAATTATGATAATTGTTATTGATGATTGTAAGTTTTGTAGACATGTTTAGATTTTTCTGGATATCTATTTTTAAAGGAAAATTAATTATTGTGGTGGTGTGGTGAATTATGATAATTATTATGTCTGATTGTAAGTTATTTTAGATTGCAAAGAATCTTTAGGTAATGTAGTATTTTTTGAGTTTTAATCTAATTTTTTGTTACGTCGTGACTTTAGGCATGAACAATTACTAGTTGTTTAATATTTCTTGAAATTCTTGACAAAAACATGGTAAGAATTAGATGGCAATCTTTGTAAAATAAAAATTGCAACATCTATGAATTCAAGCAAAGTAGAATGTATAAAATTCGAATAAATCTGTGAAAATCTGACTGTTTTTAAAATGTGCTATTTTTTATGTTTTGGATTGGTATTATGGACTCCAAGGGAGAAAGATGGTGCTAAAACTCATAGTTGGGAATAAAGGTATTTATTAATTAATCAAGTAAAAGACAATTTTTTTCTATAGATTTACACGTAAAACTAAACTCTTTTCTTGGTGCTAGTGAACTAAGGATGGAGGAGGAAGATTTTGTTGCTTTAGATTCTTCATCAATATTGAGCTTTTAAGTGTTGTTGATTTTCACCTTATTTTTTGATATTTTTACTCGTATGACTCACATATTAATTAATAAAAATTCGACACATCAATTAATATATGAGCTTTATGTGTGAAAATATTAAAAAATGATATGAAAATATCAATTTCCGTAGAAGTAATTTCAATCACACTTGAATTAGACTCTTTGAGAGAGAAGAACATCTGGAAATTGGAATTGCGTTTGGAGTGATAGCATTTAATGTGTTTTTGCCACAAATATTATATTATAAAATTAAATAAGTTGTCTTTGAAATAAATTATTGTTGGGAAAATAAGATTTTAAAGTGCTTTTGTTGCGTTCGAAACTTACGAGAGTGATTCTGGGGCGATAGGGAAGTAGGGACCGGTCTAACAACTGGTCCAATTTTTTTTCCTTTTGACTCCCAAATTTTTACAGAATTAAGTTATTTATGTGTAATTTGAATACATATACCCTAAACCTTAAATCCAAAAAGATTTTTTTTTAAAAAAATAATAAAAAATTGACCGATCCCTAATTCCCTATCCCCTTAAAATTTTTAAACTCAAACGCACCAACTTTCTATATGCCGATAAATGAACAAACACGAATTATACTAAAAAAATATATCCTTAAATATGTTTGGAGCCTCATCAACTATATTATGCACGATCTTTCCACTTATCTTGGATTAGGTGAATATTTTTAATTTTTATTTTGAGAATTTATATTATTACAACTTAATTTTAAAGATACATATTTCTTTTTAAGAATTGATATTTTCACATATATTTTTGATATTTTCGTATAGTTCTCTCTCACATGAGCATACAGTAAATTTCACTTTCATATAAAAAAAAAATATATAAAAATATCAAAAATACATGTAAAAATAGTACTCCTCTTTATTTTTTAAGGTCTACTAGGAGGAGTCTACGGAAGGGGCCAAGAGGGAAACTCTCTTTTTTACTTCTCATTTCTATGTGAGTTGTCTAACTTGACCTTTATAATTTGTAATTCCAAAAAACAAAAAATTGTCATTTCGAGGTTTTAGAAGTTATTTGTGGTCAAATAAACATTGTACCAAAGTTGATAAAATATAGAAATAAAATGTACTGATGTAAACACAAATAAATAAGTCGTTTATTTCTATGTTTTAGAAGTTTTTTGATGTATTTGGAACGATAGCGTTTAATGCGTTTGAGTCATAAATATTGTGTTTTAAGTTAATTAAGTTGCGTTTGAAATAAATAGTTGTTGAACAAACAAAATTTTAAAGTGTTATTGTAGCGTTTGAAACTTTAAACGCACCAACGCTGAAAAATGAACAAACACGAACTATATTACAAAAATATATCCTTAAATATGTTTCTCATCAAACTATATTATGCAACAATCTTTCCAATTATCTAAGATTTTTTTTTTGAGAATTTATATTATTACAATTAAATTTTAAATATACACTAGTAATTGTCTGTGTCTGAAGGCACGGCGTAACATAATCATCTGTCTCTCTCTCTCTCTCTCCGTTTCAACAATCCCACTTTTATTTCCTCTCTCTTCTCCTCTCTCTCCCATCACCATTTACTTTGAAAATTAGAATGAATCTGAACCGTCATTATGCTTTCCCACTAAAATCAATTAGAATGAATCTGAAACGTTCTTGTACTTTCTCGCCAAATTTAAATTGAATTCTATCTTATTATTATAGATAGATATTTCATCATGTGAACCTAGCTTAAGGGAAATCTAAGGAAGAGGCCTAAAGGGAACGAGAGTTCAAACAAAACTTAGGGGGTGTTTATTTAGAAATTTGAATGGAAATTAACTGAAATTGACCGAATTTGAATCGGTCGGTGCGTTTGTTTTTAGATGCGAATGGTGAATCGGTAAAATGGATGAAATTTGAATGGCAAAGTCAGATTTTTTTTGCTAAATGGTTGAATGAGCAGTTGAATAAAGTAAAAAAAAACTATTATATTAAGTAATATTAAATAAATGGCAAAACTAATGATTTGGCCACCGAAGTTGGCACGTTTTATTGAATACCTGATTGAACTTTTAATTTTGCAAATTAACTCACTGAACTAATTTTTATTTTCAATTTGGGTCATTACGTTAAAAAAAGTTGACAAACGTTAAAATATTGCTTATGTGGCGCTGACGTGGCAAAAAATAAAAAATATTGCTTATGTGGCAAAAAAAAAAACAAAAACAAATTTTAATTTTTTTTTTAACATTTTAAAGTTTTAAAAATAACAAAAACATAATTAAATAAAACAAAAACAAAAAAATCAAAATATCTTTTCTTCTTCAACTACAAAGATTTAACCATCTTGATTATTTGGCAAAAACATATTTTTTTTAAAAATAGATTTTTTTAAAAATGTAATTTTAAAAAAACAATATTTAAAAAAAAAGCAAATTTTTTAAAATCAATTTTTTTAAAAAATAGAATTTTTTAAAACAGACTTTTTAAAAAAAAAACAGTTTTTTAAAAAAAAAAATAGAATTTTTAAAATATACTTTTTAAAAAAAGCAGTTTTTTTTAAAAGCGATTTTTTAAAAACAAAATTCTATTTTAAAAAACAAAATCTTTTTTAAAAATCTATTTTTTAAAAATTATGTTTTTTAAAAAGTTTCTTTTTAAAAAGTATATTTTTATAAAAATTTCATTTTTAAAAAATTATATTTTTATAAATTCTATTTTTAAAAAATTGCATTTTAAAAAAATGCTTTTTTAAAAAATCTATTTTTTTTTAAAATTTGTTTTTTTTTAAAAAATTTCGTTTTTAAACAATTTTTGTTTTTAAAAAAATTCTGTTTTTAAAAAAAATATGTTTTTTAAAAAAAAATTATTTTTTAAAAATATAGATTTTTTTTAAAAAGTCTGTTTTTAAAAAAACTCTATTTTTTAACAAATTCTGTAGAGTTGCACAAATGGCCTGCGGCCTGGCCTTGATCTGGCCTGGGCCCGGCCTGGTCAAAGTCTGGCCTGGTCAAGGCCTGGATCGGTCAGGCCTGACCTGCAAGACTAAGATCAGACCATGTTTTTTGATAAATATCCGGCCTGACGGCCTTCTACTGGTCCTACTTAAAGTCTGGATCTGCTTGCGCTTTGGCCCCCTTGGCAGCCCCCAGTGCCTCCATCCCTCAGAGTCCAAGAGACATGCATGTAATCGGATGCACCTACTTAGCGACCTTTATTTCCACCCATGTCTTTGAGTGCTCACCGCTCTCCATGTGACTCTTCCCTCCTAAAGCGTGGTCCAAGCAAGCATCCGTGCTCAAACCCCACTTGTGCAAACTGGTCAAACTATTAAGCTACAAAATTATTGAAATTAGGTAACTGTTGAACTAATTAGTAGGCAGCTAGCTATTGCCTATTAGTGTCCTAGTGAATAGTGATAACTCTGATAAGTCCCATCAAGTATTTAATTGTTGCAACTCTATTACTTTAATATTAATAGTGCCATAGACTCATAGTGATAAATCCCATCAAACTTTTTTGATTCTTGACTTCTTGCTGATCTAAGTTACATATATATATTTGTGCAACTCTAACTTACTCCTCAAGAATATATATATATATATATATATATATATATATTATAAATTTTCAAATATATATTTTAGTGATAATATTAGATAATATTAGCTAATATATATTGTATATGATCTCCAAATATATATATTTTCTTATTTTCAATATATTAGTTAATTTATTTAATATTAAATTATTAATAAGTTAGTTGATGTCATGATGATTTGATGGATTAAAATGTGAAAAAAGACTAAAAGGTCAAAAAAGAAAAAGAAAAGAAACAAAGAAAGTAACAAATTGAGTTGTCTAAGTCTTATCATTTGTTGAATTGTTGGCATTGTTGGCTTGTTGCTCTCAATCAATGAAAATTGTTCCACGTCCGATCGTCGATCGACAAAGTAGAAAAAATAAATTACTTTTTTTTTCGTTTATAAACAAACGGATAGTGTGCAGTAATTTTTTTTCAAACAAACAGTTATATTTTGTTTCTATAAAAATCATTTCATTAACTGTAAAAATATTCACATTTCATATATCTATATCCTACAATCTGCATTCTCTCCCCAACTTCCGTTTTTAATCAATATTCTCTTCATTCACAATTTTCACATCTCTCTATTTAATTATTATTATTATAATATTATTACAATACAATGGATCCCTCCGACTCCAACACTCCACAAATGCCGCAATTTATTCAAAACGACCCAAATATCATTATGCTTGAAAATGTCGTTGTAGGTTCGAGTACGTTATTTCCACGTCCTACCGGTGAACAAAGCAAACGTACAGCGGCTATTTGGGAACATTTCATCGAAGTGTGGGCTGCCGAAGGTGTTAAAAAAGCTCAATGCAAAATATGTAACGCCTTATTTGGCACTAAAGGCAATAACACGTTACAACGACACTACCATTCGTGTTTGCAAAAGCATAAACTAACATATGAAAGCTCTCAAGCAAAAATTGATCGTTCCGGTCACAATTGGAGTTATGATCAAATATTACAGAAAGAGTGGCAAGCCAAACTAGTGATCGAGAAGGAGCTCCCATTCAATTTTTTTGACGATGTGCGATGTACCGATTACATTCAAGGCGCATTGCAACTGAAATATAAACAAAGTAAGTAGAATGACTACTAAACGTGATTCAATTAAATTATATAATAAAGCTAAAAAGAAACTAATTGAATATTTTGACAGTAAAATTTGTTTAACAAGTGATGTTTGGTCTGCTGATCATCAACCCAGAGTTAGCTATATTTGTATTACTGCTCATTGGATAGATTCTAAAATGCAAATGCAAAAAAGAATTATAGGATTTGAATTTTTTGAATTACCTCATACTGGTCAAACAATATATGCTCAAATTATGTCTATTATTTGTACTTTTAAAATTAAAGATAAAATCATGAGTATTAGTTTAGATAATGCAAGCAATAACACTAGTTCTATTAACATGTTAAAAAATAATTTAATACCTGTAGTAAATGGTGCATTTTTTTATGTTCGATGTATATGTCATATAATAAATTTAATTGTTCAATCCGGATTCAACTACTTACAAGATTCAATATATAAAATTCGTGTTATGATTAATTATGCTTATGGTTCAAATAGAAGAATTCAAAATTTTAGAAATTTTTGTCATGCAAGAGGTGAAAAATTTAAAAGAGCAAAATTTGATAATAACACTAGGTGGAATAGTACATATGATTTGTTTAAAGATGTCTATAAACGTAAAAATATACTTATGGAGTTTTATAATACACAAGCTGATCATGAATTAACAAATCAAGATTGGGATCTACTTGGTCAACTTTTAAATATTCTTAAAGTTTTTAAAAAACACACAAAAATATTAAGTGGTTTTTATTATCCTACAATTCACCATATTCGCTTTTGCATGTTTAGAAATAACAAATATGTTTCAAGATTTTAAGTATGATCCTTTTTGGGCTAACCTTATTTTGTCAATGGAAGAAAAATTTAAAAAATACTTTGAAGACATGCCAACTGTTATTACTTGTGCGGCTGCATTAAACCCAATTATAAAATTACAAGGTGTAGAAAGTATTTTAGAAGATATTGTAGAAAATATGGGTAGTACTAATATTGATTATATTAAAAGAAATTTTAATAATACATTTACTGAATTTTATAAACAATATGAATCTATATATTCTACATCTATACATGCACCAACCCCTGCCCCTTCATCTTCTAAATATGCATGATTATTAAAATCACTATCCAAGAAACCAAGAACTTCAACACACACAAGTAGTTTAAACGAACTTGGTTTATATTGTAGTACTGATTTTAGGAGTTTTATGACTGACCAAGAATTTGAAAATTTTAATATACTCGCTTTCTGGGAAAAACATAAGCGACAATTTCCTACTTTGGCTATGATGGCCCGTGATCTACTAACTATCCAAGCTAGTACCGTAGCTTCGGAATCTTGTTTTTCTTTATCTGGCAGGGTATTGAATGAAAAAAGAAGTAGACTTAGTCCGGAATCGTTAATATGCATTTGCTATAGAGATTATCTTGTCGCTCAAAGAAGAGTACAAAACGTAATAGACGAGCAAGATAGCTCGGAAGATCTCGAAGTCGGAGCAGAAACTGCCGAAAGTGCAAATATATAAGGATTTGAAGAAAGTTTTTTGAAAATATTTTTATGAAGATTCAAAGATAAATATTTGTAATCGAATCATTCTTGATTATTATTTAAGTTATATTTTAAAGTTATAAACTTATACTTATTCATCAAATTATTAATTCAAATTATTAATTTTTTTACTTAATCATTAATATAATTTGTAAGTTGTAACTTAATTATAAGTTGTAAAACATTACTTTTACTTAATACAACAACCAAGTTTGAAGTTTTAATTATTTATTTTTAATTTTTTAAGTATATTTAATTAATATAATAGTTAATTTAAACTTCCTTGTAATTTTCAAGTATTCTAAAATTAAACTCCTTTGTAATCAATATAAAAGGTATTAAAGTAGTGAAAATTAAAGAATTCGTGCAAATGTTGTCTGCTACTGTTAGAATGCTAGTCACCTAGTTGCCTAGTCTATAAAGCAACTCCCTTATAATTAAAGTAACTCCCTTATAATTTATAAATGTTGTCTGATACTGCTATATAGTCACCTAGTCTATAAAGAGTATAAGGATTAATATTATTGTTATTTTAAAATTAGAGATATATTTTAATTTTTTAAAATTAATTTGTAAAAATTTAAAATTAATAAAAATTATTTAATTTTAATTGTAATAAATATAACAGTTATAAATTTCTATTAATTATCATATTAGTTACTTTTTAAACTTGAACGGAATTATATTAGTTTTAAATTTTATAAATTTATTTTAAAAAAATAAAATATATATTTAATTTTAAAATGGATATCTAACAAATTATTAGGTGTGAAATCCCAGATTTTATGAATAAAGATTTAATTTTCTCGAAATATTTTTTTTTAATATTATGGTGTGGATTTGAGATAATGTTATAGTTGTAGGTAGTATTTATAAATTTTGCAAAGTATGTAAGTTTTCATATTATATTCGATTGGTCGGGAAATATTTGTTTTATTAGGGAATATTCGTGCAATGGCACAATCATTGGTGGACCTCAAGAATCGAAATTATTGTTTGGATTGAGAAAACGACAAAAATATTTTATGAAAATAACAAATGGAAGTTTCACTGTTAATTATCTTGTTGAACTACTCTCAGTAGTAAAAGTACGATGAATACTGGTGTGGTTGCGTAGTAGTAATACACGATATTAATTATTGATGCTTACGTGATAAGTCACCGGTTTTGTTTTATTGGTATTATTAATGTAATAAAAAGAATACTTTTATAAAGTTATTCTATAAATAGAATATATTATATTTTATTATGCATAGTATTGTATAGTGCTCGTGATAGTGTGTTTTGTATAGTAAAATCTTTTTATATAAAAATGTAATACTTTTATAAAGTTATCTATTTTATTAGATAATAATTAGAATATATTATATTTTATTATGCATAGTATTTGCATAGTGCTCGTGCATAGTATTTGCATAGTTAAATATTTATAAAGTTATTCGTTTTATTAGATTATAAATCGAATATATTATATTTTATTTAAAAGATTTTGCTTTAAATATGGACCGTCGATTAAAGTAAATCAATCAGACCTGTTCATGAGTTAGTTAATTCTTACGCAGATCCATTTTTCTATAAATAGAAGCTCATTCATTCATTATTTCTTACGAATTCAATTTGAAACTCTAGAGAGAAACTATAGAGAGAAAGAAGAAAAGTGTTACGATACTTCACTACTTCTATATCGAAGACTTTTCTTTCTAAGGTGGAATATTATTTGTTGTACTCGTATATGGGTACTCTCTTCTTTCTTATTCACGAAGAGAACTTCGTTATTCCATTCTTTATTATTCTGTTGGAATAACCTATATACGCGGGATACCCTATACTTAGTGAAATTCTTCTGTTCTTCCATTATTTATTATTTTGTTGAAATATCCTGTCTGTGCGTTTTACGTCGGACCTGGTTCCGTCTTTATTATTATTACATTGGAATATCACATGCATGCGTTTTACGCCTGGGACCTAGTTCCGCCTCTTTATTATTATTTTGTTGGAATATCCCGCATGCAATGCTTTTTACTTGGGACCGGTAAAATCTTTATTAGTATTCATTGGAATAACCTATCTATAATGGGCACCGCATGCATGGTGATTTCTGTTGTTATTCCATTCTTTATTATTCTGTTGGAACATCATGTCGGTGTGATTTTTGCCTGACTTGGTTTCGTTAATTATTATTTTGTTGGAATAACCTGTCTATGCGAAGTACTACATGCATGGTGATTTCTTTTGTTATTCCATTCTTTATTATACTCAGTTGGTTAAAGTTTTGACTTCTATACTTCATGAAATTAGTGGAATATCCTTAATATTTGCGCTTCATCCAGTATCTTTTCATGGAAATATTCTTCTGAGCATTCTTGAATTTTACTCTATAAAGCAGTATCATGTTGACAATTTGGACATTATTAGTTCCTGAATAAATTAATTCTTGAACTTGTTTTATTGAATTCTTATATCATTGTCATCATCCTCATGTTTATATTATGTTGAAAGTTATCTGTGGCCTGTAGTGCATAGATGGACTTGGTATGATTATGACCAAGGATTATTCGGTATAATCATGACCGTAATGTTACAAATGATGTGAAAAAAAGTCCTCATCGTCCGTAGTGCATTGATGGATGATTTTTAGTATGATTATGGCTATGGATTCTCTTGACCAAGGGTGCAAAGATGAATTGTTTTATGGCATGATCGGGGACCGTTGATAAATACATAAATATTCTTGCCCGTAAAGTGCATGGATAATTGTGGTCGTGATACTAAAGAATATCCTTATCAGCCAGTAGTGCGGGGGTGATTCGATGATGTGGATTATTTATTGTCGAGTCCCAATGATAAAAGTGATGAAAACCTTTTAAATCATAAAAGATAGTAGATTTTATTTTCTACTGACTCTTCTAATGGATTACTTGTTCAGCTGCAGATTAAACTTGATAGTTATTATATTTTATCAATTTAACACCTTTGTTGAAGGCTAATGATAAATTATTCTCGCATTATCTTAGTCATAATATTTTCATTGGGCTAGTTGAGCTCACCTTTCTTTTTCAAAGTGTTCTCTTGAGAAATGAGAACGTAGTGGGACTAATGGGAACAGAGTGATGGTCCTAGATGGTCCATTAGTAGTCCTCACTATTCTGTGAAATAGTATAATAATAAATGTAATGAGGACCCCATTGAGTGTGGATATTGTCTAGATGACAATATTTATATTCAAACTCACAGTTTATATTTTGTCGTATTGTACACGACAGTTGTATTATTAAGTTGTATTTGAATTCTATACCATGTATCTGGCGACTCAAAATGGGTGATGTATACCTAATTTAGGGGGCGTCACAGTTGGTATCAAAGCTTAGGGATATGATCCCTAGCTAGGATATGAGAATTGAACTAGGAGGGGAGAGACGGGGAATTCCTTCGCTAGTATGACCTACCTAAGTTTATTTGGTATTTAATTGGCCGGTCAAAGTATAGGGATAATATGTTATATGTTAATTAACCTTTGTTTTGTGGCAGTATCTGAAAATGACATCCGAGAATGTTGAGAATAGCAATGGAGCACAGGAGACTGTTGATTCTCCACAGATCAATAATCAGGACAATGTGCAACAGGATGGTGATAATCCTCCTGTAAACAACAACACTGATCAATTGACGAACGACGGTACGTTTAGGAGCTTTTTAGAATTCATGCAACATCAAGCGAAAACGGCTCCTTTTCATAATGCAAGAGAAAACAATGGCAACCCACGGTTGGTCACTGCTAAGCAATTCAAGGAGTTGGGACCACCGAAGTTTTTGGGAAAGCCAGAACCACTTAAGGCGAAGACGTGGTTAAAGCAGATCACCAAGATATTTGATGTCTTAGGATGCTCCGAGGAGCAAAAGGTTCCCTTTGCCACCTTTATGTTGCATGAAGAGGCAGATCACTGATGGGAATCTGTAAATCGTACCCAGCCTGACGCACTCAAGATGTCTTGGGAGAAATTCCAAGAGTTGTTCAATGACAAAGCATGAGGCATGAGCTAACTGCTAGTCTGCTAAGTTTCTAAAGCAATAAAGCCATCGCCACCAGACGCATGAGCCCAATGCCAACCGCCAAGTTTTTAAAAATTAAGTGCGAGGCGGATCGAACAATTTGGGCTGGCACGGGCACGACCTACTGAGGATTAACAGTCGAGATTTTTTAGACGAAGCCTGGCCTTTAAGGCCCAAAGTCAAGGCCTCATTCGACTGGTCAACGGCCAGGCTTCAGGCCCAGTTCAGGACCGGGCAGGCTGTATGGCTGTTGTCAGCAACTCTAAAATTCTATTTCAAAAAAAAATCTATTTTTAAAAAAAATTATGTTTAAAAAAAAAACAATTTATTATCACACTATTTCACAGAATAGTGAGGACTACTAATGCACCATCTAGGACCATCACTCTGTTTCCCTCGACTAGTCCCTGCTACGTTCTCATTTCCTGAAGAGAACAATAAAAGCAAAATGGTGAGCTCAACTAGCTCAGTAAGAAATATTATGACTAAGATAATGCAGAATAAATTATCATTAGCCTTCAACAGTGTTAAATTGATACAATATAACAACCATTAAGTTTAACTGCAGCGGAACAAGCAATCCATTAGAAGAGTCAAGTAGAAAATAAAATCTACTATCTTCTATGATTTAAAAGGTTTTTCAATACTTTTGTCGCTGAGACTCAGCTTAATAAATAATCCACATCATCAAATCATCCCAGCACTACAGGCCAATGATATTCTTTAGTATCACGACCACAAATTATTCATGCACTACGGGTAAAAGATAATCGTGTTTTCATCAACGGTCATGATCATGCCATAAAATAATTCATCTTTGCACCCTTGGCCGAAGAGAATCCATAGCCATAATCATACCAAAAACTGTCCATTAATGCACTACGGGCCAATGAGGATTTTTACCACATCATTTGTAACATTACGGTCATGATTATACCGAATAATCCCTGGTCATAATCATACTAAGTCCATCTATGCACTATGTGCCACGAGATAACTTTCAACATAATATAAACATGAGGATGATGACAATGACATAATAATTCAATAAAACAAGTTCAAGAATTAATTTATCCAGAACCAATAACGCCCAAATTGTTAACACGACATCGCTTTGTGGAGTAAAAATTCAAGAATGCTCGGAAGAATATTTCCATGAAAAAGATTTGGATGAAACGCAAATATCAAGGATATTCCACAAATTTCATGGAGTATAGAAGTCAAAACTTTAACCAACCTGAATATAATAAAGAATGGAATAACAAAAAAATCACCGTGCATGCGATAGAATCGCACATACAAAAGTTATTCCAACAGAATAATAAATAACGAAACCAGTCATGCGCAAAAAGAATGCATAGGATGTTCCAATAGAATGATAAATAATGGAACCGTGTCATGCAGTAAAAGCATGCATGGATGTTCCAACAGAATAATAAAGAAAGGAACCAGGTCATGCGTAAAGCACAGACATGATGTTCCAACAGAATGATAAAGAACGAAATAATAACAGAAATCACCATGCATGCGGTACTTCGCATAGACATGTTATTCCAACATAATGATAAAGAATGGAATAACAGAAGAATTTCACCAAGTATAGGGTAGCCTCAGATACAAAGTTATTCCAATGTAATAATAAAGAATGGAATAATGTAAGTTCTCTTTATGAATACAAAAGAAATAATACCCCTACCTTAGAAAGAAGAAAATCTTTGGATATACAAGTAAGTGAAGTAGCGAACACTTTTCTTCTTTCTCTTTATAGTTTCTCTCTCTAGAGTTTTAGGTAATTCGTAAGAAATAATGAAGGAATGAGCTTCTATTTATAGAAGAATGGACTGCATAGTAACTAATTCATGAACTAGTCAGATTGATTTACTTTAAGCAGACGGTCGATTTAAAACAAAATCTTTTAAATAAAATATAATATATTCTATTTATAATCTAATAAAACGAATAACTTTATAAAAGTATTTTGTTTTATATAAAAAGATTTTACTATGCAAAAAATACTATATGTATTAATTATACAACACTACGCATAATAAAATATAATATATTCTATTTATTGTCTAATAAAACAAATAAGTTTATAAAAGTATTATGTTTTATATAAAAAGATTTTACTATGCAAAACACTATGCAGGCATTATGCAACACCATGTATAATATGATATATTCTAATTATTGTCTAATAAAACAAATAACTTTATAAAAGTATTATGTTTTATATAAAAAGTTTTTCTGTTTTATTACACTAATAATACTAATAAAACAAAACTGAGTGACTTCTCACCTAAGCATTAATAATCAATACCGTGTGCTACTATGCAACCAAGCGTATTACTGTACTTTTACTACAGAGTAGTTCAACAGTTTTAACGGTAAAACTTCCGCCGTTATTCTCATAAAAATATTTTTTGTCGTTTTCTCAATCCGATAATAATTCTGTTGTGGGGTCCACCAATGATTGTACCGTCATACAGATATTTCCCGACCAATCAAATATTATACAACTACTTGAATACTTTTTAAAATTTATAAATACTACCCAAAACTATAATACTATCTCAAATCCACACCATAATATTAAAAAAAATATTTCAAAAAAATTAAATCTTTATTCATAAAATCTGGGGTCTCACAATCTCCTCTCCTTATGAAATTTTGCCCTCGAAATTTACGTACGTACCTGTTATGCCAAAGAGGTGAGGATATCTTGACTTTATTTCAGATTCTAATTCTTGAGATATAACCTTTGAGCGTCGAATATGATCCTTCTTATCCAAGATTTTAACACGTATTTCCTCATACGTTAAATCTTCTGCTATATCGTTTAGTTCTAATTTAATAATGTGGTTCGGGTCATCCGCATATTTACGTAACATCGATACGTAAAAAAAATGTTCTGAACACGTAACATACTTGGCGATAAAACGAGTCTAAATGCCACAGTTCCTACTCGATCGAGGATTTTAAATGGACCAATTAAATCGAGGGTTGAGATTTCCTCTCTTCGTTGATTCTTGCTTCTAGAATAACGCCCTCTTGAACCTTTTTCTTCACATTCATCAGCTCTGAGTATGTAGCTTGAACGGCTTTAACTTTATCGATTAAAGTCGATTTTACTCGTATATTTGTTATCTTCACGTGGGTTCGTATATTCGCACTTGTAACCGCATACGATCTTCTACTCAACGCGTTAGCTACCATGTTCACTTTTCCTACGATGGTATTGCATGGTACGATCGTAATCTTCAATAGCTCGAGCCAATGTCTTTGGCGCATGTTACGTTCTTTTTATGTAAAGAAATATTTGAGGGTTTTAGAAATGGGTTTTGTACTGGGGTCAATACAAAATTCAATTTCACGCTCTAGGGGTAGGCTAAGAAGTCTTCAAGAATACGTCAGGAAATTTATTAACAATAGAAATATCATTCAAAACTGTGACCCTCATCCAAGACTTGGATAGTACGTCACATTGATACCTATCAACTTGCCATCGTCATTCACGATGTCACCTACAGAAAGTCTGACTTCGGTACATTCCACACAAGGAAGTCAACAACGAAAGAACCGGGCCTCTTTACTTATGGCTTGATATGACGATGATTGACTTTAGTGGTTTGGTTGCTTGAATTGGCATAACAGGTTGGTTAGGAATATGAAAGCTAACAACCTTACGAAATCATGATGAGTAGTTAACCAATCGATTCCTAAAATCGCATCAAAGGCAAGTATTTTCAAAGAGACAAGATTGACACGTAACGTGAAAGTGTTGATTTGAACAAGATTTATAAATAGTGGAGGTAACGAAGGTTTCTCCCAGCTGAGTTTAAACAGATATATCAAAGTCTAACTTCTCCGGAGTTAACTTCAAACATTGAACACAACTAGGTGAAATAAAAGAGTAAGTAGAACCGGTATCTAACACGATATAGACTTCGCAAGAGTTTATGACTAACATACCCGTGATAATTTTATTCAGGTTTCTTGTCGCGAAAAAAAAAAACGCTCTCTCTTAAACTACCGGAATTAGCTTGTGCGGGACATCCTTTGGCATCACTATCCCAAATTTGGACTTGACTTCACCATACGACAAAATCAAGCTAGGTGACCTTCTCTTCCGCAATTAAAAACACACTTTGGATTCTTTGCACACAGTTTTGACGGATGTGTCCTCTGTCCGCATTTGAAACATACTGACCGATGGTCATTCTTCTTCCTTTGAAACGGGTGTTGGTGCTGCTGTCTTTCCATCATTATCGAACCTTCTCTTCTTGAAATTTCCACTTCTATTATCTTGGCCATGATTACCACCGAAATGGTTACCATTCATGGCATGATAATTTCCCCCACGATGGTTATCATTGTTCCGATGACCGTTGCCACCGGTACGATTATTATTGTGTTGTTGGTCGTTGCCTTTTGGTTGTGCTGATTCATTATCGCGTTCCAATAATTGAGCCCTATTCACAACATCTGAATACAAAAATAATTTATGAGAGATAAGATACTGACGTATCTCAGGTTTCAAACCTCTTAGAAACATTCGCGTCATTCTCTCCTCATTATCAACCAAATGGGACGCAAATTGGGACAACTCGCAAACTTGGCTTCAGATTACTTACACACGGCCATGTTGTTTTGCTCCAACTTGATAAATTCCACCTCCTTCATCGGACGAATGCTTTCGGAAAGTACTTGTCATTGAACGACTCTTGGAACTTCTCCCAAGACATCTTGAAAAGGCCAGTCAGTACGCTTTTCTGATTCCCACTAGTAATCGCTTTATTCACGCAACATAAAGGTGGCAAAGGGAACCTTTGCTCTCGGAGCATCCCAAGACATCAAATATCTTGGTGATCCGCTTTAACCACGTCTTCACCTTAAGTGGTTCGGTTTTCCCAAAAACTCGGTGGTCCCAGCTCCTTGAATTGATTAAGCGGTGACAAACCGTGGGTTGCCATTGTTTCCTCCTGCATTATGAGGTGAGAGCCGCCACCGATGTTGCATGAATTCTAAAAAGCTCTTAAACGCACTGGTCGTTAAATCGATTGATCAATGTTGTTATTTACATGTGGAGGATTATCGCCATCCCATTGCACATTGTCTCGATTATGGATCCGTGGAGATTCAACGGCGCTCTTGTGCTCCATTGCTTATCTCAACATTTTCAGATGCCATTTTCAAACATCGCCACAAAACAAGGGTTAATTAACATATCACATATTATCTCTATACGACGATGACCAATTAAATACCAAATAAACTTAGGTAGGTCATACTAATCATAAGACCCCGGCTTTTATAAATAAAGATGAATTTTCTATAAATATTATTTTTGAATATTATGGAATAAATTTGATATAATGTTATAGTTGTGGGTAATATATATAAATTTTGCAAAAAGTAAGCAAGTTGTTATAAAATATTCGTTTTTCGGGAAATATTCTTTTTGTCGGGGAATATTAAATACTGACTACTCAATCATTAAGTGGACCCCCTAGCGGAAGTATTGTCGTAGTTAGAAAAGCGACAAAATTATCTTTCTATAAAAATAACTACGGAGGTGTTACCGTTAAAAGCATTGAACTACCCGGTGGTAAAAGTACGATGTCTGGCGTGGTTGCATAGTAGCACACTGCAGATTGATTATTGATGCTTACGTGAGAAGTCACTTAGCTATACTCAATTATACTACTGATAAGAATTCGCATCATATCTCTTATATTATTGATTCAATTATTGTCACACAAATTATCATCGTATAATATGTTATATTATTAATTGAGGCGACAAGTTATAAATGATTAATAATTGTTGAAAGATTAAATATGTGTTGATTAAAAATAAAATGATTTGTGGTAATATTTATTCAATCCTTGATGTATATAAAGAGAATCATTATGAGGCGTTTGTGGTAAGTTTGATTATTTTATGGGGGGGCCCATATGTCATCATCTAAGAGTCTCTTCTTCGATAGTAATTACCTTTGTGAATAGTAATTACCTTTGTGAATAGTAATTACCTTCGTCAATAGTATTTACCTTCAATCGAATAGTAATTACCTTCGTCAATAGTATTTACCTTCGTCAATAGTATTTACCTTCATCAATAGTAATTACCTTCTTCAATAGTAATTACCTTCGTCAATAGTAATTACCCTTCGCAAATAGTAGTTGTCCCTTGATATTACCAAGAGTTAAGCGCCTCTTGATTGTTCCAAGGGTTAATTACCCCTTCGCAAATAGTAGTTATCTCTTCAATATTACAAGAGTCATTTTGACCCTTCGTTAAGACCAAGAGCCACCCTCGCTTTTTCTATAAATAGAAAGCTCATTCCTTCATTATTTCTTACGAATTCATTTAAAACTCAGAGAGAAACTATAGAGAAAGAAGAAAAAGTATTCTCGCTACTTCACACTTTCCAATATTCAGTTCTTCTAAGGTAGGGAATATTATTTGTTGTACTTCGTAAAGGGTGTTATTCTTTCTTATTCATGAAGAGAAGCTGTTGTTATTCCATTGCTTATTATTACATTGGAATAACTTTGTATCGTGGTTTACCCTATACTTGGTGACATTCTTCTATTATTACATTGGAACATCCCATCTGTGTGTGTTTTACAGGACTGGTTAAAATCTCTTTATTATTATTATTCGTTGGAACATCCACATGCGTGTGTTTTACAGGACCGGTTAAAATCTTTTTATTATTACATTGGAACATCCTGCATCATGTGTTTTTACACCGGACTGGTTAAAATCTTTATTATTATTACATTGGAACATCACGCTCTGCAGTATGTTTCTGTAGGACTGGTTCCATTCTTTATTATTCTGTTGGAATATCATCGCATGCGCGTTTTTACATGGGACCGGTTCCATTCTTTATTATTACGTTGGAATATCACATGCATGCGTTTTACGCGGACACGGTTCCGCTTATTAATTATTCATTGGAATAACATGCATGCGGTCTATCGCATGCATGGTGATTTCTTTTGTTATTCCATTCTTTATTATACCCAGTTGGTTAAAACTTTGACTTCTATACTCCATAAAATTAGTGGAATATCCTTAATATTTGCGCTTCATCCAGTATCCTTTCATGGAAATATTCTTCTCAGTATTCTTGAATTTTACTCTACAAAGTAGTATCATGTTGACAGTTTGGATGTTATTGGTTCCTAGATAAATTAATTCTTGAACTTGTTTTATTGAATTATTATATCATTGTCATCATCCTCATGTTTATATTATGTTAAAAGTCATCTGTGGCCTGTAGTGCATAGATGGACTTGGTATGATTATGACTATAGACTATTCGGTGTAATCATGACCGTAATGTTACAAATGATGTGGTAAAAGTCATCTCGTGGCTCGTAATGTAGATGGACTTGGTATGATTATGACAGAGACTATTTATGTAATCAATCGTAATGTTACAAATGATGTGGTAAAAATCCTCAGTGGCCCGTAGTGCATTGATGGACAGTTGTTGGCATGATCATGACCATTAATGAATACACAAATATTCTTGGCCCGTAGTGCATGAATAATTGTGGTCGTGATACTAAAGAATATCCTTGGTCAGTAGTGCGATGGTGATTCGATGATGTGGATTATTTATTAAAAGTCGAGTCTCATTTATAACAAGTTGATGAAAAACCTTTTAAATCATAAAAGATAGTAGATTTTATTTTCTACTTGACTCTTTTAATGGATTCTTTGGTTTCACCGTAGTTAAACTTGATGTTCATTATATTTTATCGGTTTAACAATCTTTATTTGTAGGCTAATGATAATTTATTTACGCATTATCTTAGTTATAATATTTCTTCTTGAGCTAGTTGAGCTCACCCTTTCTTTCACCGTTTTCTTCGTGAAATGAGAATATAAATTGGGGACGAGTCGGGGAAGCGGAGTAATGGTCCGGAGGATAACATTAGTAGTCCCTCACTATTCTGTGAAATAGTGTGATAATAATTGTAATGAGGACTCCTTTTGAGATATCTAGTAGACAATATTTGTATTCAAACTCACAATTATATTTTGTCGTATTGTACACGACAGTTATATTAGTAAGTTGTATTTAAATTTTGTACTATGTATCTGACTACCCAAGATGGGTGATGTATACCTAATTTTGGGGGCGTCATAGTTGGTATCGAGCTTAGGGATATGATCCACGGCTAAGATGTGAGAATAGTACTAGAGGGAGACACGGGAATACCTTCGCTAGTATGACCTACCTAAGTTTATGTCTTTATTTTATTGGTCGGTCGAATATAGGGATAATATGTTACATGTCAATTAACCTTTTGTTTTGTGGCGATGATCTCGAAAATGACATCCGAGAATGTTGAGAATAGCAATGGAGCACAAAGCGATCGTTGATTCACCACATATCAATAATCGAGGATAATGTGCATCGAAGGCGACAATCCTCATGCAAACAACAACACCGACCAAATGATGAATGATCAAATGTTCGGAGGCTTTATGCAATTTATGCAACAAAGCGAGAGAGCGACTCTGTCCAAAACGTAGGTGGAAACACGGAAAACTCTCGGTGGTCACCGCTAAACAATTCAAGGAGTGGGACCACCGGAGTTTAAGAGAGAGCCAAAACCACTTCGGCGGAAGCTTGGATAAAGCAGATTACCAAGATATTTGATGTCTTGTGATGCTCGAGGAGCAAAAGGTTCCTTTGCCGCCTTTATATGTCGGCGGAGAGGCGATTCTTGGTGGGAATCGGTAAAAGCGTACTCAACTCTTTGCATCTTGAAGATATCTTGGGAGAAGTTCGGGGAGGCATTCAACGATAAATACTTTCACGAAAGTATTCGCCACATGAAGGAGGTGGAGTTTATCAAGTTAGAAACAAAACAATATGGTTAGTGTCGCAATACGAGGCAAAATTTGCGGAGTTATCACGGGTTAGGCCCCACTTGGTGGATAATGAAGAGAGAATGACGCGAATGTTTTTAAGAGGTTTGAAGTCGGGAGATCGTCAACATCTTATTTCTCATAAAGCGTGTTTGTATTCGGATGTTGTAAATAGGGCTCGATTAGTGGAGTAGCGATAACGAGTCAACGCAACTAAAAAAGAAGCGGTAAGCAAAATTATAATACCAATGAGAGTAGTCATCGGAAGCGGTGACAACAAGCGTGTAGGGAATCAACAGGCGGATATGGTAACCACTTCCGGTGGGTAATCGGGCCCAAAACAATAAGAATGGACATTTCAAGAAAAGGAGATTCAACAATGATGTAAAGACGTCAAGACCAAAGACCCGTTGTTAAGGAAGGAGAAAGACCACCTATAATATGCTTCAAATGCGGAGGAGAGGGACACATCGATCAAAATCGCGCCATGCAGTCAAAGCATGTTATAATTGTGGAAGAGAAGGTCACTTAGCTCGATTTTGTGCGTTTCATCAAGACAAATTCAACTAGGATGGAGGGACCAAAGGTCGTCCCGAAAAGTCAAAACCGGTAGGCAAGGAGAGAGGCGTTTGTTGTGACCTCCGAGAGAGCAAGGAACCCGAATGAGGTCATCACGGGTAAGCTTATCATAAACTCTAATGAAGTCTATACTTTATTTGATCTGGGTTCTACCCATTCTTTTATTTCTCTCTACTTGCGCTCATCGATTAAATTTGACTCAGGAGAAATTAGACTTTGACTTATCTGTGGAAACTCAGGTTGGGAGAAACCTTCATTACATCCATTGTTTATAAGTCTTGTTTAGTTCAAATCGGTACCCTCACATTACCGTCGATCTTATTTCATTAAAAATACTTGCATTTGGCGTGATTCTAGAGATTGATTGGTTAACTACTTATCATGCAAAAATTGATTGTTTTCATAAGGTTGTTAGCTTTCATATTCCTAATCAACCTATTATGCGAATTCAAACGACCAAACCATTAAAATCAATCACGGTCATCTCAAGCCATAAAGCTATTCGTTTATTGAAAAACGGATGTCAAGCTTTCTTAGCTCATGTCACAGATTTAAACAAAAATACGTCAGTTTTGAAAGATATTTCTATTGTTAATAAATTTCCTGACTTATTCCCCGAAGAACTTCCTGGCCTACCCCCAGAGCGTGAAATTGAATTTTGTATCGACCTTGAACCCGGTACAAAACCTATTTCCAAAGCCCCATATCGAATGGCTCCTATTGAACTTCAGGAGTTAAAGACCCAACTACAGGAATTGTTAGACATTGGCTTTATTCGTCCTAGTACTTCTCCTTGGGGTGCTCCTGTTCTATTCGTGAAGAAGAAAGATGGGAGTATGCGACTTTGTATTGATTATCGGGAGTTGAATCATGTCACCATCAAAAATAGGTACCCATTACCACGTATTGATGACTGTTTGACCCGGTTGCAAGGAGCCAAATTCTTTTCAAAGATTGATCTTCGTTCGGATATCACCAATTGAAGATTAGAATCGTGACATTCCAAAGACGACTTCCGGAACTTCATGCGGGATTATGAATTCTAGTCATGTCCTTTGGATTGACTAATGCTCCTGCTGCCTTCATGGATATGATGAACCGAGTATTCAAGGAATATTTAGATCACTTTGTGGTCGTCTTTATTGATGACATCCTTATTTATTCCAAAAGCCGTGAAGATCATGAGCAACACTTGAGGCTGACACTCCAAAAGCTTCGTGAATATAAGCTTTATGCCAAGTTGAAGAAATGCGAGTTCTGGCTTGAAGAAGTAGCATTCCTTGGGCACGTGGTATCAAGTCATGGAATATCTGTTGACCCAGCAAAGATTGAAGCTATTCAAAGTTGGGAACAACCTAAATCGATGGACCGAAGCACGTAGCTTTTCGGTTTAATTTGGTTATTATCGGAGATTCGTGGAAGGATTTTCTCGAATCGCTACTCCATTATTTCGGTGACTCGAAAAGATACAAAGTTCGGTTGGAGTGAAGAATGTGAAAAGAGTTTTCAAGAACTTAAGAGGAGACTTATTTCAAGACTGTTACGACAATACCATATCGGCTCGGAGGATTTGTCATCTCTGATGATGCTTCGGGCAAAAGGGTTGGGATGTGTTCTCATGCAACATGGAAAAGTTATAGCCTATGCCTCGCGACAACTCAAAGAATATGAGAGGAATTATCCTACTCATGATCTAGAGTTAGCGGTTTGTTATCTTTGCACTTAAAATTTGGAGGCATTACTTGTATGGGGAGAAAGTGGAGATCTTTACGGATCATAAAAGCCTCAAATATTTCTTCACTCAAAAGGAACTCAACATGCGACAACGACGTTGGCTTGAACTGTTGAAAGATTATGATCATACCATCCAATACCATCTTAGAAAAGCGAACGTGGTAGCTGACGCATTGAGTAGAAGATCATATGCGGGTACGAGTGCGATATTGTCAATATAAAGGCCCATTTTGTGTGACTTGCAAAGGATGGAGATAGAGTTAAAGACTCGAGGGACGCATGTGATGATAAGCGAGTATCTGAGTAGAACCGACTTTAATCGATAAAGTTAAAGTCGCTCAAGCTACGGACACGGAGCCGATGCGCGTATGAGGAAGAAAGTGCAAGAAGGTGCTATCTTGGGAAGCAAGAATCGATGAAGAAGGAATACTTGAGTCAACTCCGGACTTGTGTTCCTAACGACCACGATTTAAAGTATAATATCATGATGGAGGCGCACAACACACCATTTGCAATCCATCTGGGAGTACCAAAATGTATCATGATATTAAATCATACATTTTGGTGGAGCAATATGAAGAGAGATATATTTGTTTATCTCAAGGTGTCTAACTTGTCAACGAGTTAAAGCGGAGCATCAAGTACAAAAAGGTCCATTGCAACCACTTGAAATTCCAAAATGGAAGTGGGAGCACATTACCATGGATTTAGATACGGTCTTCCTAAGGTTTCTCAAGGCATTGATGCGATTTGGGTCATTGTTGATAGATTGACCAAGTCCGCTCATTTCTTACCGACACGAGAAACTTATACACTTGAACGTCTTGCTCGTATGTACATAAACGAGATTGTAAAGGCGCATGGTATCTGCGGTATCCATAGTTTTCGATCGAGACCCAAGATTCACTTCACGATTTTGGGTTAGTTTGCAAAAAGCTATGGGCACAGACTTACGATTTAGCTCGGCATATCATCCTCGGATTGGACGGACATTGGAGAGGACTATTCAAACTCTTGAAGATCTATTAAGACTCTGTGTCCTTGATTTCAAGGGGAGTTGGGACAAGTTCTTACCATTGGTGGAGTTTTCCTACAACAACAGTTATCAAGCAAGTATTGGCATGGCTCCATTTGAAGCGTTGTATGGAAGAAAGTGTCGTTCTCCAGTATGCTGGGATGAGGTGGGTGAAGCAACGTTGTTGGGACCGGAGTTGGTACGTATGACTACGGAAAAGATTCAAACGATCCGACAACGTATAAAAACCTCACAAAATCGACAAAAGAGTTATGCTGATCTTCATCGAAAGGACGTGGAATTCGATATAGGAGATCATGTGTTGTTAAGAGTTTCTCCATGGAAAGGAGTTACAAGATTTGGAAAGAGAGGAAAACTTAATCCTCGATTCATCGGTCCATTTTTAATCCTCGATCGAGTAGGAATTGTGGCCTATAGACTAAACTTTACCGCCAAATATGTCTCGTGTTCATAACGTTTTCACATATCCATGTTATGTAAATATGTGAAAGACCCGAACCATATTATTGAGTTAGAACCGGATGAAATAGAGGAAGATTTGACGTATGAAGAGGTTCCTGTTCAAATTTTGGATAAGAAGGAACATATTCTACGCTCCAAGGTTATACCTCAAGTCAAAGTTTTGTGGAGGAACCACGATGTTGAGGAAATGACTTGGGAGTTAAAATCTGAAATGAAATCAAGGTATCCGTACCTCTTTGACATACCAGGTACGTACCTTAATTTCGAGGGCGAAATTTCATAAGAAGTGGAGGTTGTAAGACCCCAGCTTTTATAAATAAAGATGAATTTTCTATAAATATTATTTTTGAATATTATGGAATAAATTTGATATAATGTTATAGTTGTGGGTAATATTTATAAATTTTGCAAAGTAAGCAAGTTGTTATAAAATATTCGTTTGGTGGGGAATATTCTTTTTTGTCGGGAAATATTAAATACGACGGCTCAATCATTAGTGGACCCCTAGCGGAAGTATTGTCGTAGTTAGAAAAGCGACAAAATTATCTTTCTATAAAAATAAAGCGCGAGGTGTTACCGTTAAAAGCGTTGAACTACATGTGGTAAAAATACGATGTCTGGCGTGCATTGCGTAGTACACTACGGTATTGATTATTGATGCTTACGTGAGAAGTCACTTAGCTATACTCAATTATTGCATGATAATTACGCATCATATCTCTTATATTATTGATTCAATTATTGTCACATTATCATCAGTATAATATGTTATATTATTAATTGAGGCGACAAGTTATAAATGATTAATAATTGTTGAAAGATTAAATATGTGTTGATTAAAAATAAAATGATTTGTGGTAATATTTATTCAATCCTTGATGTATATAAAGAGTACATTATGAGGCGTTTGTGGTAAGTTTGATTATTTTATGGGGGCTCATATGTCATCATCTAAGAGTCTCTTCGTCAATAGTAATTACCTTTGTGAATAGTAATTACCTTTGTGAATAGTAATTACCTTCGTCAATAGTATTTACCTTCGTCAATAGTAATTACCTTCGTCAATAGTATTTACCTTCGTCAATAGTATTTACCTTCGTCAATAGTATTTACCTTCATCGATAGTAATTACCTTCTTCAATAGTAATTACCTTCAATCGATAGTAATTACCCCTTCGCAAATAGTTGTTGTCCCTTGATATTACCAAGAGTTAGCGCCTCTTGATTGTTCCAAGGTTAATTACCCCTTCGCAAATAGTAGTTATCTCTTCAATATTACCAAGAGTCATTTTGACCCTTCGTTAAGACCAAGAGCCACCCTCGGTTTTTATAAATAGAAAGCTCATTCCTTCATTATTTCTTTACGAATTCACTAAAACTCTAGAGAGAAACTATAGAGAAAGAAAAAGAAAAATATTTCGCTACTTCACTTTTCCAATATTCAGTTCTTCTAAGGTAGGAATATTATTTGTTGTACTCGTAAGGGTGTTATTCTTTCTTATTCATGAAGAGAAGCTGTTGTTATTCCATTGCTTATTATTACATTGGAATAACTTTTGTATACGTGGTTTACCCTATACTTGGTGACATTCTTCTATTATTACATTGGAACATCACATGCGTGTGTTTTACACGGACTGGTTAAAATCTTTATTATTATTCTGTTGGAACATCACATGCTCATGTGTTTTACAGGACTGGTTAAAATCTTTATTATTATTACATTGGAACATCACATGCATGTGTTTTACAGGACTGGTTAAAATTTTTATTATTATTACGTTGGAACATCACATGCGTGTGTTTACGCGGGACGTGGTTCCATTCTTTATTATTACGTTGGAATATCATGCATGCATTTTTTTACAGGACATGGTTCCGATTATTTATTATTACATTGGAATAACTCATGCTGTCTTGCGATCTATCGCATGCATGGTGATTTCTTTTGTTATTCCATTCTTTATTATACCCGGTTGGTTAAAACTTTGACTTCTATACTCCATGAAATTAGTGGAATATCCTTGATATTTGCGCTTCATCCGATATCCTTTCATGGAAATATTCTTCTCGATATTCTTGAATTTTACTCTACAAAGCAAGATATCATGTTGTGATTTGGATGTTATTGGTTCCTAGATAAATTAATTCTTGAACTTGTTTTATTGAATTCTTATATCATTGTCATTATCCTCATGTTTATATTATGTTGAAAGTCATATTTTTGTAGTGCATAGATGGACTTGGTATGATTATGACCGAGAGACTATTCGGTGTAATCATGGTAGTAATGTTACAAATGATGTGGTAAAAGTCATCTGTGGTATGTAGTGCATAGATGGACTTGGTATGATTATGACCGAGAGACTATCGATGTAATCATGATCGTAATGTTACAAATGATGTGGTAAAAATCCTCGATGGCCCGTAGTGCATTGATGGACAGTTGTTGGCATGATCATGACCATTAATGAATACACAACTATTCTTGGCCAGTAGTGCATGAATAATTGTGGTCGTGATACTAAAGAATATCCTTGGCCGTAGTGCAGGGGGTGATTCGATGATGTGGATTATTTATTAAAGCTGAGTCTCAGCTATAACAGTGATGAAAAACCTTTTAAATCATAAAAGATAGTAGATTTTATTTTCTACTTGACTCTTTTAATGGATTCTTTGGTTCATTGTAGTTAAACTTGATGTTCATTATATTTTATCGGTTTAACAACTTTATTTTGTAGGCTAATGATAATTTATTACGCATTATCTTAGTCATAATATTTCTTCTTGAGCTAGTTGAGCTCACCCTTTTCTTTCCTTTGTTCTCTTGAAATGAGAATATAATTTGGACGAGTCGGGGAGCGGAGTAATGGTCGAGGAAGGATAGCATTAGTAGTCCTCACTATTCTGTGAAATAGTATGATAACAATTGTAATGAGGACTCCTTTTGAGATATCTAGTAGACAATATTTGTATTCAAACTCACAGTTATATTTTGTCGTATTGTACACGACAGTTGTATTAGTAAGTTGTATTTAAATTCTGTACTATGTATCTGACTACCCAAGATGGGTGATGTATACCTAATTTTGGGGGCGTCACACTAGCGAAGAAATTTCCCGTCTCTCCCCTCCTAGTTCTAGTCTCACATCTTAGCCAGGGATCATATCCCTAAGCTTTGATACCAACTGTGACGCCCCCAAAATAGGTATACATCACCCATCTTGAGTCGCCAAATACATGGTTAACAATACAAATAAAAACTTAATTATATAACAGGCGTGTAAAATACGACTAAACATATGCTGTGAGTTTTAATACAAATATTGTCATCTAGACAATATACAAACTCAATAGGGTCCTCATTACATTTATTATCACACTATTTCACAGAATAGTGAGGACTACTAATGCACCATCTAGGACCATCACTCTGTTTCCCTCGACTAGTCCCTGCTACGTTCTCATTTCCTGAAGAGAACAATGAAAGCAAAAAGGTGAGCTCATCTAGCCAAGTAAGAAATATTATGACTAAGATAATACAGAATAAATTATCGTTAGCTTTCAACAGTGTTAAACTGATACAATATAACAAGCATCAAGTTTAACTGGAGCAGAACAAGCAATCCATTAGAAGAGTCAAATAGAAAATAAAATCTATTATCTTCTATGATTTAAAAGGTTTTTCAATACTTTTGTCGCTGAGACTCAGCTTAATAAATAATCCACTTCATCAAATCATCCCTGCACTACAGGCGAAGGATATTCTTTAGTATCACGACCACGAATTATTCATGCACTACGGGCCAAAGATAATTGTGTTTTCATCAACGGTCCTGATCATGCCATAAAACAATTCATCTTTACACCCTTGGCCGAAGAGAATCCATAACCATAATCATACCAAAAACTGTCCATCAATGCACTACGGGCCAATGAGGATTTTTACCACATCATTTGTAACATTACGGTCATGATTATACCGAATAATCCCTGGTCATAATCATACCAAGTCCATCTATGCACTACAGGCCACATATGACTTTCAATATAATATAAACATGAGGATGATGACAATGACATAATAATTCAATAAAACAAGTTCAAAAAATTAATTTATCCAGAAACCAATAACGTCCAAATTGTCAACATGATACTGCTTTGTGGAGTAAAAATTCAAGAATGCTCAGAAGAATATTTCCATGAAAAGATACTGGATGAAACGCAAATATCAAGGATATTCCACTAATTTCATGGAGTATAGAAGTCAAAACTTTAACCAAATGAGTATAATAAAGAATGGAATAACAAAAGAAATCACCGAGGCATGCGATAGATCGCATGACGAGTTATTCCAATGTAATAATAAATAATGTAACCGTGTCATGCGTAAACGCAGATGGGATGTTCTAACAGAATGATAAATAATGGAACCGGTCATGCATAAAACATGCATGGGATGTTCCAAACAGAATAATAAAGAACGGAACGGTGATGCGTAAAACGCAGGGCAGGATGTTCCAGCAGAATGATAAAGAATAGA
Source organism: Panax quinquefolius (assembly GCA_020205615.1). Taxonomy (NCBI): domain Eukaryota; kingdom Viridiplantae; phylum Streptophyta; class Magnoliopsida; order Apiales; family Araliaceae; genus Panax; species Panax quinquefolius. Next base: position 78,071,455 of record CM035174.1, read on the forward strand.
ATAATAATGAAATCACCATGCATGCAGTGCCCATTATAGACAAAGTTATTCCAACATAATGATAAAGAATGGAATAATGTAAGAATTTCACCAAGTATAGGGTGTAGATGGCAGTATACAAAAGTTATTCTAACAGAATAATAAAGAATGGAATAATGAAGTTCTCTTCATGAATACAAAAGAAATAATACCCCTACCTTAGAAAGAAGAGTCTTTGGATATACAAGTAGTGAAAGTAGAGTAACACTTTTCTTCTTTCTCTCTATAGTTTCTCTCTCAGAGTTTTAGTGAATTCGTAAGAAATAATGAAGAACGAGCTTCTATTTATAGAAGAATGGAATGGTGATAGTAACTAATTCATGAAGCGGTTCAGATTGATTTACTTTAAGCAGACGGTCAGATTTAAAATAAAATCTTTTAAATAAAATATAATATATTCTATTTATAATCTAATAAAACGAATAACTTTATAAAAGTATTTTGTTTTATACAAAAAAGATTTTACTATCTGAAAACACTATCGCAGAGCACTATGCAACACTATGCATAATAAAATATAATATATTCTATTTATAGTCTAATAAAACAAATAACTTTATAAAATATTCATTTTATATAAAAAGATTTTACTATGCAAAATACTATGCATGCACTATGCATAATATAATATATTCTAATTATTGTTTAATAAAACAAATAACTTTATAAAAGTATTCTGTTTTATATAAAAAGCTTTTCTATTTTATTACACTAATAATACTAATAAAACAAAACTGAGTGACTTCTCACGTAAGCATTAATAATCAATATCGTGTGCTACTATGCAACCACGCGTATTACTGTACTTTTACTACCGAGTAGTTCAACAGTTTTAACGGTAAAACTTCCGCCGTTATTCTCATAAAAATATTTTTTGTCGTTTTCTCAATTCGACAATAATTTCGTTGTGGGGTCCACCAATGATTGTACCGTCGTACAGATATTCTCTGACAAAAAGATTATTCCCCGACCAATCGAATATTATACAACAACTTGCATACTTTTCAAAATTTATAAATACTACCCACAATTATAACACTATCTCAAATCCACACCATAATATTTAAAAAAATATTTCGAGAAAATTAAATCTTTATTCATAAAATCTGGGGTCTCACAACATAAGCAATATTTTTTATTTTTTTTGCCACGTCAGCACCACATAAGCAATATTTTAACGTATGTCAACTTTTTTAACAGAATGACCCAATTTGAAAATTAAAATTAGTTCAGTGAGTTAATTTAAAAAATTAAAAGTTTAATCGGTATTCAATAAAACGTGCCAACTTCGGTGGTCAAATCATTAGTTTTGCCTTAAATAAAATTACAACAATTTTGAATTTTTTCAGAGGGGTAAAATAATAAAGTTTTGTTATTCAGATGTTTCAGACATGTCAATTATCAAACAGTTTTTTTCATTCAGATTCAACTCATTCAGATTCAGATTCAGATTTGTGGGCAAGGAAATCGTACCTTGCTAGGGTTAGGGTTTTGTGTTGGCTGAGGAGGAGAGAAATCCACGAAGAACACGGAATTGATTGATTGATTGAAGGGCGGAGAACGACAGGTAGGCGATTACTCCAATGACGCGTGGCAGAACCCCTAGAATCTGGAAACCGGGTTAGGGTTATTGGGATTCCAAGAGCCTTCTTGTTGAGTCCCTTGAGTTGAGAGCGAGTTTCCCAAACCCTTTTAGTGTTTTTAGGTGGAATATCCAAGCCTTAAGTCACCAAAAGAGTCTGAGTCCTGTGTCTGGAGAGAGGTCCAAACCCTTTAGTGCTTTTAAGTGGAAAATTCAAGCCTTTAAGTCACCAAAAGGGTCCAAGTCTTGTGTCTCTAGAGAGATCCCTTTCCCAATGGAATGGAAGGGCTATTTATAGGGTTATCTGGAAAGTAGTCATGTGCAAGGCACATGCTTTTAGGAAAATTCCAGAAATACCCTTTAGTCATTAGAATAATGCCCATATTGCCCTGTCCTTCTAGCCACCAATCCAATCCCTCAATTAATTCCCAAAACGAGCCGCCTCCACGAGTCTTCTGCCACGGGACACGTAGAGGCTTCTCCCGTGTCTAGCACATTTATTTCTGACTTTTCCATCTTCATTTCATTAGGTTATGCGAACCCTAATTTGCAGATTTAATGAGGTCGTGGAACCCTAATTGTGCATTTAATTCAATTAGGTCATGTGAACCCTAATTTTGCACTTGGGCCCATATTTGCCCCCCTGCGCAAGAGTCGCATTCCCAAATATATGATCGTGCAAGAAAATTGTAAGCCTTTAAATGATTTTCCAGGGCTCTTTCTTGGACAAATTGGGAACTTCTCCAAAAATCTTTCCATAGCTTGCCCAATATTTGTTTCCTTATTTTTTTCTGGCAATGGAAACAAGGAAATATAATCAAATATAAATAAATTTTAATATAATAAAATCTTTCTTTTGGTAAATCAGACCTTAATTAATTTTATTTTTTTCGAAAATAAAATCAAATCTTAATCTTATGTTGGAAAATACAATCAAAACTTTCTTTATTTTGGAAATAAAATCAAAGCTTTCTTTGTTTTGGAAATAAATCAAATCTTTCTATATTTTGGAAATAAACCAAATCTTTCTTTATTTGAAAGCAAAAGATTTTACTTATTTATTTATATATATATATACATATATACATATAAATATATATACATATATATATGCATATATAAATAATCTATTTTTAAAAATTACCTATTGTTGGGAATAAAACTAAATCTTCTTTATATTTAGCAAATAATATCTTTATATATTTTTATTTAGAAATGAATTCAAAGATACTTATCTTTAGGAAAATCTTCGCGGCGAAGGAGTATTCATTTCAAGCAGTTGATTGGTAGAGCAATAGGACCTCAAAGGTATAAAGGGTAACAGCCCCTAGGTAGTCGAGGCTTACATGGTCGAAGCCTACATGGTCGAACCCTAGGTGGCCTAAGGCAACATGTCCGAACCCTATGGGGAAAATGAAGTTTTTGGAAGAGAAGTTACTATTTTGATCATAACTTTTGACTCGTTTGGAGTTTCGGGGCCCATAATATATCAAAACGAAGATATCGACAAGCCCTACAAGGCCAACATAACCAAACCCCAGAGGGGCCGAACCCTACAATTTTTTTTAAGACTCCCCAATCTTTCTTTTGTCTTCTAAGCCCCATTACCTTGATTACATCTTGGTTTTTTCCCTCGGATAATAAAGAAAGACTTGACGTTTTGTCCACGAAGAACACGAAGGAAGAAAAAATGCTCTACATGCAGTGAAATCGCTCCAGATGGCCAAACCCATAGGGGGCGAACCCTAACTCTTTTTGACATTGTTTCATCTTCTTTTCTGGTGTTTTGAAGGTTTACTCTTGGATATTCCTCTTTAGCATGGTGAGCACTTCCAGCTCAAGCAATTTATTTGACGTTCTTTCCTTGCTTCTTTAGATCCCTTATGCTGAAATCTTTTCTTTTTTTTTCTTGCAAGCCCTCCCTGTTGAACATTCTGCAGACTTGGGAACAACCAAGGAGGCCCCGTTTCTCAATGATTGGGAAAGGGTTCACCTCCTTTGGTATTTTCATCGTCTTTTGGAAGCAAGTCCAAACTTTTGCCCGTACAACTTTTCCTCCACCATAGAAGGAAGGCTTTTTTCTATATCCAATGGCTTGTGGTAGTTCGGATGACTTCTTGTCTGATTCATCTAACCACCTTCAAGAATAGCAACATTGGATTGACTAGCTACTTAGGAATGCTGATTATGTGGATAGCTTTGCATCCAGCTATGTAGGAACATTCGTATCCAATAGGTCCATGGTGTTCTTCTATCTACATATTCATCACTGCTTGGGGTGAATGCACCTTTACTCTGGAGGATGTCTATGCCATCTTTTGGTAAGTATTTTCCCCCTGCGCGTGAGTCACGCCTTTGGTGAGATGATCGCGCAAAATATTATAAGTGTTGAAGTCTTGATTCCAGTGTCTGAACACTTCGCGGGGCTTGATGTTTTGCAATCCTCGAAAACGAAAGTCCTAGGAGAGGGAACCTCTAGGGAGCAAACCCTAGAAGGGCAAGCCTTAGAGGAGCTCTCCTGGGATATTTTGAAAATCTTCGATCTAATCTTTCTTACCATCTCTTGAAATTTCTCTTTCTTTTGGAATCAAGAAGTCATTGAGAACCAAACATTTCGTGAAGGTTCGATAACTTGAAGGCTCGATAGCCTCAAGTCCTGGCGATAGTGTTGAAGACTCTTTGATAGCATCGAAGGCCCGATAATAGCCTTTAAAGATCTCTCGATAGCCTCGAAGAGACCATTGATGGCCTCAAGACCAAGCTTTAGGTATTCTCTCATCTTGATTCGACAGTCGTGACCTTTGGATCATGAACTCGTCGTAGTTCTTTTCATTTCTATATCGAGGAAAATCATGTACATTTATTTCATACAAACTAACACTTGAATCTATACTTTTCTTTTCTTTTTCCTTTTTTTTTCTTTTTCTTTTCTTTTTTTTAAGAAATTTAAAAAAAAAGTTCAAGTATAAGTGAAAGTTTGTCAATTTATTGATAATAAAATTGCTTTTAACGAAAAGCATAACGTTTCATATATAATAAATTTTACTTTTGTCGGTGAAAGCCTAACGTTCACCACTTTTAGAGATAAAATGTAACTTTTTCGGGTCTGAGGGCTTATAGTCAGGTGCCTCATTCACTTTTGATGATAAAGTGTAACACTCAGGTGCCTCGTCACTTGGGTCGTCCAATTTCTTGGCAAGTGCAGTCTACGAGGACTTGAAAATGGGTGCCTCGTCACTTGGGTCATCCAATATTTTGGCAAGTGCAGTCTACGAGGACTTGAAATCGGGTGCCTCGTCACTTGAGTCGTCCAATTTCTTGGCAAGTGCAGTCTACGAGGACTTGACCACCGTTTAGAGTGGACCACCATCTTGGGTGGGGTTTTTTTTTCCGTCAATTCTTGTGCCTCCTCCTTTGGTCATCCAATTTACTTGGCAAAGGATATTCCTGAGGACTTAAACCACCATTTTTGGTGGACCACCATCTTGGGTGGATATTTAATTCATCTGTAGTTCAAAGTTTGTTCGATGGTACATAGAGCCAATATTTGAGTTCTTGACTTCCGGGACTGCACCATGGGTGATGGTGTTGCACGTTTCTTCTCCTAGTTCAATCTCCCCGGCCGCCAGTTTCTCATGGTATATCATCCGTAGACTGTAACAGTCTATAGTGGAATGCCCTGCGTATTGGTGGTATACACAGAAGTCTGATCTTCTTTTCATTTCTTCAGTTACAACTGACCGGGGCCTTGGAGGTTTCACCACTCCATGCTCGACCCATTGTTTGAACAGGCTCCTGAACGCCTTCTCGCTGAATGTGATAGCCTCCAGAACTGGCATTGTGGTATACTTGTCCCCATGCTTTTATCTGCTTCGTTCAAATTTCTCATTCTTCTCCCTCTTGCCCCCCTGTTGTTTTGACTGAGAATCCACCAAAGCCACAGTTGATGTCCTCTTGCTCTTCCATGTATCCATCGCATGACTGTTGGGAAATGTCATGATTCCCCCCAAGTCTCGTGCAAAAGATGAGAGGGTCGCAAATGAATCGCACGCCTTGGTAATGAGGTGGGGCTTAAAGGCGTCTAAAGCACCATTGTTGTATATGCTAACTAAGTTCTTTTCTTCAATTGGTTCTACACACTTTTGTGCTTGGGCCCTGAACTTTGTCAGCGTAACGTAATCGACGACTCCTCATTCATTAACACGCTTAAACCGCATGAGCTCTACAATGGTTACTGTTTACGCACATAGAAAAACTTCTTAAAAATTGTAATTTTAGGTCATCCCAATCATGGGTGACCCTTCTCCAAATTATAGTACCAATCAAGAAGGCTTTATCCACAAAGTCTTGTTGAATTCTCGCATCAACAAGTTATGGTTGTTCACTTCATCATATCCTAGCCACGGAGACATCGACTCTACAAACCTAGAAATATGTTCCCTGGCATTTCCTTTCTCTCCGTTGTATTTTGGAAATTGTGGCAGATGCTCATTATACCCTGTCGGGTAAGGTTTCCTCCGAATGTGTCTGCGGGTAAGGTGGAGTAAAGTCTAACTCAGGGTGGGATATCGCACTGCGAAGTTGATTGATCACATCGATCATATCATCCTTCGCCATCGCATCTTGGCTCGTGGCATGAACTCTCGTGGTATGAGAAATTGGGTGATGTACTGCGACATCATGTAAAATTCAGATCGGTTGTGCTTAATGGGCGGATTCGTTGAGCGAGGTTTGGGATGGTTGGCATCTGCACTTGTGAAAATACTGGGGATAATGAGTTGGAATGATGTTTGTCTTAGGGTGGTGACTTCAATCTGGGTTGTGGGCGCACCACCACTATTTTGAGGTTCCAAGTGGATGATTGGGGACGGATTGATTCTCCATCAATGGAGGTCTTGTCTGATTCTCCTTATTGTTGCTATCGTTGTTGTTGTCCTCCACTCCTGCCGGTTCTCCTTGTGAATTGTCTGGGAACATAGCCTTGAAAGCGGGAATCTGCATCAACTGCTGGCAGAAATTTCTCATTTCCTCTTGCTTTCTTTGCATCTCCAGCATCATAGCCATCATCATCCCTTGTTCTTCCCGTGCTTCCTTCAACGCCTTGAGCATCTCCAGTTGCACAACATTTGCCTGTTCTCCTCTTTCTTCCTCGTTTTGCCTTCCCACGCCTGTCTGCCTGACATTCTCTGGTTGTTGCTCAGCCATGTATGGTGATGTTGAACTTCCTTCTGATGCGTCTTCAAGGATGGGTTGATTGAGATTTAGATTCACATCTTGGAAAGCTTGACTTGCTTGCATTGGAACTGGACCCGGTGAGGTAATGCTGTTTGTTGGTAAGCTCTTCCTGTTGTTCTCCCACTTCGAGTTGTGGGCATACCCTTCACGAATTCTATACCTCCCCAACAGAGTCGCCAAAAGAATGTGGGCAAGGAAATCGTACCTTGCTAGGGTTAGGGTTTCGTGTTGGCTGAGGAGGAGAGAAATCCACGAAGAGCATGGAATTGATTGATTGATTGAAGAGGGGAGAACGACAGGTGGGCGATTACTCCAACGACGCGTGGCAGAACCCCTAGAATCTGGAAACCGGGTTAGGGTTATTGGGATTCCAAGAGCCTTCTTGTTGAGTCCCTTGAGTTGAGAGCGAGTGTCACAAACCCTTTTAGTGATTTTAGGTGGAATATCCAAGTCTTAAGTCACCAAAAGAGTCTGAGTCCTGTGTCTGGAGAGAGGTCCAAACCCTTTAGTGCTTTTAGGTGGAAAATCCAAGCCTTTAAGTCACCAAAAGGGTCCAAGTCTTGTGTCTCTAAAGAGATCCCTTTCCCAATGGAATGGAAGGGCTATTTATAAGGTTCTCTGGAAAGTAGTCATGTGCAAGGCACATGCTTTCAGGGAAATTCCAAAAATATCCTTTAGTCATTAGAATAATGCCCATATTGCCCTGTCCTTCTAGCCACCAATCCAATCCCTCAATTAATTCCCAAAACGAGCCGCCTCCACGAGTCTTCTGTCTCGGGACACGTGGAGGCTTCTCCCAGGTCTAGCACATTTATTTCTGACTTTTCCATCTTCATTCCATTAGGTTATGTGAACCCTAATTTGCACATTTAACGAGGTCATGGAATCCTAATTGTGCATTTAATTCAATTAGGTCATGTGAACCCTAATTTTGCACTTGGGCCCACAAAATTCAGATTCAGATTCATTCAGTTTTTATCAAACACCCCTTACTTTTATTTTATTTTTATGTGCCGAGAAAAACTCTCTTGTTTTCCTTCTTATTTTTCTGTGACTTGTCTAACTTGAGCTTTATAATTTGTAATTTACAAAAAATGATTATTTTTTTGTCATTTTTATGTTTTAGAAGTTATTTGTGAGCAAATGAACGTTATACCAAACTTGGGTCTCAATTTTGAAAAATTTAAAACAAATTATTGATGGGCCAATTTTGAAAAGTCATAATGTAAGGTGCTAAATAACAAGTTTCTCTCGTAGACAAATGAAAAAATAGAAGTTCCAATCACAATAGACAAATGAAAAAATAGAAGGAAAAAAAACTGATCATCTAGGTACACAAAACAAAAACAAAAACAAAAACAAATTATAGTCCATTCTCCAAGGCCCTTGTCGGGCTGTCGCGTTCTCCCCCCAGATCGATTATCCTGTTGTAGTAGTCATTAATCGAATTCATAAAAATATGAATCAATTCTAACAATAAATCGTGTTTAAAATAAATTATTACTGCCTGAACTTTCGAACGCTTTAAATGCACTAACCCTTCAAACACTTTATAAACAAATTATGTGTGCTCGTTGGCGTTTGATATAGAGAAGCTCAGTTTGATATTGAGAAGCTATGCGGTACGAGAGATAAAATATAATAATAATAATAGTAAAATTTCTTTTGACAAACTTCTATCTAATCTAATTTAATATAAATATAAATTTTAAATTCACTTTACGAAATTCTATAATTTAAAATTTATATGACTTTAGTTGATTAAAGTTGGTGCAATTCTAAAGTTTTTCATTTTAATTGTTCTTATCTTTTTTGATAAATCAATTTTTGGTACTTGTACTGGGACACAACTTATAATTTGGTATTCGAAGTGAAAAAAATTACAAATTAGTGATTGTACTCGAAAAATATTATACTCCGTTAAACATTAGGGACACGACTTACAATTTGGCACAGAAGTGAAAAAGTTATAAGCAATTGATTGTCTTTCGAAAAATGTTACACTCTAAACAAAGAAGATTTCATCTTTATTCTGTTTGAAAATTAGGGTTCTCTTCTTATGTCCTTCTTCTTCTCTCATTCTTCTTGTCTCGATTCTCCATTGATTACTGGTTCCCATATACTCCATCCGTCCCAGGATAAAAGTCTTTATTACTATTTTGGGTTGTCCCATGTTAAATGTCCTCTTTCTTTTAATAACCAAACTTTTACACATTTTTTCCTATTATGCCCGTAGCATTAAATATCTCATACTTTTCTTATTCTAATTCTCTCTCCATATTTAATGACATTATTATGGGTAATTTTGTCATTTTATTCCTCTTCTTAATATGCGTGAAAAGTCCACCAGGACTTTTATCCTGGGACGGAGGGAGTATTTATTAAAGAGTTTTCAGTGTTTAATTGAAAGGATGAGTTCGTCTTGGAGTGGAATCATAAATGAAATCGGGAAAGAAGATTGTAGTTCATGCAACAAAAATGAATGAATTACACCAGAGTTCCCAAGTCGGTGCCACTGTGGAGCAATGGTGTGAATGTGGGAGGCAAGAAAAGATGGAACAAAACATCAAGGATCTTCTTCGCGTCGATTTCGCTTCTCTCTCTGTATGTTTGTCTCTCCCGTTGGATCAATTTTAACGATTATTTAAAAATTGGAAAGTATAAGATTGCACCAGATTACAAACTTTTTTGAGTACAATCACCAGTTGTAACTTTTTTCACTTTGGATATCAAATTGTAAGTCGTGTCCCAGTACAGGTACCAAAAATTGATTTATCCCCTTTTTTTTATGAGGTTTTATTTTTCTTAGTTTAATTTTTTTCAATCTATGGAGTTTTTTTTCCTAGTTTGAGATTTTCTCATTCTACGAAGCATTTTTTTCATGATATCTCCGTAGAGGATGTTTGATTGACATTAATCGATGAAGACAAATGATCTATTTAGATTTTGATGTGGGGTTATCACGACAACTTTCTTTCGTTGCTTGTGTTGAAGAATTACGTAAGTCTGTATATTTTTGTCTATTTTTTTAAAAATATATGTCTTCGAGTTTCAAGTTTCAATTTAGGATGAGAGGATGTATCACCTCAACTCTAGTATTTTTGTAATTCGATTCACTTATCAATTATAATTATTCCTTGTTCTTATTTTAGGATTTTGTCAAAAAAAGTTAGTGCAATCCTAATTATTGTAAAAAGTGTTACTCCTATTAGTTATAAATTCAATATATTCAAAAGTTAAATGCATTACAACAAATAATTTTGAATAAATTTTGGAAATATTAATAAATTTTTAAAGAACGCAATTAAATAAATATTTTGATTATCACAATCTAATTGTTCTAAATAAACGACCAATTAACTCTATTTTAAATATTTTTCTCTTTCTTTTCAATTTTGATTCGTTACAAGGGTTAAAATTGCAGGAAATTTGTCTTTGCATGGGCAGAAAAATGAAATATATATTTACGAATTTTCAAAATAAAATATTATACCTTATCAAGGTGGATAATTGTCCATCTTGGTTTTGGAGAATTCTTTTAATAGTATTAAAATATTAATTTCCTTAAAAGAAGTGGTTAAAATTTGTAAATATATACTATAATTTTACCTACCATATTTTTTAGAATATATTCATTATGTTTCAAAATTAGATATACATTTTTTTAGTCCATTCTAAAATTTAATACATTTCTATTTTAAGACTATAAAGTGACATATTATTCATAATTTGTCATTACTTTTTTACTACTCCCTCCGTCCCAAGATAAAAGTCTTTATTACTATTTTAGGTAGTCTCAAGTTAAATGTCTACTTACCTTAAATGATCTATTTTTACCATAATTTGCCTATAATACCCTTATTATTAATTGTTATATTTCTATTCTCTATGCATATTTATTGAGCATCACTAGTAATGTGCAAAAAATTATGCAATTAAATGAGATTTTAAATATGGACAATTTTGTCATTTTATCCTCTTTCTTAATATGCGTAAAAAGTCAACCAGGACTTTTATCCTGAGATGGAGAGAGTATTATTTTTAATATCAAACCACCGGTACTGAATTCCTAACTAATACTAAGTTTTAAAATTAGATATACATTTTCTTTTCTAGTCCATTCCAAAATTAGATATACATTTCTATTTTAAGACTATAAAGTGGCATGATGTTTGTGAGACCCCGAATTTTATGAATAAGATTTAATTTTTCTCGAAATATTTTTTTTAATATTATGGTGTGGATTTGATATAATGTTATAGTTGTGGGTAGTATTTATAAATTTTGCAAAGTAAGCAAGTGGTTGTATAATATTTGATTGGTCGAGGAATATTCGTTTTAACAGGGAATATTGTACGACGGCACAATTATTGGTGGACCCCACAACGGAAGTATTATCGTAGTTAAAAAACGACAAAATTATATTTCTATAAAATAACGGCGGAGGTGTTACCGTTAAAACTGTTGAACTACCCGGTAGTAAAAAAAAGACGATGTCTGGCGTGGTTAAGTAGTAGCACACGGTATTGATTATTGATGCTTACGTTAAAAGTCACCCAGTTATACTCAATTATTGCTATAGTAATTGTTGCATCATATCTCTCATATTATTGATTCAATTATTATTACAGTATCATCTGCATAATATGTTATATTATTAAATCAATAATTGAGGCTGTGACGCCCAAAATTAGGTATACATCACCCATCTTGGGTAGTCGGATACATAGTATGTAATTTAAATACAACTTACTAATATAAGCGCGTAGGTATGCAATACGACATAAAGCGTGAGTTTGAATACAAATAATGTCTACTAGATATTATACAAACTCAAAAAAGAGTCCTCATTACAATTATTATCACACTATTTCACGAGAATAGTGAGGACTACTAATGCTATCCTCCGGACCATTACTCCGTTCCCCGACTAAGTCAAATTATGTTCTCATTTCAAGAGAGCACGGTGAAAGAAAGGGTGAGCTCAACTAGCCCAAAGAAGAAATATTATGACTAAGATAATGCGAGAATAAATTATCAATAGCCTTCAACATTGTTAAACTGATAAAATATAATAAACATCAAGTTTAACTGCAGCGGAACAAGCAATCCATTAAAAGAGTCAAGTAGAAAATAAAATCTACTATCTTTTATGATTTAAAAGGTTTTTCATCACTGTTATAGCTGAGACTCAGCTTTAATAAATAATCCACATCATCGAATCACCCCCACTTTACGGCGAGGATATTCTTTAGTATCACGACCACAATTATTCATGCACTACGGCCAAGAATAGTTGTGTATTCATTAATGGTCATGATCATGCCAACAACTGTCCATCAATGCACTACGGCCACTGAGGACTTTTACCACATCATTTGTAACATTACGGTCATGATTACACCGAATAATCCCTGGTCATAATCATACCAAGTCCATCCATGCTCTACAGGCCACAGATGACTTTAAAAAAAACATGAGGATGATGACAATGATATAAGAATTCAATAAAACAAGTTCAAGAATTAAGTTATTCAGGAACTAATAACATCCAAACTGTCAACATGATACTGCTTTGTAGAGTAAAATTCAAGAATGATCAGAAGAATATTTCCATAAAAGATCTTTGGATGAAACGCAAATATCAAGGATATTCTACTAATTTCATGGAGTATAGAAGTCAAAGTTTTAACCAATTGGGTATAATAAAGAATGGAATAACAAAAAAGAAATCACCGTGCATGCGATAGGCCGCATTTTGCAGGAGTTATTCCAATGAGAATAATAAATAACGGAACGGTCGGGTGAAATTCACACCAAGCGGGATGTTCTAACAAAATAATAAAGATGGAACCGATCTCGATGTAAAACACAGATAGGATATTCCAAATGAGAATGATAAAAATGGAACAGATTGATTTACTTTAATCGACGGTCCATATTTAAAGCAAAATCTTTTAAATAAAATATAATATATTCTATTTATATAAAAGCGTTTTTTATGCAACACTATGCAAAACACTACGCATAATAAAATATAATATATTTTATTTATAGAATAACTTTAATAAAGTATTACATTTTTATATAAAAGATGTTTTTGTTTTATTACGTTAATAATCTGAATAAAACAAAACGTCATTATCATTATAATAATTCATATTATTAATAACAATAATGGAATCAAACTAAGTGACTTCTCACATAAGCATCAATAATCAATACTGGTGTGCTACTTATGCAACCACACGTGACATTCTTGTACTTTTACTACCTGAGTAGTTCAACAAGATCAACGGTAAAACTTCCGCCGTTATCTTAACAAAATATTTTTGTCGTTTTCTCAATCCGACAATAATTTTGTTGTCAGGTCCACCAATGATTGAGTAGTTGTACGAATATTCCTCGCTAAACCAAGAATATTCCCAGACCAATCGAATATAATATAACCACTTGCATACTTTGCAAAATTTATAAATATTACCCACAACTATAACATTATATCAAATTATTCCATAATATTCAAAAATAATATTTATAGAAAATTCATCTTTATTTATAAATTTGGGGTCTTACAACCTCCCTTCTTATGAAATTTCGCCCTCAAAATTAGGGTACATACGGTATGTGAAGAGGTAAGGATACCTTGATTTCATTTGATTCTAACTCCCAAGTCATTTCCTCAACATCGTGGTTCCTCCACAAAACTTTGACTTGAGGTATAACCTTGGAGCGTAGAATATGTTCCTTCTTATCCAAAATTTGAACAGGAACCTCTTCATACGCCAAATCTTCCGCTATTTCTTAGGTTCTAACTCAATAATATGGTTCGGGTCTTTCACATATTTACGTAACATGGATATGTGAAAAGCGTTATGAACACGAGACATATTTGGCGGAAAGTTTAGTCTATAGGCCACGGTTCCTACTCGATCGAGGATTAAAATGGACCAGATGAATCGAGGATTAAGTTTTCCTCCTTTCCAAATCTTGTAACTCCTTTCCATGGAGCAACTCTTAACAACACACGATCTCTATATCGAATTCCACGTCCTTTCGATGAAGATCAAGATAACTCTTTTTGTCGATTTTGTGAGGTTTTTATATCGTTGTCGGATCGTTTGAATCTTTTCCGTAGTCATACGTACCAACTCCGGTCCCAACAACGTTGCTTCACCCACCTCATCCCAGCATACTGGAGAACGACACTTTCTTCCATACAACGCTTCGAATGGAGCCATGCCAATACTTAACGATAAGCTGTTGTTGTAGGAAAACTCCACCAATGGTAAGAACTTGTCCCAACTCCCTTGAAATCAAGGACACGAGTCTTAATAGATCTTCAAGAGTTTGAATAGTCCTCTCCGATTGTCCGTCTGTTTGAGGATGATATCTTAGAGCTAAATCGTGAAGTCTGTGCCCATAGCTTTTTGCAAACTAACCCAAAATCGTGAAGTGAATCTTGGGTCTCGATCAGATTCTATGGATCCTGGCATATACCATATGAGTCTTACAATCTCGTTTATGTACATCTGAGCAAGGCGTTCAAGTGTATAAGTTTCTCGTATCGGTAAGAAATGAGCAGACTTGGTCAATCTATCAACAATGACCCAAATCGCATCAATGCCTTGAGAAACCTTAGGAAGACCCCAGAATGAAATCCATGGTAATGTGCTCCCACTTCCATTACGGAATTTCAAGTGGTTGTAATGGACCTTTTGGTACTTGATGCTCGCTTTAACTCGTTGACAAGTTAGACACCTTGAGATAAGCAGTATTTATCTCTCTCTTCATATTGCTTCACCAAAAATGTATGGCGAATATCATGATACATTTTGGTACTCCCGAGATGGATTGCAAATGATGTATGGTGCGCCTCCATCATGATATTATACTTTAAATCCGGTCGTTAGGAACACAAAGTCCGGAGTTGACTCAAGTATTCCTTCTTCATCGATTCTTGCTTCCTAAGATAGCACCCTCTTGCACTTTCTTCCTCCTCATACGCATCGGCTCCGTGTGCAGTAGCGAAGCGACTTTAACTTTATCGATTAAAGTCGATTCTACTCGTATATTCGCTATCATCACATGCGTCCTGGAGTCTTTAACTCTATCTCCATCCTTTGCAAGTCACACAAAATGGGCCTTTGCGTTGACAATAACGCACTCGTGCTTGCATATGATCTTCTACTCAATCGTCACTACCACGTTCGCTTTTCTAGGATGGTATTGGATGGTATGATCATAATCTTTCAATAGTTCAAGCCAACGTCGTTTGTCGCATGTTGAGTTCCTTTTGAGTGAAGAAATATTTGAGGCTTTTATGATCCGTAAAGATTTCCACTTTCTCCCCATACAAGTAATACCTCCAAATTTTAAGTAGAAGATAATAATGCTAACTCCGGATCATGAGTAGGATAATTCCTCTCATATTCTTTGAGTTGTCATGAGGCATAGAGTTATAACTTTTCTATGTTGCATGAGAACACATCCCAACCTTTTGCCCGAAGCATCATTGTAGATGACAAATCCTACGAGCGGATGGTATTGTCGAGCAGTCTTGAAATAAGTCTCCTCTTGAGTTCTTGAAAACTCTTCTCACATTCTTCGCTCCAACCGAACTTTGTATTTTTTCGAGTCAGCTGAGTCAATGGAGTAGCGATTCGAGAAAATCCTTCCACGAATCTCCGATAATAACCAGCTAAACCGAGAAAGCTACGTACTTCGGTCACTGATTTAGGTTGTTCCCAGCTTTGAATAGCTTCAATCTTTGTTGGGTCAACAGATATTCCATGAATTGATACCACGTGCCCAAGGAATGCTACTTCTTCAAGCCAGAACTCGCATTTCTTCAACTTGGCATAAAGCTTATATTCACGAAGCTTTTGGAGTGTCAGCCTCAAGTGTTGCTCATGATCTTCACGGCTTTTGGAATAAATAAGGATGTCATCAATAAAAAGCGACCACAAAGTGATCTAAATATTCCTTGAATACTCGGTTCATCATATCCATGAAGGCAAGATGAGCATTAGTCAATCCAAAGGACATGACTAAGAATTCATAATGCCCGTCTTCGAGTTTAAAAAGCCATCTTGGAATGTCGCGGTTCTAATCTTCAATTGGTGATATCCTAACGAAGATCAATCTTTGAAAAGAATTTGGCTCCTTTCAACCGGGTCAAACAGTCATCAATACGTGGCAATGGATACCTATTTTGATGGTGACATGATTCAACTCCCGATATTCAATACAAAGTCGCATACTCCCATCTTTCTTCTTCACGAATAGTAAGCAGAGCACCCCGAGGAGAAGTACTAGGGACGAATAAAGCCAATGTCTAACAATTCCTGCAGTTGGGTCTTTAACTCACGAAGTTCAATAGAGCCATTCGATATGGGGCTTTGGAAATAGGTTTTGTCACAGGGTTCAAGGTCGATACAAAATTCAATTTCATGCTCTGGGGGTAGGCCAGGAAGTTATTCGGGGAATACGTTAGGAAATTTATTAATAATAGAAATATCGTTCAAAGCGGCGTATTTTTGTTTAAATCGTGACATGAGCTAAGAAAGCTTGACATCCGTTTTTCAATAAACGAATATCTTTATGGCTTGAGATGGTAGTGATTGATTTTAATGGTTTGGTCGTTTGAATTAGCATAATAGGTTGATTAGGAATATGAAAGCTAACAACCTTACGAAAACAATCAATTTTTGCATGATAAGTAGTTAACCAATCAATCCCTAGAATCACGTCAAATGCAAGTATTTTTAATGAAATAAGATCGACAGGTAATGTGAGGGTACCGATTTGAACCAAACAAGACTTATAAAGCGATTGGATGTAATGAAGGTTTCTCCCAACGGAGTTTTCACAGATAAGTCAAAGTCTAATTTCTCCGGAGTCAAATTTAATCGATGAGCGCAAGTAGGAGAAATAAAAGAATGGGTAGAACCGGTATCAAATAAAGTATAGACTTCATTAGAGTTTATGATAAGCTTACCCGTGATGACCTCATTCGGGTTCCTTGCTCTCTGGGAGGTCACAACAAACGCTTTCTCCTTGCACTTCTGGGTTTTGACTTTTACGGGACTGACCTTTGGTGCCTCCATCCTAGTTGAATTTGTCTTGATAAACGATAAAATCGAGCTAAGTGACCTTCTCTTCCACAATTATAACATGCTTTGACCGGCATGGCACGATTCGGACCGATGTGTCCCTCTTCTCCGTATTTGAAGCATATGATAAGTGGTCTTTCTCCTTCCTTAACAACGCGGTCTTTGGTCTTGACGTCTTTCCATCATTGCTCCGTTTCTTGAAATGTCCATTCTTATTGTTTTTACGATTACCATAGAAGTGGTTACCAAGTATCTCGCTTTGTTGATTCCTCCACGCTTGTTGTCACCGCTCGATGACTACTCTCACCGGTATTATAATTTTTTGGAATTTGCTCTCTTTTAGTTGCGTTGACTCGTTATCGCGCTCCACTAAGCGAGCCCTATTTACAACATCCGAATACAAACACGGTTTATGAGAAATAAGATGTTGGCGATATCCGACTTCAAACCTCTTAAAAACATTCATGCCATTCTCTCTTCATTATCCACCGAGTGGGACCTTGAACCGTGATAACTCCGCAAAATTTGCCTCGTATTGACGACACGGTCATATTGTTTTGTTCCAACTTGATAAACTCCACCTCCTTCATGTATGGCGAATACTTTTAGGAAAGTATTTGTCGTTGAAACGACTCTGGAACTTCTCCCAAGATATCTTGATGACAATGAGGTTGAGTACGTTTTTACCGATTCCCACCGATGAATCGCCTCTCCGCGCAACATAAAGGCGTGAAAGGAACCTTTGCTCTCGGAGCATCCCAAGACATCAAATATCTTGGTAATCTGCTTTATCCATGCTTCCGCCGAAGTGGTTTTGGCTCTCCCTTAAACTCCGGTGGTCCCGGCTCCTTGAATTGTTTAGCGGTGATCGCCCGAGAGTTTTTCGTGTTTCCACCTACGTTTTGGGCGAGTCGCTCTCTTTCTTTGTTGCATAAATTGTATAAAGCCTCTCGAACATTTGATCATTCATCATTTGGTCGATGTTATTGTTTGCATGAGGATTATACGCCTTCACGATGCACATTATCCACGATTATTGATATGTGGTGAATCAACGATCGCTTTGTGCTCCATTCTTATTCTCAACATTCTCGGATGTCATTTTTGAGATATTGCCACAAAACAAAAGATTAATTGACATGTAACAATTATCTTTATATTACGATGAAGACCAATAAAATAAGACATAAACTTAGGGGAGGTCATACTAACGAAGGTATTCTCCGTCTCTCCCTCGTAGTACTATTCTCACATCTTAGCCAGGATCATATCCCTAAGCTACGATACCAAGTTGTGACGCTCCCAAAATTAGGTATACATCACCCATCTTGGGTAGTCGGATACGTGGTACCTAATTTAAATACAACTTACTAATATAACTGTAGGTATACAATACGACATAAAGCGTGTGAGTTTGAATACAAATAATGTCTACTAGATATTATACAAACTCAAAAGGAGTCCTCATTACAATTATTATCACACTATTTCACGAATAGTGAGGACTACTAATGCTATCCTCCGGACCATTACTCCGTTCCCAGGCTCGTCCCAACTATGTTCTCATTTCTGAAGAGAAACGGTGAAAGAAAAAGGTGAGCTCAACTAGCCCAAGAAGAAATATTATGACTAAGATAATGCGAGAATAAATTATCAATAGCCTTCAACATTGTTAAAAGCGATAAAATATAATAAACATCAAGTTTAAGCTGCGGTGAACAAGCGATCCATTAAAAGAGTCAAGTAGAAAATAAAATCTACTATCTTTTATGATTTAAAAGGTTTTTCATCCTTTGTTATAGCCGAGACTTAGCTTTAATAAATAATCCACATCATCGAATCACCCCGCACTACTACCGAGGATATTCTTTAGTATCACGACCACAATTATTCACGCACTACGGGCGAGAATAGTTGTGTATTCATTAATGGTCATGATCATGCCAACAATGTCCATCAATGCACTACTGACCATCGAGGACTTTTACCACATCATTTGTAACATTACGGTCATGATTACAACCGAATAATCCTCGTGTCATAATCATACCAAGTCCATCCATGCTCTACAGTGCCACGTAGATGACTTAAAAAAAAAAACATGAGGATGATGACAATGATATAAGAATTCAATAAAACAAGTTCAAGAATTAAGTTATTCAGAACTAATAACATCAAAGCATCAACAATCTTTGCTTTGTAGAGTAAAATTCAAGAATGATCGGAAGAATATTTCCATGAAAAGATCTTTGGATGAAACGTAAATATCAAGGATATTCTACTAATTTCATGGAGTATAGAAGTCAAAGTTTTAACTTATTTGGGTATAATAAAGAATGGAATAACAAAAGAAATCACCACGCATGCGATAGATCCTTACAAAGCGAGTTATTCAATGAGAATAATAAATAACGGAACCGGTGTCAATTGAAATTCACACGACAGGATGTTCCAATGAGAATAATAAAGATGGAACCGGATCGGTAAAAAACACACGAGATAGGATATTCCAAATGAGAATGATAAAAGCGGAACAGATTGATTTACTTTAATCTGACGGTCCATATTTAAAGAAAAATCTTTTAAATAAAATATAATATATTCTATTTATATAAAACATTTTACTATGCAAACACTATGCAACACTATGCAAAACACTATGCATAATAAAATATAATATATTTTATTTATAGAATAACTTTAATAAAGTATTTTATTTTATATAAAAAGATGTTTCGTTTTATTATGTTAATAATACTGAATAAAACAAAAGCGTCATTATCGCTATAATAATTCATATTATTAATAAACAATAATGGAATCAAACCGAGTGACTTCTCACATAAGCATCGATAATCAATACCGGTATGCTTCTTATGCAACCACACGTATTCTTGTACTTTTACTACTAGAGAGTAGTTCAACAAATATCAGCGGTAAAACTCCGCCATAGTTATTTGATAAAATATTTTTGTCGTTTTCTCAATCAAACAATAATTACATTGTGGGGTCCACCAATGATTGAGTAGTTATACGAATATTCCTGCTAAACCAAGAATATTCCCCACCAATCGAATATAATATAACCACTTGCATACTTTGTAAAATTTATAAATATTACCCACAACTATAACATTATATCAAATTATTCCATAATATTCAAAAATAATATTTATAGAAAATTCATCTTTATTTATAAAAGCTGGGGTCTTACAGAGACGGCAAAGTTATTCATATTATTATTTGCAATATTGACAATGTCTAGAAGTTCTGTCAATGAGAGGTTTGGTCACCTAATTGCGCGTCAATAAGGAGAAATCCATATCGGAAAGCCCCCTCTTTTTTGGGAAAGCCCCCTCTTTCCTGGGAATGACCTGATTGTTAAATATTATGAATTATAATATTAATGATGAATAAGTTCGTGTTGATTAAAGATGAATTTTATAGTTCCATTGTGTTGAAATTATTTGTGTTAGTGGAAATTGATATTTGTTTCGATAATAATTGATGTCTGGAGGTTATATTGTTCAATCGGGTATTCGGGTCACTTTTCGTGTCGGAGTACTATTCATAAGTTACTATTCACGAGTTGTTATTCATGAGTTATTATTCACGAGTTACTATTCACGAGTTACTATTCACCCATAAAATATATATCTTTTCGGTCCAAATTATTTTTGGGTACAATATTATTCCATGAGGAAATGTGCTAATTTTTCAGACCGTTGGTTGAAATTATAATAGTAAATCAATATGGATCGTTGGTTGAAGATATAATAGTATATCAATATGGACCGCTGGTGGAAAGTTTTAATAGTAAATCAATATGGATCGCTGGTTTAAAGTTTTAATAGTGAATCAGTATGAACCGTTGCTTTAAGTTTTAATAGTAAACCAATATGGACCGTCCGTTTAAAAGTAAATCAATCTGGATCGTTCATGAATTAGTTAATATTCAGTCCATTCTCCTTTAAATAGAAGCTCATTCCTTCATTATTTCTTACGAATTCACTGAAACTCTAGAGAGAGAAACTATAGAGAGAAAGAAGAAAAGTATTCTGCTACTTCACTACTCCAATATCCAGTTTCTTCTAAGGCAGGGGATATTATTTATTGTACTCGTAAGGGGTATTATTTCTTTCGTATTCATGAAGAGAACTTTTGTTATTCCATTCTTTATTATTATGTTGGAATAACCTGTATATGCGAAGTACCGCATACATGGTGAAATTCTTCTGTTATTCCATTCTTATTATTATGTTGGAATAACCTATTTATGCGAAGTACCGCATACTTGGTGAAATTCTTCTAATATTCCGTTCTTTATTATTCTGTTGGGAATAACCTGTCTGTGCGATCTATCGCATGCCTGGTGAATACTGTTGTTATTCCATTCTTATTATTTTGTTGGAATAACCTGTTTATGCGAAGTACCGCATACATGGTGAAATTCTTCTAATATTCCGTTCTTTATTATTACGCCGAATATCACCATGCATACGTGCGTTTACGCTGACACAGTTCCATTATTTATTATTACGTTGAAATATCATGTTCCATTATTTATTATTACGCCGAGAATATCCTATTTGTGCGTTCTGTGGGACTTTAATTGGTTCCATTATTTATTATTACATTGGAATAACTTTATCTATGTGGATTACCACATGCATGGTGAATGATCCTGTGTATTCATTCCTTATTAAATTGTGGAAATGATGCGATATCGTGGATTCTGCATGGCGGGTGAAAATCCATTTGCAGTTTCATATATTATATTATACTCAGTTGGTTAAAGCTTTGGCTTCTATACTCCATGAAATTAGTGGAATATCCTTGATATTTGCGCTTTATCCAGTATCTTTTCATGGAAATATTCTTACGAGCATTCTTGAATTTTCTTTGCACAAAGCAAATATCGTGTTGACAATTTGGACGTTATTAAGTTCAGGATAAATTAACTTATAAATCTTTAAATTTATTCTTGAACATGTTTTATTGAATTTTCATCATCCTCATGCTTATATTATGTTGAAAGTCATCTTTGGCTTACGTGCATAGATGGACTTGGTATGATTATGACCATGGATTATTCGGTATAATCATGACCGTAATGTGACGAATGATGTGGTAAAAGTCCACATTGGCCTGTAGTTCATTGGTGGACAGTTGTTGGTTTGATTATGACCAGGGATTATTCGGTATAGTCATGACCATTGATGATTACATGAATATCCTATGCCGTGGAGCAGGGATGATTCGATTTTATTTATTAAGCTAAGTCACAGCGATAAAAGTGATGAAAAACCTTTTAAATCATAGAGATAGTAGATGTGTCGCCCCCAAAATTAGGTATACATAACCCATCTTGGGTCGCCAGATACATGGTATAGAATTCAAATACAACTTACTAATACCACTGTCGTGTACAATACAACAAAACATAAACTGTGAGTTTGAATACAAATATTATCTACTAGAGATTATACAAACTCAAATGGAGTCCTCATTACAATTATTATCACATTATTTTACAGAATAGTGAGGACTACTAATGCTATCCTATGAACCATCACTCCGTTCCCCGACTCGTCCCAGCTATATTCTCATTTCCTGAAGAGAACAGTGAAGAAAGGGTGAGCTCAACTAGCCCAGTAAGAAATATTATGACTAAGATAATGCAGAATAAATTATCATTAGCCTCCAACAATGTTAAACTGATAAAATACAATAGACATCAAGTTTAACTGCAGCGGAACAAGCAATCCATTAAAAGAGTCAAGTAGAGAATAAAATCTACTATTTTTTATGATTTAAAAGATTTTTCATCACTTTTATCGCTGAGACTCAGCTCAATAAATAATCCACATCATTAAATCATCCCTGCACTACAGGCCAAGGATATTCTTTAGTATCACGACCACGAATTATCCATGCGCTACAGGCCAAAGATAATCATATTTTCATCAACGGTCACGATCATGCCATAAAATAATTCATCTTTGCTCCCTCGTCAAGATAAGATAATCCATAATCATACCAAAAGCGCCCATCAATGCACTACGGGCCAATGAGGACTTTTAATTTTCACATCATTTGTAACATTACGGCCATGATTATACGAATAATCCTGGTCATAATCATACCAAGTCCATCTATGCACTCTGAATACAGATGACTTTCAACATAACATAAACATGAGGATGATGACAATGATATACTGAATTCAATAAAACAAGTTCAAGAATTAATTTATCCAGAACAAATAACGTCCAAATTGTCAACATGATCTTTGCTTTGTGAGTAATATTCAAGAATGCTCGGAAAAATATTTTCATGAAAAGATCTTTGGATGAAGCTTGAATATCAAGGATATTCCACTAATTTCATGGAATATAGAAGTCAAAATTTTAATCAATTGAGTATAATACCGAATGGAATAACAAAAGATATCACCGTGCATGCGGTACTTCAGATGAGAGCGGTTATTCAGCAGAATAATAATAACGGAACCGAAAGTCGGTGAAATTCACGCAAGCGAGGATGTTCCAAATGAATAATAAATGCGAGAATAATAAATGATGGAACCGGTAAGGCGTAGATACAGACGCAGGATATTAAACGAGAATAATAAAGACGAAATAATAAAAATGGAACCGGTAGGTAGTATAAGATATAGATATACATGATATTAAAATGAGAATAATAAAATGAGAATAATAGAAGAATGTCACCAAGTATAGGGTAGCAGCGTATACTGAGTTATTCAACGAACAATAAAGAAATGGAATAATGAAGTTCTCTTCTTGAATACAAAAGAATAATATCCCTTACAGTAAAATAATACTTGATATAAGAGTAGTGAATAATGAGAAAACTTTTCTTCTATATCTCTATAGTCTCTCTCTATAGTTTTCTCTCTAGAGTTTAGAGAATTTGTAAGAAAATAATGAAGGAAACGAGCTTCTATTTATAGGAAAATAGAATGCGTAAGTAACTAATCCATGAAGCAGTTTGATTGATTTACTTTAATCTGACGGTCCATATTTAAAAAAATCTTTTAAATAAAATATAATATATTCTATTTATATAAAAAGATTTTACTATGCAAACACTATCTTGAACACTATGCAAACACTATGCATAATAAAATATAATATATTCTATTTATAAAATAACTTTAATAAAGTATTACATTTTTTATATAAAAAGATTTTACTATCTGAAAACACTATGTATAATAGAATATAATATATTCTATTTATAGAATAACTTTAATAAAGTATTACATTTTATATAAAAAGATGTTTCTATTTTATTACGTGAATAAAACAAAACTTCTAAATCAACAATAATTGAATCAAATAATGTGAGATACTACGTCGTAACTATTGTAGCAATAATTGAACAAAAGCGAGTGACTTCTCACATAAATATCAATAATCAATCTGGTGTACTACTATGCGATAGCAGCGTATTCATTGTACTTTTACTACTAGAAGTAGTTCAACGATTGTCAAGCGGTAAAACTTCCGTAGTTATTTTAATAAAATATTTTGTCGTTTTCTCAATCAAGCAATAATTCCGTTAATGGGGTCCACCAATGATTGTGTTGTCGTACGAATATTTCCTGTTTAAAACGAATATTCCTCGACCAATCGAATATAATATGACAACTTGCATACTTTGCAAAATTTATAAATATTACCCACAACTATAACATTATCTCAAATTCACGCCATTGATATAGAGATAGACTTGTTGGAAGCCTTTCCCTTGCAGCTTTGGCAGGCAAAAATTATTTCGAGAAAATTAATTCTTTATTCATAAAATCTGGGGTTTCACAGTAGATTTTATTCTCTACTTGACTCTTCTAATGGATTGTTTGTTCCGCTGCAGTTAAACATGATGTTTATTTTATTTTATCAGTTTAACACCGTTGAGGGCTAATGATAATTTATTCTGCATTATCTTAGTCATAATATTTATTACTGGGCTAGTTGAGCTCACCCTTTCTTTCACTGTTCTCTTCAGGAAATGAATGAGAACGTTTGGGACTAGTCGGGGAGCAGAGTGATTATCTAGATGGTGCATTAGTAGTCCTCACTATTCTGTGAAATAGTGTAATAATAAATGTAATGAGGACTCCATTGAGTGTGGATATTGTCTAGATGATAATATTTGTATTAAAACTCACAGCCTATGTTTTGTCGTATTTTACACGACGATTATATAATTAGTTTGTATTTGAATTCAGTACCTTGTATCTGGCGACCTAAGATTGGTGATGTATACTGTTTTTGGGGCATCACGGTTGGTATCAAATCTTAGGGATATGATCCCGGGTGAGATGTGAGACAAGAACTAGGAGGGAGAGGCGGGAATTCTTCATTAGTATGACACTGCCTAAGTTTATTTGGTATTTAATTGGTCATCGAATATAGGGATAATATGTGATATGTTAATTAACCCTTGTTTTTGTGGCGGTGTTTGCGAATGACATCTAAAAATATTGAGATAAGTAATGAAGCATATGAGGCAGATTGAGTCATTTCAACCAAAAGGTAACGACCAACAACACAATAATAATCATATCTCGGTGTAGCGACCATGAACAATGATAACCATCGTGGGGAAATTATCATGCTAAGAATGGTAACCACTTGGTGGTAATCATGGCAAGATAATAAGTGGAAATTTCAAGAAGAGAAGGTCATTTAGATCGATTTTTGTCGATATAGTGAAGTCAAGTCCATTTGGGAGCGGTGGCACCAAAGGCGGATCTGGACAAATTAAAGTCGATGGTTTCGGGAAAAGCGTTTTTCGTGACTTCTACCAGCGAAGTAACGAACAAAATTAGCACGGGTTAGTTAATTATAAATTCTTGCGAAGTCTATAATGATGAATATTATGAATTATAATATTAATGATGAATAAGTTCGTGTTGATTAAAGATGAATTTTATAGTTCCATTATGTTGGAATTATTTGTGTTAGTGGAAATTGACATTTGTTTCGATAATAATTGATGTCTGGAGGTTATATTGTTCAATCGGGTATTCGGGGCACTTTTCGTGTCGGAGTACTATTCACGAGTTACTATTCACAAGTTATTATTCACGGTGTACTATTCACCCGTAAAATATATTTCTTTTCGGTCCAAATTATTTTTGGGTACAATATTATTCCATGAGGAGATGTGCTAATTTTTCAGACGGTTGGTTGAAATTATAATAGTAAATCAATATGGATCGTTGGTTGAAGATATAATAGTAAATCAATATGGACCGCTTGTAACACCCCAGTCCCACATCGAAAGATAGGAGAAAAAATTATCTACATATAAGGAAATAAGTTACTACCAATAGTACCTTCAAAGTCATGACCTTTTGGGAGCCTGTGGTGGGCTAAGATGACCCAAGAAGATACTATTGGGCCAGTAGTTTGAGGACCTTATTTGGATGGATTTGATTTGATTCGGACTTGGGATTTGACCCAAAATTTATTTCGGACTCGGGATTTGACCCGGGTTGTTTCATATGGTATCAGAGCCGACTCTCGAAAGCTCGGGTCGGGTCATCCGATCGGGTTGCCGGAGGTGGGGACACAAAGGCTGGTGGTATTTTCCCACAATGGAGAGATGGAGGTTCGGAGGTGGGGACACGAAGCCAGCCATTATTATCCCACAATGGCTAGAGAGACAAAGATCTTTGGGCCGTGTGTGTGATCGGTTCTGACGGGGACGTCAGAAATTTAAGTGGTGGAGTTTGTAACACCCCAGTCCCACATTGAAAGATAGGAGAAAAATTTGTCTACATATAAGGAAATAAGTTACTAACAATAGTACCTTCAAAGTCATGACCTTTTGGGAGCCTGTGGTGGGCTAAGATGACCCAAGAAGATACTATTGGGCCAGTAGTTTGAGGACCTTATTTGGATGGATTTGATTTGATTCGGACTTGGGATTTGACCCAAGATTTATTCCGGACTCAGGGTTTGACCCGGGTTTTTTCAACGCTGGTGGAAAATTTTAATAGTAAATCAATATGGATCGCTGGTTTAAAGTTTTAATAGTGAATCAGTATGGACCGTTGCTTTAAGTTTTAATAGTAAACCAATATGGACCGTCCGTTTAAAAGTAAATCAATCTGGACCGTTCATGAATTAGTTCTTATTAGGTCCATTCTCTATAAATAGAAGCTCATTCCTTCATTATTTCTTAAGAATTCTTTGAAACTCTAGAGAGAAAAACTATAGAGAGAAAGAAGAAAAGTATACGCTACTTCACTACTCCGATATCCGGTTTCTTCTAAGGTAGGGATATTATTTGTTGTACTACTCGTAAAGGGTATTATTTCTTTCGTATTCATGAAGAGAACTTACATTATTCCATTCTTTATTACTATGTTGGAATAATCAGATATGTCTAAGTATCGCATCGTGGTGAAATTCTTACATTATTCCATTCTTATTATTACATTGGAATAACTTTTGTTTATCAAGCAATCTGCATACTTGGTAAAATTCTTCTAATATTCCGTTCTTTATTATTCATTGGGAATAACTTTATGCATGCGGTCTATCGCATGCACGGTGAATCTTGTTGTTATTCCATTCTTATTATTCATTGGAATAACTTTGTTTATCTGAAGTACCACATACATGGTGAAATTCTTCTAATATTCCGTTCTTTATTATTACGCCGGAATATCACGCTCATCGCGTTTCTGTGGGACTGGTTCCATTATTTATTATTCGCCGAAATATCATATGCGTGCGTTCTGTGGGACTGGTTTCATTATTTATTATTACGCCGAAATATCGTATGTCGTGCGTTTCTGGCGGACTTGGTTCCATTATTTATTATTACGTTGGAATAACTTTGTACATGTGGATTACCACATGCATGGTGAATGATCTGTGTATTCATTCCTTATTAAATTGTGGAAATGATCTCATATCGTGGATTCGCATAACGGGTGAAAATCCATTTGCGATTTCATATATTATATTATACTTTCGATTGGTTAAAGCTTTGGCTTCTATACTCTATGAAATTAGTGGAATATCCTTGATATTTGCGCTTCATCCAAAGTATCTTTTAATGAAAATATTCTTACGAGCATTCTTGAATTTTCTTTGCATAAAGCGATTATCATGTTGATAATTTGGGCGTTATTGAGTTCGGGATAAATTAACTTATAAATCTTTAAAATTTATTCTTGAACTTTTTTATTGAATTGTCATCATCCTCATGCTTATATTATGTTGAAAGTCATCTTTGGCTTACGTGCATAGATGGACTTGGTATGATTATGACCGAGGATTATTCGGTATAATCATCTTGGTAGTAATGTGACGAATGATGTGGTAAAAGTCCTCATTGACCTGTAGTTTATTAATGGATAGTTGTTGGTATGATTATGACCAGGGATTATTCGGTATAGTCATGACCATTGATGATTACATGAATATCCTTGGCCGTGGAGCAGAGATAATTTAATTTTATTTATTAAGCTAAGTCTCAGCGTTAAAAGTGATGAAAAACCTTTTAAATCATAGAAGATAGTAGATTTTATTCTCTACTTGACTCTTCTAATGGATTGCTTGTTCCGCTGCAGTTAAACTTGATGTTTATTATATTTTATCAGTTTAACACCATTGAAGACTAATGATAATTTATTCTGCATTATCTTAGTCATAATATTTCTTACTGGGCTAGTTGAGCTCACCCTTTCTTTTCACTGTTCTCTTCAGGAAATGAGAGCGTAAATTGGGACTAGTCGGAGAAGCAGAGTGATTATCTAGATGGTGCATTAGTAGTCCTCACTATTCTATGAAATAGTGTAATAATAAATGTAATGAGGACTCCATTGAGTGTGGATATTGTCTAGATGACAATATTTGTATTAAAACTCACAGCCTATGTTTTGTCGTATTTTACACGACGGTTATATAATTAGTTTGTATTTGAATTCAGTACCTTGTATCTGGCGACCCAAGATGGGTGATGTATACCTGTTTTGGGGGCGTCACAATGTTCATTTTTTGTCATTACTTTTTTACTATTATTTTTAATATCAAACCACCTCTACTGAATTCTTAACTAATACAGTAAGTCTACTATCACATAAAACTGTTCACATACCGCTCACATTCACTTACTTGCATATTTTGATGACCCACGTGCAGAGCAAGTCACGTAAGCCATCAAAATATGCATGTGAGTGTATGTGAGCTGTATATGAACGATTTTATGTGATAGTAGACTTATTTTAACTAATACTAAGATTATATTTAAGAACATAAAATTACCTTTACAAGTTATTTTACAAATGTATATCTAATTTTAAAATGGAGATGGTATATTGTGAATTATGATCAATATCAGTAGGGTTGTAAATGTAACTGAAAAATTCATAATCGTCTGCATTCGTATTCGAAAAAAGCGGATATTATTCGTATTAAAAAAAACGGATATACTCGTATTCGGTTTAAAGGTATCCGCAAATAAACGGATACAAATACGGATATAAGCATATTCGTATTCGTTTAACATTCGATCGTAAATATATTCGGCATATAGCGGATATCCGGATTCGGATCCATATTCGGAGTTCGTATTCAAACAACTTATATATATATATATATATATATATATATATATTATTATATAATAAGCAAAATAATTTAATTTAAACCGACATTCCTTATATAATAATTAGTTTTCACTATAAATACGGAAATTATTTTAAAAATATATCATTTCACTTCTAAAAAGTAAGAAATAACACTTTTATTTTAATATTAATAAACTGAAATAAATTGATTTCAAAAGATAGTTAATAGATTTTACTATTATAAAGTTAAAATATCTAAAATGTATCATTTACCAAGAAAAATTATATAATAGAAGAACAAAATTATAGTTATTACCTTGTTATAAGTTTTTTACTTTCAAAACTTACTTACAATGTTAGGAGGCGAGAACAATAAGCAATATAATTTTATTGTTAAAATGTGTTAAGTTCGAATTAATTTTGAATTAATCTAGAAGGGGGTTGAATAATTAATTCACGTTTATGAATTTTCGGGTGGAGAGAGTATTTATCACTTTTATTTGTCCAATTATTTAAAAATTAGAAGTCCAAATATTTAAAGTAAGTCCAAAATAAATTTGGATTAAGTTGGATTAACTAGTTGTCAATTGTCACATATACATTATAACTCGCACTCTCCGTAAATATAATGAAATAAAATAAACTTTTTATAACTATGTAAATTATTGTAAGAGCCCGACTTTTATAAAATAAAAGTCTAATTTAACTATAATTCATAATTTTTTTAACTGTAATTCAAAAATTTTTAAGGGTTAAGTTCAGATGACCACCTGGGGTTTGGGCGGTTTCCCACTTAACCACCTGTAGTCAGTAAACCTACATTTAAACTCCCGACCTTTTGAGTTGAAGTGAAAACGTCACATTTTCCATCCAATTTAAGCATGCGTGTATGTCGGACGCCAAAAAAAGCGTGAAAAGGGCTTTAACGATTAAAATGACTAAAATTGCCCTTCTTCCTCTTGACTTTAAAAAGACATTCCTTCTTCAACTTCTTTTTGCGAGATCTAGGAAGACATCTCACGCTCTCTCTCCACTTCTCATGCTTGGTATTTATTGGTTTTTCTGCAGCAGAAATGGGAACCTTCCCGAAATTTTGTGGCGATGATAGGTTTTGGGTTTTGGGTTTTGGTTTTGGGTTTCGAATCTTGGTGGTTTTTTGGGTTTGAGATGTTAAGAGTGAGGATTTGTTTGGATCTGGTTTATTTTGGATTTGATCGGTGATGGCTTTGGATTTTCTGCTTTCCGGTTTGTTGGGTTATTTGCTACGATTATCTTTGATATCGGTTCCACCAAGGATCGATTAATCGATCCGAGTTAAAAGACTTGAAGGATTCTTGAAATATGAGATAAGGAAGTTATATTCTTTGGTTAAGGTGCAAAAGCTACTGTTGAGACAAAATTCACCGTTGCAAATCCCATGGTATGAACATAGACTTTGATTTGAATCTGGGTTGGTGTCTCAAAGCGGTTTTTACCTCGATTCGTCTTGCAAACCGCACTAAAGGATTGAAAAATGGGGTGAATTCTCATCCACTTCTTGAGAAAGTCGATTCTAATGAAACTAATGGGAAGTTTGATCTCTTTGCCGTATCGAAATGGGTTTACTAGCAAATCCCGAGGATACAACCGTTGAATTTAATTTCATGATTGGGATGGTGCCTCAAAATGGTTTCATCTCGATTCTTACACCGCAAAGTAAGCAAAATGATATGAAAATGGTTTGGATTCTCATCCACTTGTTGAGAATCTTGATTTTGATGAAACTTTTGGAGATTTTGATCTTCATAGCTTTTAAAATCTTGCATCAAAGGGGAGGTTGGTCACTGATTTCATTCCACCTTAGAATTCTCTGTTTATAAATTTACGGAATGTAATGTTGATAATTCAATTTTGGTTGCGGGAAGAATTTTAGTTGGGGAGGCGAGAATGATTGAAACGAGTGTGTGAAAATTGTTTTTACCTAGTTGGATCAAGTGAGTGAAGATTTGAATGGAGTTGCGAGAGCCTTGTTGCAAAGCGAGCATGAATATGTTGATTATAAATGCTTCTTCAGTTTGCAGTTTGTGTATGGGTCTCTTTGGGCTTGCTTGAGATGGATTTGTGAGGGAATTGTGATGTAGATCTATGGTTTTGTGGTGAAAATTGATAGTTTATGGAGGAGTAAAAATTTGTGATGAACACTAATGGGAACATTTAGTTATGAAGTTATAAAGATGAACACTAGAGGGTAATTTAGTTTTAGCCAACTCAACTAAGCTGAGTTAAGCATTTTGAAAAAGACTTTTCACTTCAACTCAAAAGGTCGGGAGTTTAAATGTAGGCCATCGACTACAGGTGGTTAAGTGGGAAACCGCCCAAACCCCAGGTGGTCATCTGAACTTAACCCAATTTTTAATGTCTACTAGTTGTTGCAATTGACTATTTTTCTGTAAATTACTTAAAAAGAAATTTTGATTTTTTACCGTTATAATCTTTTTATCATTGTAATTAATATACTGTTTTTGATATATTTTATTCATTTTGATAATTGACGGCTTTCAAAAAATTATGTTTAGTCTTTTTATTATAAATTGTACTCTCTCTGTTTCATATTATTTGATCATTTTATTGATTTTTAAAAGTCAATTTAAAAGATTTTTAAACTAAAACTTGACATAATTCTTTTATTTTAATCAATACAATAATAAATATTATAAACTATTTAAAAATATTACTCATTGTAAATTTTATTATTTTATTATTTTAATGAGTTATTTCAATTTTAAGTTTAAAATGTCTTAAATTAACTTTCAAAAATTAATAGTGATCATAGAAGAAATTCTAAATTTAATAGAATCATACAAAATTTAAATACTCAAACTTGGTTTTATATTTCAGAATTAATTTTTATCATAATTTCAACCAAAAAAAATAATCCCTCAATTAAACATTTAAGAATATTGAACCATAAAAAAGAAAAATAAAAACAAAAAAACTACAAAATTATGAATCCGTACAACTTATTGGGAGGGAGTGACTAACATTTATGTACAATACAGTTGCCAACGTCGTTGTTGCCCCCTCCGTCCTTCCACCACCACTCAATCTATCGTCAGAAGAGGAGGGAGAATTGAGGAGGATAATACGATGTCGGTTTGCTCCTCTCTCTCTTCTCCACAATCTCTGTCTCTCTTCTCTAAACCCTTCTATGGCGACAAGCATTTCAGCTCTCGCTTCAGAGCTTCCGCTGCTGATGTTCCCGATTTCCTTTCTGCCGATTGGTATATATATATATATATAATCATTCTGTCTCTCTATATACACATACATACACATCTATATGTGTGTATATATATATATGTATGTTGTTGTCTCCTAATTGTTCATGTGTGCTGTACTATTCTTGTCTTTGTTAATGATTCTGTTTTATGGTGTATTGTGATTACTGATTTATGATTATCGCGTAGTTTCAAAGAAATTTCCATTTTTTTATATTAAAAAAAGTGGAAATTGCTTTGGTAAAGTTGGGAGAATTTGATTATTTGAGTATTATTGAAAATACAACCTTGAGGTTTTACCATATATGGACAGATTTTTATATATTTGATTCAGAATAACTTATAACAGTGAAATATTCCCTTTCAATAACCGGAGAAAATTATTAAAAGAAGGCTCAAAAGAGAAAACTAGACTCGTCTTATTTTATTGTTTTTTAATCTCCTTTCTTTGGATTATGAAGTCACCGAATATCGAAATAAGAACTAGATGTGTGTGTAATGATAGGGCTCAAGGCCTATTGATGTTGAATATCATGGGTGATGTAAATTGTGAAGTCCAGTTGATGGTATTGAAGTATATTCACATGGGCAAGAATTTCGCTTGACATGATGAAAAGGGTTGTTCACAGGGTAGCCTGTGTTTACAGGACTTGGTTAGAATCAAGTTAAGTGTTTCATTACCCCTTTTCAAGTGTTTGCATAGGATTTCAAGAGTACTTCCTTGACTAGCTTTATGAAGGAGGCTATCCCTTTGAGTTAATTTGTTCATTATGTATTGGTTTTGCTTGAGCGGTTTGTGTAGTCTCAACATTCCTATTGATCCAACGGGGGATATGGCACTGAGATTGGTGGTAGTGATGTGGTTGGGTTTAGCGTCCGAAGTCCCACATCACTTTGGTTGGGTTCTTGAGGAGTGAGGACTGTTTGAGCCAGGACAAAGACGTTTGGAATTCAAGGGAAGGAGATTTTGACAACCCAGTCCCAAATTGGTGGGGTGAGAGTTTGGTCTTCTGCCTAAGATCTCAAAGGTACTTACTTGGCTAGCCTGTTTGAATGAAGCAATCCCCTGTGGTGGAGGCGTGATCTATTAGAGTTTCTCAAGTTTTTAGTGCGAGGGGAATTGGATGGTGCTCTTAACTCTTTTCTTCAAAAGAATGAATTATCCTAAATGTCCCTCCATACTTGATCTTTAACAGAAACAATTTTAAGCATTCTTGCATATCAAGTGTAATCAGAAATTTGAAAGAATATATTTTGTGGTTGAAATCTGCTCTATGAATTATCAGAAATTGAAATTTATCCATGAGAATTATATAGGAACTATACAAACATATTAACAGCCAGGTAATTTAGTAGTTCTTGATACCTTTGTGTACAGGCTGATAGTTCTTGGTGGTCTGCCCCACATTAAATTTTTACTTTGTGCTTCTGTGTTTCACTTCATCAAATTTTTCTTATATTTGTCCACCTACTACATTCAATCAGCTCTGTTTTATACAAACTTTTGACGATTTTAATTTGCAGGCTTGAATCTCGCAGGAAGAGGCCATCTGGTCCAAGATTAAGTGTAACTTTCTAACTAAGACATTGGTTACACATCACTATTTAGAGTGCGAGTATAATTTTACAACCTAATTTAATCTCTTGTTATAGTTTAGTGCAGAAGAAGCTGTCGGGTATCAGCTCGATGCATTGATGTTCAATGACCAACCTCGTCAAGATTATGGGATTGAAGTCATGTACAGGGTAATTTCTATAATATAACTCTGTTACTCCTCATTTGCTTTTTTTATTTTTCTGAGTGGTTTATAAACTTCACTTGCCTTGCCAGTTTGCTGGATTTGATCCTTTTGAGAGGTCTACCTATTTCGGGCCCTTCTTTGATTTGGGGCAGGTCAGTAAATATTAGTATAATTTTGAACTTTCATAGTTGGTCATAGTAATTTGTACAGTTATAATCTTCTATGGTCATACAAACTTCCAAATGTTAATATTTTTCATTTGAAAGTGCCTCTAGCAGTAGGAAAAGATGCTTTTTATGTATAGTCCTTCTAATCACTAATGAGTTTGCTGTATACGCTAATATCTTTTCGGATTGGCTGCCTTAGTTTGAACGCTTCAGACGGATTTTTCACCATTCGACGTATCGAGTGTTGCTTGGTCACAGAGAGAGGAAGATCTTGAGCAGTTTGCATGTAGAGGAGGTAAATCTCTGGTGGCAGTTTAAATAATTTTTTAAATATTAATGGTGCCGATTATTATTATTTTTTTAATACACAATCTTGTAAACAGAATCGCTACAAGCAGCGGGTTTGGATTCGAGGAGCCCGGCCCGAGGAAGAAGAAACTTTTCAGTTTACAATGGCTCAGGTCTATCATAACTCCTTTTCTCTTTTGGTGTGTGTGATTACTTTTCTTTGTGAGTGCAACAGTGCTTATTACATAATGTTAGAATGTACTTCCTCCGTTCCTAAAAGATTGTCGTTTTAGAAGAAAAAATTTGTTCCAAAATGTTTGTCGTTTACAACTTTCGAGGAGAATAAATTATTTACTTTCCTATATTACCCCTACCTTTTCTCGTTGTCCCAAGAAATTATCTCCCTTGTATTAATAGTTTTCAACTTCCCATAAAGGGGTAGTGATGGAATTTCAAACAAATTTTACTTGATAAATGACACTTTCTTAATCCATGTGCCAAAACAATCATTGTCCAGAATCTCCTCTTATTAAACTTTCTTTGTGTGATTAATTCCTTCTAAGAAGGACTTTTAGTTCTCTCTCTTTCACTTATGATGAGGATCCTCTTCTTCGGATCCGGTTAGTATGAAGTTATTTTTTTGGTAAGTTGGTCAATTGGCCAATAGAATATTGACACACATACAACCTCGTCTGTCAGCATTTTATTGGTCAATTGACCAACTTACCCCAAAATAAACTTCATACTAATCACTTCCCTCTTGTTCCCTGTATTTGACTAATTGTTTCCAATTGGCAGAGAATTGGTGGTTGTTGGGATGGTTATTGGCTTACAGAGTCTCTGCTTCATGATGGAAAAGGCTTTGCTGGTGGGGTAGCTTACTGAAAATACTAGTAATGATGGGTAGGTGGAGCATCTGTGAATATCAATCAAATTGCTTCATCTCTTTTGTCCGCATGTAATCGAAATGCTATTTTCTGTTACCTTTTATCCATGAAAGGTCTATTATGTAAATTTACTCTTGTACATTCGACAAATCAAATTCTAGGACACATATTTTTTCTGTCTTTTTTATTTCTAGTGAGTAGTATCACTATTTAAACCTATTTGTTCTTTATTTTTTTGGAGTGTTATTTCTATAAGTTTTTTGTTTGTAGTTACACAAAGTTCCTCACATGCTTGAGGAATGTTTAGGGGGAAACTGATTCAAGGTAAATTATGTATGTTGACTTAACTACAACAAGCTTGGGGATAATTGATTTTTTGTTCACTCGATTAGGGTTTGATCTTCATTTTAGTTACCGAAATTTTTGTTGTTGTTATAATTGCGTAATTATACTTTAAAATAATTATCAAAGTTATTATTTATGATTTCCGTCTAAAAAACGGACGAAAGTGTTGAGTTGACTATTTGACTTCATTTTTTTTTTGTTGATGTGCACATGGCTTTGCCATGTGTATCATCATGTGCCAAACACATGCTCATTGTCCTTGCATATATTTAGTTGGTTCAAAATAATAATAATAATAATAATTTTAAAATAATAATAATAATAATAATTTTAAAATAATAAAAATATTAAAATAATAGTAATAATAATAATAATAATAATTTTTAAATAATAATAATAATTTTAAATTAATAATAATAATTTAAAAAATTTTAAAAAATATATTTATAAATTATCAATTATATTTATATGAATAATCATGCTAATTGAACTTAAAAAAATATAAATTTTTTAAAAACTAATATAAATTGATAATTAACGAAGAACGGAACAAAAAGCGAGAAAAGAGGAAGAAGAATAGCCAGTGGCAGAGGCGGAAGGAGGGGGGTCGCTGGAATCTCCGACACCTCTTGCTCCACCACCTAAGCTCCACCCCCATTTCTATATGGATACTCATTTATAACATTGACAACTATAATACTGGTCATTTTAAATATTGTATTTCCAAGGTATTTTAACTTTGTATGGCCAATATTTATAGTATATTGTTTAAACGCCTATGATACATAGCATCTATTTATTATAAATTATCATATATAGTTTCCATTATAATAATAAATGGCCTGAATTAGTCTTTGGCATCCGCTAGAAGTACCAGCGGACGGAATTAAAAAATTCTCCATCCCCATCGGCTAGAATTACTTTTATTACAGTCATTGTTTAATATGGTTGGTAAATCAGTCGCACAATGTCAACCCGTCCAATAGTTCTCTCTCTCTCTCTCTCTCTCTCTCTCTCTCTCTCATAGTTCAATTCTTGTCCCTAAAACAAAAAAATCCATCCATTGTTGTAATACCCAAGAAAGACCCATCCCCTGCGGCCCTGCCTATTTAGAAGCTGTGGAAGAAATCATGAGAACTTACAGGTTATGAAAACAGTAAATTTTGAAGAGCAGCTGAGACTTGAGGAGATCTCCAATCAATTGGCCCCACAAGATATTCCACCAGAGCTTTTCTCTGTTTTACAACAGGTGAGAAAAATCATGGTCTTGATTCAGAGCCATGAACAAAGTAAAGATGCCTTGTTATTGGTTGAACTTGACAAATTTCTTCACACATTTCATGAGCTCATTCAGAGAGCTTCTGCATTGGTTTCTGGAGGTACCCGGATGGAAAATCAGAGTAATTTTGAGTACCGAATTGGTAAAATTTAAAAAGAAATGGTTCTTAATGATGAGGTAGTGAAAGATGAGATTGTGATCAAGAAAAGGGAAGCTGATGAGGAATCAAAGGATGGTAATTGGAAGGGCCTGGTGATGAGTTTATCCACAAAAGCCATTAATTTATCTTCAGGTTTGTATTAATTTCTTATAATTTATGTTCGGGAGTGTTTTACCAACCATCATGTTAGCTGTAGTCTTGGGCTGGAACTGATGAGGTTGGCCGAAGGCATACCGGATGTCGAGGATGTTCGGGTTCGAATACCCGAGCCCATTAGGCCGGAGTCCGGTTGGGATCAAGGAGGTCGGGGTCGGGCTTTCGCGTTCTTTGGGCCGAAGCCCGGGCTAGTGTTTGTGAACGTCTGTTGGGTTCGGCCTGTGCAGTTGGGCGGCCCAGGCGCAGAGTTTGGAGTGATAAGGAGTTTGCGTGGTTAAGGGCACTAACCCTAATCATATTCTAATAAGGCAACTCCAAAGGTAGTATTGGAAAGGGATTCTACTTACACTTTTTAAGGAGATTGTGTTGGACCCAAATATAGGTAACTACCATATTTAGGAGTCTTATTCCGACTCGGAGAGGGACTCTTGGGAAGTGAGAAGGGCTATAAATACAAGGCTTGACTACAATTAACATGTAATATATCTTTGAGCACTAAACACTTAAGCCTCCATTGTTAAACCTTGTGAGCAGCACATTTTATTACATTATTATGCGGGGTTTGGTAGCGTGGATTACGTGATTAGACGCTTGAGACGAAAACTTGGCGTTAACATTAGCGCTAGAAGGAGGGCCTTAGTGCTTTTTTGCAATCACAACCAACTTCTCCGGCAGCAGGCTATGGCGAGTAAGAAGAACAATGTCTCTGCCCAGGAAAAGGCAAAGACCCAGCAGTCACACCAGACCACACATGTGAGGGGGTCGGTGAAGGACCGCCTAGGGTCCAAAATTCTGGAATTTCAAGAGGTACCAGCCCACTCCCGCCGGCGTAAACTCTTCAACGACAGCCAACACACACCTCATCCTGTGAGTCAGGCCGATGAAAATCATTCACGGGCCCTCATAAGGCGAGAAAGACTAGAAGGGAGCCAGGACCAGCGGGAGTTCATCCTAAAAAAGAAGATGCAATAAAACAACAACGCCATGATGGCCCTACGCCTCCAACAGGAAGAACTCGAACAACAGATGGCAAAAATGGTTGGAGAGCATGAGGCGTCCTCAAAAAGGCGTAGGAATCGGAGCCGATCCCGGTCACCCCGACGAGGAGAGGCAAGAAGAGAAAAGAGCAGGCACATAAGTCTCTCTCGGGACGGCAGAAGCAGAAAAAGAAGTCGTTCGGCTGAGCGCAGATCGGAGCATCCGGGCAGATAGGGACAGAGGAGGAGGGGCGCGTCTCCTGAATACGAGAGGGACAGACCCCGATCGTCCCCTCGAAAGGAGGAGTCCGATCCCCTCGCTCGAAGGGTGGCAGAACTGGAAAAGTTGCTGGTGGCAAAGAACTCGATGGGGACATCTTCAGCCTGTCTAGGATCCCCCTTTTCGCCCGAAATCAATCATGTGACGGCCGATCTGAAAAAGAAGATGCCCCCGATGGAGACATATTATGGGCTATGAGATTCCTATGATCATTTGGATGGGGTATGAATGATTAATGACCTCTACTGATCACACTCGGATGACGCTAAATGCCACATGTTTGCGACGACCTTGAAGAAGAGCGCCCGAGAATGGATGAGAACCCTGGCGGCAGGATCGATTAATTCTTGGAGTGATCTTCGAGACAAATTTCATGCCCGGTTCGGGAGTAACAGAAGGCGAGGAAAGATCACAGCTTCCCTCATGCAAGTTCGACAAAAGTCAAATGAGAGCCTGGGTCAGTACGTCAAAAGGTTTCGAGAGGCTGTGGGATCGGTAGCAGAGTTAAACTCTCCACAGGCCTTGGGATTCTTCACGACCGGTTTGGATATTGGAAAGTCGAAGAAGTTGATGAAGGACCTAGTGATCAACCCTCCAGGAGATTTAACGGAAGCCTTCGACCGAGCTGAGGGATACATAGCAATAGAAGAGGCTATGGGAAATTTTAAACCACATTCCCAGTCCTACGAGAAGTCTAAGGATCGGGATAAACAACATTATTAGCGCTCGGATAACAACCAATGGAAGTCGGATAATCCGGGTAAGAAAACTTACAATGGAGGAGGATCAAGAAGTAGCCGACCTCCATTGCCTAATCGTAGTGTCAGCAAAGTTTACACCCCCCTCACTACAGATCGGGTGAAGATCTTGGAAGAGATAAAAAATAAATCCTTCTACGAGCTATGCTAGAGGCGAACCAAACCAGGGAGGAGGGGTCGAGACAAATTTTGTGAATATCACCAGAGCACCGGGCATTCGACAGAGGCATGTAACAATCTGATGGACATGATAGAGAAGAATGTTCAAAATGGTCAGTTAATTCATTATGTAGCCGGTCGGGATACTGGAGTGGCCCCAAGAGAAGAAGGTAGAGACCAGGATCGGGACACCTGACCTCTCCGAGAATCCGTCGACCGAGGTGTAAGCGATGTGATATCGGTGGTTCGATCGGACGAGTGGCTCGGAAAGAAAAGGAGTGGGCATCTCGAGGCAGTGTTGTCGGTTACGGGGTCTACTACTAGAAAGGATCGGGCATATCCCGAAATATCTATCTCTTTTTCGGATGAGGATTATCTTACAGACCTCATCGAGCCGCATGACGGGGCGTTAGTGATAACCGCACAGGTCGGGACCGTGGATATGAAGCGGATGATGATAGACAACGGATCTTTGGTCGATATCTTGTACACTCACATCTACCAGAGGATGGATCTACAAGGAAAGAAAATGGACTTGGGTGGCGAAGGACCTTTGTATGGGTTCAGTGGAGATCCAGTGTATGTGTTTGGTACCATCGAACTGCCAGTCAAGTTCGGCACGACACCCAATCAGGTTGAGATAATGGTTAGGTTTTTCATCGTCCAAGTAGATTCGGCATACAACGCGATCCTCGGAAGACCGACCTTGGCAGCACTACAGGCTGTGACTTCCATACCCCATTTCAAAATCAAGTTTCCTACACCGAATGGGATCGGGGAGGTAAAAGGTGACTTAGACATCGCCCGAAGGTGTTATCAGAATAGTTTGATCTCTTCAGGGGTCGGAGTTAGTAAGAAGAAACAGACAATGGTTATCGAAATAGAGCCATTCACTGAGAGTAGTACAGAGCCGCTTGCTCTACCAGCCGAAGAAACCGAAGATATAGCACTGGTGCCAGGGAATAAAATCGGGTCGAGATTGGCAGAGCCATTTTGGACGGGGTTGATAGATTTACTCCAGGTCTATGCCGACATCTTCGCATGGGAACCAAGTGATATGCCGGGGGTAAGCGAATCGGTAGCTCTACACAAATTACATGTAGACCCAAACAGGAAGCCAGTCATACAAAAACGAAGGGTTTTCTCCCCAGAGAGACAGAAGATCGTCGATGAGGAAATTGCCAAACTCCTGGAGGCCGAATTCATCTTCGAAATCGACTACCCAGAATGGTTGGCCAACGTGGTCTTGGTTCAAAAGCAGAATGGGAAGTGGAGATTATGCATCGACTACACGGACCTAAACAGGGCGTGTCCAAAAGATTTCTATCCATTGCCCAACATAGATCAATTGATAGACGCCATTTCGGGATACGGTATGCTGAGTTTCATGGACGCATTCTCAGGGTACCATCAAATTTCAATGAGTAAGGAAGACATCCCTAAGACCAGTTTCATCACGCATCGGGCAATATATGCATATCGAAAAATGACCTTCGGGCTACTGAATGCCAGAGCAACTTATCAGCGAATGATGAACTTCGTGTTCACGAAGCAACTAGGAAGAAGTATGGAGGTCTACGTAGACGACATGATCGTTAAAAGCATGTCAGTCTATGACCATATTGAAGATCTAGAGAGCTTCTTCGAGACAGTCAGAAGACGCAAGCTGAGGTTGAACCCGACCAAGTGCACGTTTGGATTGGGATCGGGAAAGTTCCTAGGGTATTTAGTCAGTAAAAGGGGAATCGAAGCTAATCTAGGGAAGATTCAGGCGGTCCTGGATATGAAATCTCCGATGTACAAAGACTGACAGGTCGGATCGCGGCCCTCCGAAGGTTTGTCTCCAAATCAGTAGAGAGATGCCTACCATTTTTTGACACCTTGAAAGGGCCCAAGAACGAGAAAAGCTTTCAATGGACTTCAGAGTGCGAAGACGCGTTCCAAGGGATAAAAAAATATTTATCTTCGGCACCACTGCTGATGAAACCGATCCCTTCAGAACCTTTGTATCTGTATCCGACAGCAAACTTAATAGCAGTGGGGGCAGTGTTAGTTCGGGATAAAGGGGGAAATTAGTTCCCGGTATACTACGTCAGCCATGTACTTCGAGACGCAGAAACCCGATACCCAAACCTGGAAAAATTTGCCTACGCCTTGATCATTGCAAGTAAAAAATTGCGGCATTATTTCCAAGGTCGGTTGATGGTGATATACACTGATTAGCCGCTAAAAAAGGTACTACATCGGCCAGAGGTCTCGGGGAGACTCGCAGCATGGGCAATGGAATTAACACAGTTTGCATCAGAATATCTACCCCGAACAGCGATCAAAGGACATGCACTGGCCGATTTCGTCATGGAATGTTCGTTCACAGAACCGGATGTGGGGTCGGTCACTGAAACACAACATATGAGAACTTCATGGACGCTTTATGTTGATGGCTCATCAACCTCGGACGTCAACGGAGCAGGGGTCATACTGACAAGTCCTGAAGGGTTCAAGGTCCAACATGCCATTCGGTTCTAATTCAAAGCGACCAACAATGAATCAGAGTATGAGGCCATTCTAGCAGGGTTGAAGTTGGCCCAAAGCCTGGAAGCACAAAATTTAGTCATCTACAGTGACTCCCAGTTAGTCGTCAAACAAATATCAGGGGAGTATGAGGCTCGTGGGGTAAGAATGACGAGATACCTAGCCGAGGTGAAGGATAAGCTGACGTACTTTGCTTCAGTCAGCTGTATGGGAGTGGATCTATCCAACAACACATTGGCAGATGCCTTGGCCCGATTGGCAACCACCGAAGCCAGTTCCTTCAGTGGGTCGGTATATCTAGAAATATTTAAACAACCAAGTGTTCCGAAGGTGGAAGTACTATGCATGGATTGGCTCGACTGCTGGCTCACACCATACATCTCTTACCTGGCCGACGGAGTTCTACCTTCAGACCGCATCCTAGCAAGAAAGATCAAGCACCGGAGCTCAAACTTCATCCTTATTGATGGGGACCTATATCGACGAGCTTTCAGCTCTCCATTTCTCAAATTCTTGACACTGTCAGAAGCTTGAAAGTTTTCTGAAAGAATTGGGGATTCAACATAGAAAAACTTCGATAGCACACTCTCAGTCGAACGGGCAGGTAGAAGTCACCAACCGAACCCTTTTTAACGGTATCAAAAGAAGGTTGGACGAGTTAAAGGGTCGCTGGCCGGAGGAGCTACTTAGTGTTTTGTGGGCCTATCGAACTACATCGAGAACAACAACGGGAGACTCACCGTTTAGATTAGCCTTCAGGACCGATGCACTCATACCTATTGAGATCGGCTCCCCTACACTTCGGGTCAGTCAGTATAAGGATTTGTACGACGAGGACGGCCTATGCCTCAACTTAGATCTTTTAGAAGAAGTTCGGGAGTCGGCACTGATGCGACTAGCCATTT
The DNA here is from genome assembly GCA_020205615.1 of Panax quinquefolius. Classification (NCBI taxonomy): domain Eukaryota; kingdom Viridiplantae; phylum Streptophyta; class Magnoliopsida; order Apiales; family Araliaceae; genus Panax; species Panax quinquefolius. Next base: position 78,114,937 of record CM035174.1, read on the forward strand.
ATCAGAAGCGTACTGCTCGACACTACAATCAAAAAGTCAAGCAAAGAAGGTTCGAGGCTAGAGACTTGGTGTTTCAAGAATCAAAGGCATCGACCCCCCAGAACACCAGCAAGCTAACGCCTAACTGGGAGGGGCCTTACAAGGTAGTGGAGGTGCCGAAGCCCGTGACTTACCGGCTTCGAGCTATGGATGGCTCCGAGGTAAAGAATACATGGCATGCTGGAAGACTTAGAAAATATTACCAGTAAACGCTATGCTATTCTTTCCTTTATTTATGTAATCTATGCAATTTATCAATGAAATAAAAATTTCTCTTCGGGAAACATTTATACTTCATTTAAATTCATAATGCTCTTACAAATCAGATCAGATAAGCTTCAGACGTAAACTGACCAGACAGTCCAGAAGGACCTAACTGATCAGTAAAAGTCACAAGTATAACTTATTGATAAAAATTTATAAATCCGATCAGGTAAGCTTCGGGTATAAATTGATCAGACAGTCAGAAATGACCTAACTGTTCGGTAAAAGTCACGATAAGAACTAATCGAGATAACAACTAATAAATTTCTGCCATTTCATTCATATTCGAACGTTTTACAATTTCCGATCAGACATGCTTCGGATACACACATCGCTAGCATAACTGATCGAGCAAGTTACAAAACTAAGAAATGAAATATTTACATATATTAAAACAAGAAATGAAAGTTACAAAACTAAGATGAACCATCAGCTTCGGCTTCAGATTCTTCATAGGAGGAGTCAAGGATAAAGGCATCTTGCCCAATGGCAATCAGCTTCGCCCGAGCCTTCTCCCGATAAGGTTCAACCCCTTCTGCAAACTGGGTCATTATCTTATCGGTCAAAGTAGGCGATTCTTCATACTCCTTGTGGCTATCTGTTTGATGACGGCCTTTTGTCCCTCAAGGCATTGTTCACTTGGATCAACGTCCTCAGTTGATCATGTATCCCAGTGAATTTCTCCTCGATGGCATGAAGATTCTCCAGCAAACCCTTCTTCTCCTCTACCAGAAGTTCTTTGTCCTGCACAAGCTTCTTGGCATGACCTTCGAGACTGACGAACTCTTGTGGAAGTTGAGAATGTTGTTCTTCGAGTTCGGCGATCCGACGATCAGCCTTGGTCACCTTGTTACGGGTATCGGCGTGAAGGTCCCTCTCCCTTTTCAGCTCCGAATCTCGACCCCGCAACTCAGCTTCGAGAAGCATCACATCCATTGTTAGTTGCACCTCTTTCTTAGTAGATCGGGCCAGAGGCGGGATAGCTCGAGTGAGGATGGCATTGGCCTAAATACAAAAGGCACACCAGTCATGCAAAACACAACATAACGATAAAAGAAAAAATTTAAGCTGATCGGGATTACCTGACACTGAGCTCTGATGTAGGATACCAGATACTCCTCTAACGAATACCCCTTGAACCGTTCATCGTCACCAGAGAGCTTGAAGTGCTCGAACAAGTTGAAGGGGAACACTTCAGAGGGACCCTTTGGCCAACAGGTAGTCGGCGTCCCTTGAGACGAGCTGGCTTTCGAGGTAGGTGTTGACTCAGGGATCGGGTCAACAACCACAATAACCGGTTCAGGACCTTCAATCAGACGAGGTTTCTTAAAGGGAGGTTCGAGAGGTCGATCCTCTGTGCCCTCCGAATCCTCGACCACCATCACTATTGTAGGAAGTGGGAGTGTCGGTTTCGGCTGGGCTGAAGAAGCGGCCTTGGAGGGGGCTCGGGCAGAAGGTTTCTTTGATTTCTTCAGCAAGGCCATCTTATCAGCCCGTTTTATCTTCAGCACATTTTTCATGGAGGGGTCAGCTTTGGAAGATGTAAGAAGAGGACTTGATGAAGAACCGAAGAAAAGCTCAGTAAGGGGAATGGCCTCATCTTCAGGAGAATCATCCGCTGCAGGAGGACGAATGGGTTCGACAGCAACCGACAGAGGCGTCAAAGAGGCATTAGCCCCATCGGGCTTGAAGATGGCCACTATAAGGATGAGGAAGAGTAAACAGCACATTCACATGCATGACCAGAAGGAAAGATAAAAAGGTTTGGGGGTTGTAACTTACAGCCATGTTTGTAGAGCCAGACTTCCTTGGACACTACATCCAGACCCCAACTAGTCTTCTTCAAAAGAGAGTAAAACTTTTTGAAGGCGTAGGCTCGATCCTTCGGGAATTTGGTGATCTTCACAATAGGATCCTCGGGGCCTGCCCAGCTCGGTAGGAGTTTATGGTCGGTTCCCTTCATGAAAAACCATTGGGAATGCCAACCCTTATTGCTAGAGGGGGTCTTCATAAAGGAAGCTCGACCAACTACTCGGTTCAGGTGTCTGAGACCAGGCTCCTTTGATCGACCAACAGAAAAGAGGAAGAAGAAGAAGTCCAGCCCCGGAGTGATACCAGCTTCCTGACATAGGGCGATGAAGCTGATAAGCTGGATATAGGAGTTCGGCGCCAGCTGTGAGAACCCGATCCCTATGAAACAGAGAAATGAAGAGATGAACTCATGAAAAGGGAAACGAACCCCATACCTCAAAGCATAGAGGTAAACGGCCATCCAACCGCCTTCGAGACGCCAGAACATCCTCTCGTTCGGCTCCGATACCCGAAGCTTGTACTCTTTGGGGATGTTGAACACGGATCGAATGTCGGATAATTGGGATTCTGTGATGGATGATTTGGAGTTGACAACGACATAGTCGGTTTTGGATGAATAAAGGCGTCGGATTTTGGATTCGACACTCTAGGTAGGGAGTTCTGGGGAGGCTGCCGACCGAAACCAGATCGCCGGAGGCGAGGGTAGCGGTACCGGGTAGAGTGATCGTTACGGGAGGAGGAGTTCTAAAACCTGCCATTTGGTTAGTAAAATGAACAAAGGTGAGGAGTGAAGTCTGTTAAACGAAGGAAAATGGCAAGAATCGAAGAAATCTGAAGAGGTAAAGCTCTCGTCAAAAATCGCCCTTACCGGAATATTTAAAAAAGGAGTTTGAAATGAAGAAAGGCTCGAAAAAGTGACAGTGATGGGTGGATAGGGGCTTATATAGCGTGATTGACTCGGATCTCCAAGGCGGCTATTTATGGCACGTGGGGACTGGTCCTCGGGAGAAGTGTGCCAGCTCAAAAAATGAGAAAAAATCGCTTGGGTTCCTGAGACAGCTCATCATTGCCAGGCGTCACTCTTCAAAATTGTGTCCTTTCAAGTCTCAGGTCATAAATATCTTATAACAAGAGACTAGGGGGCAATGATCGGGAGTGTTTTACCGACCATCATGTTTCTTTGTAGTCTTGGGCCGGGCCCGATGAGGTTGGGCTCAGTGTGGCCGAATCATCTGGGATGTCGAGGATGTTCGGGTTCGGATACCCGAGCCCATTAGGCCGTAGTCCGGTTGAGATCAAGGAGGTCGGGGTCGGGCCTTCGCGTTCTTTAGGCCAAAGCCCGAAATTTGGTGTTTGTGGACGTCATTGGGTTGGGCTTTGTGCGGTTAACATGCCCGGTAGCAGAGTTTGGAGTGATAAGGAGTTTGCGTGATTAAGGGCACTAACCCTAATTATATTCTAATAAGGCAACTCCAAAGGTAGTATTGGATAGGGATTCTACTTACACCTTTTAAGGAGATTGTGTTGGACCCAAATATAGGTAACTACCATATTTAGGAGTCCTATTCCGACTCGGAGAGGGACTCTTGGGAAGTGAGAAGGGCTATAAATACAAGGCTTGACTACAATTAGTAGGTAATACATCTTTGAGCACTAAACACTTAAGCCTCCATTGTTAAACCTTGTGAACGGACTGTACTTATTCGCACACTAGAGCTATCCCCCGGCGGCACAAGCCGTCAAGCTTCTCTGTGATCTGTTATTGTACAGGTTTCAACGCGTGGATTCTGTGATTGGACGCGCAGACGAAACTTGGCGTTAACAATTTAAATAAATTAGCTTTGATTCTTAAAAATTATTAAAAAAAATTGAAGTTCTCAATTATTAGTAGAATCGAGAAAACCACATGTCAACTGTCAAGACTAGAACCAAATGAAAATATATAAAACTAGTTTGAGGTGTGGCTTATTTATGGCCTTGGTTTTGGCTTCTAATTGGGAAATTCTATACTATAGCCTGTATGTTCGTTTTTCTTGCAATTTTTGTTTGTTTAAAGTTATCCGCTAGAATTTCTAGCGGACCTTTTAAAAATAATTTCGGCTGATGGATTTGGGGGCATAATTGTGTAGAAATTTTTTTAATCTCATCCGTTAGTAATTCTAGCGGATGGCGAAAATTGATTTTTAATCCAGATTATTCATTATTATAATTGAAGGTATAGATGGTATTTGCCCATTTTTTATCCATGGCTAATAGATGCTATAGATCATTGTCCTTGTTTAAAATGGCCAATATTTATGGTATATTATTTAAAATAGCCAATATTTATAGTATATTGTTTTAAATGGTCGGTATTGTAGTTGTCAATGTTATAAACACTACAAGAAAAAGGCATATATGCGACCACCTATCAACTAATCGCATTCGATGGTTTGAAAATCATCTCTGAATGGGACTTTCGATTCATAAATAGGTGTCGATAAAAATGGGTCATTTGGAATGCACATCATCGACCACTATTAGCGACTGAATTATCTGCAACCGATATTAGCGACCGAAATCATCGCTAAGTTGAGTCAGTATGGTTAGGGGCCAAAAAGGTCGCGTGGGTCGCGTGTCGATGGCCGTGATGCCATCACTAATACCTCATATGATTAGCGATCATTAATAATTATCAACGACGCACGCACGATGCCGATGTAAAAAACCTAGAAATAAGACTTTTCCTATTTTGTAGATTTTTCAAAAAATTGTACCTGTTTTGTGTAACGCCCCCAAAATTAGGTATACATCACCCATCTTGAGTCGCCAAATACATGGTACAAAATTCAAATACAACTTAATAATACAACTGTCGTGTAAAATACGACAAAACATAAAATGAGAGTTTTAATACGAATATTATCTTCTAGATAGTATTCAAACTCAAATGGAGTCCTCAATACATTTATTATTACACTATTTCATAAAATAGTGAGGACTACTAATGCAAACATCTGGACCGTCACTCTACTCCCCGACTAGTCCCTGCTACGTTCTCATTTCCTGAAGAGAACAATGAAAGCAAAAGGGTGAGCTCAACTAGCCCAGTAAGAAATATTATGACTAAGATAATGCAGATTAAATTATCGTTAGCCTTCAACAGTGTTAAACTGATAAAATATACCAAACATCAAGTTTAACTGCAGCGGAACAAGCAATCCATTAGAAGAGTCAAGTAGAGAATAAAATCTACTATCTTTTATGATTTAAAAGGTTTTTCATCACTTTAATCGCTGAGACTCAGATTAATAAATAATCCACATCATCCATGCACTACGGCCAAGGATATTCATTAATATCACGATCACAAATTATCCATGCACTACGGGCCAATGATATTCGTGTTTTCATCAATGGTCATGATCATGCCAACAACTGTCCATCAATACACTACGGGCCAATGAGGACTTTTACGACATTATTTGTAACATTACGGTCATGATTATACCTAATAATCCCTAGTCATAATCATACCAAGTCCATCTATGCACTACAGGCCACAGATGACTTTCAACATAATATAAACATAAGGATGATGACAATGATATAAGAATTCAATAAAACAAGTTCAAGGATAAATTTTTAAAGATTTATAATTTAATTTATCCAGAAATCAATAACGTCCAATTTGTCAACATGATACTGCTTTGTAGAGTAAAATTCAAGAACAATATTGTACCAAAAATAATTTGGACCGAAAATGAATCAATTTTTATCATGAATAATACTCTGGGTAAATAGTACTCGAGTGAATAGTATCCCGTGAATAGTACTTTTGGGAATAACAACCCAAGTGAATAGTACTCGGCATGAAAAGTTAAAACTTATCAAGAATGCTCGAATAATATTTCCATGAAAAGATCTTTGGATGAAGCGCAAATATCAAGGATATTCTGCTAATTTCATGGAGTTTAGAAGCCAAAACTTTAATCAAATGAGTATAGAATTTGAAATCTGAAATGAAATAATATTACTTACATACTACAGAGTATAGAAGAAAATATTATTACAAGCGAATATTGAACAAAAATAGCATCACTTACCTTGAAAAGAAGAGTATTTCGACTGGTATAGCGGGGATATTCTTGAAGAAAACTTTCACTATTTTCTACACTTAAAGCTTTCTAAAACTCTAAAGAAATACGCTCAATATTATAGAAGAAGAATTCTCTGATTCTGGTGTGATTTTCAATTCTAACTAAGCATCCTATTTATAGGAGAATGGAAATGATACTATTTGAGAAAAATCACGGACGCAATTGCTATGCAATTCACGAATGAAATTTTGATAACCTACGGATGCAAAATTCAAACCTTCCTCCAATAAGAACAAATCAAACAAATATAATATATATATATATAAACCCATATATGCTTAAAAGAAAAATTCACCCACCCGTGAATAACTTTTGAAAAGAAACCTCCCATAACTTGCCAAATTCATCCATCACCCACCCACATGTTTATACTAATATATATATATATATATATATATATATATATATATAAACAACCTTCCACCCACGACATTTCCCCCCTACCCCCCATTTCTTACTTCATTACATATTTCAACACATATAGGCCCCACATGTGGGCTCCACCTTTTTAATAACTTTCTACCGATTATTTTGAAAAATGAGTAAATGGGGGTCTAAATAATACGCCAATACTTACTACAAATACTATAAAAATCACCTCAATATTTTTAACAATATTTATCATCATTATTATAATTTGCAATATTTAACAACCAGGACATTCTCAGGAAAGAGGGGGCTTTCCAATAAGGATTTCTCCCTATTGGCGCGTAATTAGGTGACCAAACCTCTCCTTGACAGAACTTCTAGACATTGTCAATATTGCAAATAATAATATTAATAACTCAGTTATCTCAATTATTGATTTAATATTATATAAAATATCGACAATAATTGAATCAAATAACGTGAGATACTATGTAACAATTACTGTAGCAATAATTGAACAAAACTGAGTGACTTCTCACGTAAACATCAATAATCAATACTGTGTGCTACTATGCAACTATGCGTATTACTGTACTTTTAATACCAGGTGTTTCAATATTTAAAGGTAAAACTTCCGCCGCTATTTTCATAAAAAGACATTTTTGTCATTTTTTCAATCCGACAATAATTCCGTTTGTGGGGTCCACCAATGATTGTGTCGTCGTACGAATATTCCCTATTAAAACGAATATTCCCCGACCAATCGAATATTATATAACAACTTGCGTACTTTGAATTTTTTTTTAAATATTAACCACAACTATAACATTATATCAAATTTTCTCCTTAATATTCAAAAATGATATTTATAGAAAATTCATCTTTATTCATAAAAGTTGGGGTCTTACAACCTCCCCTTTTATGAAATTTCGCCCTCGAAATTAGGGTACATACCTGGTATGACGAAGAGGTGAGGATACCTTGATCTCATTTTAGATTCTAACTCCCAGGTCATTTTCTCAACATCGTGGTTTCTCCATAAAACTTTGATTTGATGTATAACCTTGGAGCGTAGAATATGTTCCTTCTTATCCAAGATTTTAACAAGAACATCTTCATACATTAAATCTTCTGCTATTTCGTCCGGTTCTAACTCAATAATGTGGTTCGGGTCTTCCACATATTTACGTAACATGGATATATGAAAAAACGTTATGAACACGAGACATACTTGGCGGTAACGCGAGTCTATACGCCACAGTTCTTACTCGGTCAAGTATTTCAAATGAGTCAATGAATCGAGGATTGAGCTTTCCTCTCTTTCCAAATCTCGTAACTCCCTTCCATGGTGTCACACGTAACAACATATGCTCTCCAACATTGAATTACACGTCTTTTTGATAAAGATTAACATAACTCTTTTGACAATCTTGTGAGGTTTTTATACGTTGTCAGATCATTTGAGTCTTTTTCGTCGTCATACATACCAACTACGGTCCCAACAACGTTGCTTCACCCACCTCATCTCAGCATACTGGAGAACTACATTTTCTTCCATACAACGCCTCGAATGGAGCCATACCAATACTTGCTTGATAACTATTGTTGTAGGAAAACTCCACCAATGGTAAGAACTTGTCCCAGCTTCCCTTGAAGTCAAGGACACAGAGTCTTAATAGATCTTCAAGAGTTTGAATAGTGCTCTCTGACTGCCCGTCCGTTTGAGGATGATAAGTCGAACTAAATCGTAAATCCGTGTCCATAGCCTTTTACAAACTAACCCAAAATCTTGAAGTGAATCTTGGGTCTCGATCAGAAACTAAGGATACTGGCATACCATGCAGTCTTATAATCTCGTTTATGTACATACGAGTAAGACGTTCAAGTGTATAAGTTTCTTGTATTGGTAAGAAATGAGCAGACTTGGTCAATCTATCAACAACGACCCAAATTGTTTCTATGCCTTGAGAAAACTTGCGAAGACCAGTAACGAAATCCATGGTAATGTGCTCCCACTTCCACTCTGGAATTTCAAGTGGTTGCAATGGACCTTTTGGCACTTGATGCTCCGCCTTGACACGTTGACAAGTTAGACACCTTGAGATAAACTCCGTTATCTCTCTCTTCATATTGCTCCACCAAAATGTATGTCGAAGATTATGATACATTTTGGTACTCCCAGAATGGATTGCATCATGATTTTATACTTTAAATCAGGGTCGTTAGGAACACAAAGTCTGGAGTTGACTTGAAGTATTCCTTCTTCATCGATTCTTGCTTTCGACATAGCACCTTCTTGCACTTTCTTCCTCATACGCATCAACTCCATGTTTGTGGCTTGAGCAGCTTTAACTTTATCGATTAAAGTCGATTCTACTCGTATATTTGCCATCATCACGTGGGTCCCTGGAGTCTTTAACTCTATCTCCATCCTTTGTAAGTCATATAAAATGGGCCTTTGCGTTGACAATAATGCACTCGTACCCGCATATGATCTTCTACGCAATGCATCAGTTACTTCGTTCACTTTTCTAGGATGGTATTGAATGGTATGATCGTAATCTTTCAATAGATCAAGCCATCGTCGTTGTCGCATGTTGAGTTCCTTTTGAGTGAAGAAATATTTGAGGCTTTTATGATCTGTATAGATCTCCACCTTCTCCCCCATACAGGTAATGCCTCCAAATTTGAAGTGCGAAAACAACTGCTGCCAATTCTAGATCATGATTAGGATAATTTCTCTCATATTCTTTGAGTTGTCGTGAGGCATAGGCTATGACTTTCCCATGTTGCATGAGAACACATCCTAACCCTTTGCCTGAAACATCACTGTAGATGACAAATCCCTCTGAGCCAGATGGTATTGTCAGAACAGGTGCTGAAATGAGTCTCCTCTTGAGTTCTTGAAAACTCTTTTCACATTCCTCGCTCCAACCGAATTTTGTATCTTTCCAAGTCAGCTGAGTTAATGGAGTAGCAATTCGAGAAAACCCTTCCACGAATCTCCGATAATAACTAGCTAAGCCGAGAAAGCTACGTATTTCAGTCACTGACTTAGGTTGCTCCCAGCTTTGAATTGCTTCAATCTTTGCCAGGTCAACAGATATTCCATGATTTGATATCACGTACCCAAGGAATGCAACTTTCTCAAGCCAGAACTCGCATTTCTTCAACTTGGCATAAAGCTTGTTTTCACGAAGCTTTTGGAGTATCAGTCTCAAGTGTTGTTCATTATCTTCACGGCTTTTGGAATATATGAGGATGTCATCAATAAAGACGACCACAACGTGATCCAAATATTCCTTGAATACTCGGTTCATCATGTCCATAAAGGCAGCATGAGCATTAGTCAATCCAAAGGACATGACTAGGAATTCATAATGCCCGTACCAAGTTTTGAAAGCCGTCTTTCGAATGTCATCGGTTTTAATCTTTAACTGGTGATATCCAAAACGAAGATCGATCTTTCAAAAGAATTTGGCTCCTTTCAACTGGTTAAACAGGTCATCAATACGTGGCAATGGGTACCTATTTTTTACAGTGACATGGTTCAACTCCCGATAATCAATACAAAGTCATATACTCCCATCTTTCTTCTTCACGAATAGAACATAAGCACCCCAATGAGACGTACTAGGACGAATGAAACCGATATCTAACAATTCCTGCAGTTGGGTTTTTAACTCTTGAAGTTCAATAGGAGCCATTAGATATGGGGCTTTGGAAATGGGTTTTGTACCGGGTTCAAGGTCGATACAAAATTCAACTTCACGCTCTGGGGGTAGGCCAGGAAGTTCTTCAGGGAATACGTCAGGAAATTTATTAACAATAGAAATATCATTCAAATCTGACGTATTTTTGTTTAAATCCGTGACATGAGCTAAGAAAGCTTGACATCTGTTTTTCAATAAACGAATAGTTTTATGGCTTGAGATGACAGTGATTGATTTTAATAGTTTGGTTGCTTGAATTTGCATAATAGGTTGGCTAGGAATATGAAAGCTAACAACCTTATGAAAACAATCAATTTTTGCATGATGAGTAGTTAACCAATCAATCCCTAGAATTACGTCAAACGCAAGTATTTTTAAGGAAATAAGATCGACAGGTAATGTGAGGGTACCGATTTGAACCAAACAAGACTTATAAACAGTGGATGTAATGAAGGTTTCTCCCAACGGAGTTTCCACAGATAAGTCAAAGTCTAATTTCTTCGGAGTCAAATTTAAACGTTGAGTGCAAATAGGAGAAATAAAAGAATGGGTAGACCCGGTATCAAATAAGGTATAGACTTCGCTAGAGTTTATGATAAACTTACTCGTGATGACCTCGTTCGGGTTCCTTGCTTTCTGGGAGGTCACAACAAACGCTCTCTCTTGAACTACTGGTTTTGACTTTTCTGGGACGGCTTTGGTGCCTCCATTCTAGCTGGACTTGCCTTCCCTGAACGACAAAATTGAGTTAGGTGACCTTCTCTTCCATAATTGTAACACGTTTTGGACTGCTGCGCACAGTTTTGACTGATATGTCCCTCCCCTCCGCATTTGAAGCATATGATAGGTGGTAGTTCTCCTTCCTTAACAACGGGTGCTGATGCTGACGTCTTTCCATCATTGTTGAATCTCCTATTCTTGAAATGTCCATTTTTATTGTCTTGGTCATGATTGTCACCGAAGTGGTTACCATTTCTGGCATGTTGATTCTCTCCACGTTTGTTGTCACCGCTTCGATGATTGCTACCACTGGTATTATCATTTTGCCGGCTGCTTTCTCTTGGTTGGGTTGACTCGTTATCGTGCTCCAAAAACGGAGCCCTAGTTACAACATCTAAATACAAACACAGTTTATGAGAAATTAGATATTGATGTATCTCGGGTTTCAAACCTCTTAGAAACATCCGCGTCATTCTCTCCTCATTATCAACAAAGTGAGGCCTTAACCGGGACAATTCGCAAACTTAGCCGTCTTTACGCAACACCTTTGTCATATTGTTCTGCTCCAACTTTATGAACTCTACCTCTTTCATGTGACGAATACTTTCGGGAAAGTACTTGTTGTTGAATAGTTCTTGGAACTTCTTCCAAGACATCTTCAGTGCAGCAGGTTGAGTACGCTTTACCAATTCCCACCAGTAAGTTGCCTCTTCTCGCAACATAAAGGTGTCAAAGGGAACCTTTTGCTCCTCGGAGCATCCCAAGACATCAAATATCATGGTGATCTGCTTTATCCACGTTTCCGCCTTAAGTGGTTTTGGCTCTCCAATAAACTCCGGTGGTCCCAGCTCCTTGAACTGTTTAGTGGTGACCGTCCGAGAGTTGCCAGTGTTTCCACCTGCATTTTGGACAGGAGTCTCTCTTGTCTGTTGTTGTACCAATTGCAGAAAGCTCCTAAATATTCCGTCGTTCGCCATTTGGTCGGTGTTGTTGTTCACCTGAGGATTATTGCCTTCTTGATGCACATTATCCTGGGTGTTGATCTGTGGTGACTCGACGGTCTCCTGTGCTCCATTTCTATTCTCAACATTATCGGATGTCATTTTCAAACACTGCCACAAAACAAGGGTTAATTGACATGTCACATATTATCCTTATACTCTGACCGACCAATTAAATACCAAATAAACTTAGGTAGGTCATACTAGCGAAGGAATTCCCCGTCTCTCCCCTCCTAGTTCTTGTCTCACATCTCAGCCAGGGATCATATCCCTAAGCTTTGATACCAACTGTGTCGCCCCCAAAATTAGGTATACATCACCCATCTTGAGTCGCCAAATACATGGTACAAAATTCAAATACAACTTAATAGTACAACTGTCGTGTAAAATACGACAAAACATAAAATGAGAGTTTTAATACGAATATTATCTTCTAGACAGTATTCAAACTCAAAGGGAGTCCTCAATACATTTATTATTACACTATTTCATAGAATAGTGAGGACTACTAATGCAAACATCTGGACCGTCACTCCATTTCCCGACTAGTCCCTGCTACGTTCTCATTTCCTGAAGAGAACAATGAAAGCAAAAAGGTGAGCTCGACTAGCCCAGTAAGAAATATTATGACTAAGATAATGCAAAATAAATTATCGTTAGCCTTCAACAATGTGAAACTGATAAAATATAACAAACATCAAGTTTAACTGCAGCGGAACAAGCAATCCATTAGAAGAGTCAAGTAGAGAATAAAATCTACTATCTTTTATGATTTAAAAGGTTTTTCATCACTTTAATCGCTGAGACTCAGATTAATAAATAATCCACATCATCCATGCACTACTACGCCGAGGATATTCATTAATATCACGACCACAAATTATCCACGCACTACGGGCGAGGATATTCGTGTTTTCATCGATGGTCATGATCATGCCAATAATTGTCCATCAATGCACTACGGGCCAATGAGAACTTTACCACATCATTTGTAACATTACGATCATGATTATCTTAGAATAATTCCTTCATTATAATCATACCAAGTCCATCATGCACTACATGCCACAGATGACTTTCAACATAATATAAACATGAAGATGATGACAATGATATAAGAATTCAATAAAACAAGTTCAAGGATAAATTTTTAAAGATTTATAATTTAATTTATCCAGAAATCAATAACGTCCAAATTGTCAACATGATACTGCTTTGTGGAGTAATTTTCAAGAACAATATTGTACCAAAAATAATTTGAACCGAAAACGAATCAATTTTTATCATGAATAGTACTCCGGGTTAATAGTACTCGAGTGAATAGTATCCCGTGAATAGTACTTCAGGAATAGTAACCCCGTGAATAATACTCTGGCATGAAAAAGTTAAAACTTATCAAGAATGCTCAGAATAATATTTCCATGAAAAGATACTGGATGAAGCGCAAATATCAAGGATATTCTGCTAATTTCATGGAGTTTAGAAGCCAAAACTTTAATCAAATGAGTATAGAATTTGAAATCTGAAATGAAATAATATTACTTACATACTACAGAGTATAGAAGAAAATATTATTACAAGCGAATATTGAACAAAAATAGCATCACTTACCTTGAAAAGAAGAGTATTTCGACTGGTATAGCGAGGATATTCTTGAAGAAAACTTTCACTATTTTCTACACTTAAAGCTTTCTAAAACTCTAAAGAAATACACTCAATATTATAGAAGAAGAATTCTCTGATTCTGGTGTGATTTTCAATTCTAACTAAGCATCTTATTTATAGGAGAATGGAAATGATACTATTTGAGAAAAATCACGGACGGAATTGCTATGCAATTCACGAATGAAATTTTGATAACCTACGGATGTAAGACCCCGAATTTTATAAAATAAAAGTATTCAATTTTCCTATTCAGTAAATGGTTAAATTGATAAAAGGTTAAAGTTAAGGGTGATATATGATTTTTTTTCAAAATAAGCAAGTGGCTATAAAATACTTATTGTTGTCGGGGAATATTCGTTTGGTCGTGGAATATTCTTTCTGTCGGGGAATATTCGTACGACGGCGCAACCATTTATGGGCCCCATAATAGAATAACTGTCGGATGAAGAAAATGACAAGTTTGAGTTTTTATAAATAACGGCGTAATCGTTACCGTTAACACTGTTGGAATACCCGGTGGGTAAAGTAAAGTAATACGCGTTGTTGCACAGTAGCACACGGTATTGCACATTATTTTTTTCAATTATTGATTCTTACGTGAGAAGGCACTACTCAATAATTGTTACGATAGAATTTATTCAATATTTTATTTTATTGATTCAATAATTGATGCGTTGATATTTTATATTATTGTTTCAATAATTATTATCGCACAATATTTCTCATTATCGATCAATAATTCATATTATTTGAATAATATTATTAGATAGCATTATTGGCAATGTCTAGAAAGTTCGTCAAGGAGAGGTTTGGTCACCTAATTGCTTGCGCTTGATGAAGGAGAAATTCTTATTGGAAAGCCCCTCTTTCCTGAGAAGGCGCACTGGTTGTCATTATTGTGATTACGTAATATTATTTGTGAATAATTAGTTATTGATTTATATGATAAGAAAATATTTATTTGATGTGGATATAAATGATGGATTTATTTATGTATTTATAAGTGAAGGAATTAATGATGAGGTGTTTTATCGATTATTTGTCGAAATGGAGAACAAAATATGGGATTTTCGGAAAAATTAGGTTATTACTTGATTTTGTAAAATCCATAACTCTTTGTGTATAATGAGTTAAGAGATGAGCCATATATCAAAAGAAAGCCCTAGAAGTAAGCTAAGCTGTAGAAATTTGAATCACCCAAAAATTCTTTGTAGATATTTCGTGGTGAAATTTTGAATGGCTGGTTAGAAGGACTAATAGTCCAAAAAATCGTTGTTCTTTGACTATATTACGTGAGTTATAAATTTTGATCCGACCGTTGGATCGTTGTAATTTTTGGATATGTTATACATATATAAGTTGAGTATATGTCCACAAATTTTGAACCGTTAAAATGAACGTATGATTTGTTATGAATTTTAAGAGGTAATTGATTCAAAAATTAGGTTTTGGTAGAAAATTCTAGAATTGAGTGGGCCCCACTCTTGGTTGTTGGGGAAGATGGCTGATTTTTGGTGGGTGGAATAGTAGCGAGTGTAAAGCCATCAAAGTTACAAGTCAAGTCTGCCTTGCGCTTTAACATTTTCCTATAAATAGAGGCTAAGTTAGAATTGAAAATCACACCGTAAACATAAGCTTTTCTCTTTCTCTCTAGATTATTGAGTGTAATTTGTGAGTATTTAGATACTTGGTGAGTTGATATTCATCGATTGCAAGTTTCCTTCAAGTAATCATATCCAGATATCCCGTCGAAGTCGCTCTTTTGAGGTAAGGGTAGTAAGGGATATTATTTTTTTTAAGTAATGATATTATTTCTTCAATATCATTATCTTTGAAATATTAGTTGGAACTTTTATCAAATTTGGAACTTTTTCATGTCGGGTTCTTATTCATGAGTTACTATTCACGAGTACTATTCATGAAGCGTGAAGATGTTTTTTGTGGAATTTCTATCTTTTTTTGAGTGGGGAGTTCTTATTCACGTATCTGTGACTATTCATGTATATCGACATTATTAAATATATATAATACTATTTACGTATATGACATTATTTACGTATACGGTACTATGTACGAATACGAAGTACTATTCATGAGGTACTATTCATGAGTTACTATTCACGAGTTACTATTGAGGATTTACTATTCACGAGTTACTATTCATGAGTTACTATTCATGAGTTACTATTCACGAGTTACTATTCACGGGTACTATTCACAATAAAATTGGTTTTTTTTTTCTAATTAAATTATCGTTGATTTATGAATCTTACTCTTGAAATTAAAACCATGTTTTGATTATATTATTTTTATATAACATTCTTATAACCCTAATGATGATATTTCTCTTTGACTTAAGTGTAAAGATGGGTAGATTATTGGTATGATCGTGACCATAGGTTCTCTTTGGCCGATGAGTGCAAAAAAAGTTGAATTGTTGAATCGGGTATGATCATGACCATTGAATTTACAATTGAATATTTTTAGCTTAAGTGCAAAGGTGAATTGATCAACATGGTTATAATTATTGTTATATAACCACGAAATGATTATGTATTTCTTTGATATATGAATATCTTTGGCTCGTTGTGCAAAGATGACTTGTTGTTGAATATCTTTAGCTTTGTAGTGCAAAGATGAATTATTGATGAATATCTTTTGCTCGTAATGCAAAGATGACACGATGTTGAATATCTTTGCTTTGTAGTGCAAAGATGAATTATTGATGAATATCTTTTGCTCGTAATGCAAAGATGACTGTTGTTGAATATCTTTGCTTTTGAAAGTGCAAAAGATGAATTATTGATGAATATCTTTGGCTTGTAATGCAAAGATGTCCCGTTGTTGAATATCTTTAGCTTTGTAGTGCAAAAAGATGAATTATTGATGAATATCTTTGGCTTGTAATGCAAAGATGTCCCGTTGTTGAATATCTTTGCTTTTGTAGTGTAAAGATGGCTGTTGATGAATATCTTTGGCCCGTGGTGCAAAGATGAATTTATTAGTATGATTATGAGCAGAGGCGTGATTTGGTATAACCATGATCTTTGATGTTTTAGGTAAAGACAAGTGATGAAAATTATCTTCGATCCGGATGAGAAGAGGAATTTAGAATCACAATTATGATTATGAGTTATTCATATGATTGTGGAAAGGAGGCGTTGATTGATGTTACTGAGGATAAAATATTGTTGGTGGATTTTTAACATGGAGAAGACAATAGACTTTATAGTCTATTTGACTCTTCTAATGGATTGCTTCATTCATTGCAACTATGGTTGAAAAGTTTTATCATCTACCATATGTTCTAAATCTACGATTTATTCTTGATGAAGACTATTGATAATTTATTTATCTTTAGTCATAATATTCTTTCTTGAAGCTAGTTGTGCTCACCCTTTTGTTTCACAATTCCTTTCAGGTAATAAAAGTGTACCTGGGTCGAGCGGGGGATAGAGTGGTGGTCTATAAATGTTGAGGGTGAGGTGAATTTAACTTGGAAGGGTGTTTTGTCACTATCATACAAGATGTCTAATGACATACAAACTCGTATTATCATAAGATATGGTTGTGCTCATCCACTTGCTGAGTATATTTATAAGCACTACTTATATAATCTTGGTGTTTGTTTGGAGTATAATACCCAATTAGAGACGGTGGAGATAATGATATGTCAAGAGAAGACTCACCATTGGGAAGAATACGATAGTAATCTTCTTGTTTTTCTTTGGGGTCTATTAGATCAACCAAGGATAATTGCGTGGCCATATGATATCTACCATAACCTAAAAAGCATGGCCTCCCATGTATGAAGGTTTCTTGAGCACTTCCCAAAGATTCTAATTTCTAAAGCAGTTTTTGACTATACCTTTATGTAAGGTGTCATTGTGACGTCTTCTGAGTTGGTATATATTTGTATCCAAACTCACAAAGATATGTGTTGTTGTATTTTGCATGACAATTGTTGTAATAAAGTTGTAGTTGTTTTACGTACCATATATTTGGCGACTCAGAATGGGTTGGATGGAATGGACCTATTTTGGGGTTGTTACAACGGATGCAAAATTCAAACCTTCCTCCAATAAGAACAAATCAAAAAAATATAATATATATATATATATAAATCCACACATGCTTAAAAGAAAAATTCACTTTTTAGTGAACAACTTTTGAAAAGAAACCTCCCATAACTTGCCAAATTCATCCATCACCCACCCACATGTTTATACTAGTATATATATATATATATATATATATATATATATATATATATATATATATATATAAAACAACCTTCCACCCACGACATTTCCCCCCTACCCCCTATTTCTTACTTCATTACATATTTCAACACATATGGGCCCCACCTTTTGAATAACTTTCTACTGATTATTTTGTAAAATGGGTAAATAGGGGTCTAAATAATACGCCAATACTTACTACAAATACTATAAAAATCACCTCAATATTTTTAACAACATTTATCATCATTATTATAATTCACAATATTTAACAACCAGGTCGTTCCCAGGAAAGAGGGGGCTTTCCAATAAGAATTTCTCCCTATTGGCGCGCAATTAGGTGACCAACCCTCTCCTAGCCAGAACTTCTAGACATTGTCAATATTTCAAATAATAATATTAATAACTCTGTCATCTCAATTATTGATTTAATAATATATAAAATATCGACAATAATTGAATCAAATAACGTGAGATACTATGCAACAATTACTGTAGCAATAATTGAACAAAACTGAGTCACTTCTCACGTAAGCATCAATAATCAATACCGTGTGCTATTATGCAACTACGCGTATTACTGTACTTTTAATACCGGGTGTTTCAACATTTAACGGTAAAACTTTCGCCGTTATTTTCATAAAAAGATATTTTTATCATTTTCTCAATCCGACAATAATTTCGTTTGTGGGGTCCACCAATGATTGTGTCGTCGTACGAATATTCCCTGTTAAAACGAATATTCCTCGACCAATCGAATATTATATAACAACTTGCGTACTTTGAAAAATTTATAAATATTACCCACAACTATAACATTATATCAAATTTTCTCCTTAATATTCAAAAATGATATTTATAGAAAATTCAGCTTTATTCATAAAAGTTGGGGTCTTACATATTGTACGTGCTTTATCCCAACACACATAACAACAATATAAACATCCATCGTCCATATACCAACACATACACCAAACTAGTACATAAACTATATAAACCTTTAAAAACCGATATGAATTGAATAAATATAAACAAATCTAATCTTTAAGTAACATACAGACATCCAAAGAATGTATATAAAAGTACAAGATTCATAAATAACTACGAAACAACACTAAGTCGGTCGTCATGAATCATTGTCCAAATTAGTTTCTCCTTGATCACCCTGTAATTAATAAAATAATAAAATAAGTTACATATATAGTATATATGTTGATACTGGTATTACGACAATATACAACAAATTAAACACAATATATATATATATAAGTCACTAATTTGATTGTAATAAATAAGATTGATTACCTCGTCGCCATCCCCATGCTGTGATGTTGCTGCTGCCGCCACTGCATCAGCTAACTCATCAGGACTCAGAGCCGCCAGATGCCCGCCCAGTATACGAAGAAGATCGCGATCTCGATATATAGCTCTCACACGGTCAGTAAGAGTATGAATAGTTGGATGACTCAATGACTGTGAAGATTGGGTAGCAGAGATGCCTGAGCCAATGAAGGTTGGGCGTCATCATTGTCCTTGACCTTTGACGTAGTTCTTCTTCACAACAGACACCCTCTCCCATAATTCTTGATCAATTAGCGGACGTAGGGTGCCTTCAGGATAGCGCTCATTCAATAAACGCTTATAAGTATCATGTCATCATGTTAACAAAAAAATGGTTAAAAATAAATTGGTAAAATTCTAAAAAATGACGTAAAACTTGATAAACAAGATCAAAATTGTTAAAACTTATTACCGCTATCTAGATAGCATCAGGCAGACCATCATGGGTGGCCACGTATACATCCAGCCAATGGATAGGCTGACCTTGAGACTAAGACTCTTATACAAAATATATTCCAATATGACTAAGTAAAAATGTGAAATTCTACAATTCATGATTGTAAACATATTAAAACTATTAATACGTACCCTGACAGTGATATGCTACAACTGTGAAATCTGTCAGCCTCAGAGGTTCCTTTTTAGCCTTTTCGCCATCAATTTTTGAGGATCGATTAGTGGCGGCGGTCTTGAGTCTTTGACCCGATTTTCGACTCTTCATTGGCACGCATCTCAAATTTATATGGACTGGGTGTACCACCAGAGGCTATGCTCATGCATGTAATCCTCTCTCTGGCCTGGATGGTCGATCGATGCATTGCGAAGGGCTTTTTGTCGTTCTTTGTTCAAATTGTCTTTGGTGCGGACAGTCTTTTGACCCAGCTTTTAGCTCTTCATTGGGCACGCATCTCAGCTCATATGGACTGGGTGTACCACCAGAGGCTATGCTCATGCATGTAATCCTCTCTCTGGCCTGGATGGTCGATCGATGCATTGCGAAGGGCTTTTTGTCGTTCTTTGTTCAAACTATCTTTGGTGCGGACGACGCACTTCTTCCAGAATAGTGTCTGTATCACTGAAGTCTGCGCGTCCTCCCATCTATACCTTTTCTGCAAATAAAACAACAATAATAATATTTAAACGGTACTTTTAACATATAATCCAACACTAATAAACAATTATCCTTAGAATATTATATTATCTGTCATAATTAAAAAAACATACCTGAAATTCAGCCCAAACTGCATCCTTGTGGGCAATAGGTGTGTTCGCCCACGTAATCACAGGTGTGGGCCAATTACGTAAAGACAATTTGTGAAATGCACTTGACGATCTTATTATCTGAAAAATCACTATAATATACAACAATTTACATCAAAGATAAGTAGATATATTATAGTATTTAAAGCAATTTACATTAGTTATATATCTTGTATAAATGGAATCTAAAATACTTATATATAAATGATGTGGGTATAAGTGCTGTTCGGAGGAGGACGAATCTGAATAAGAATCCGATCATCCGGATTAGTAGGGGCCTTTGGCACATGATTAGGCCCCCTACCCAAGCCGCGCTTTTTTTTGCGCTACTTCAGAAGCCATCTATATATTACAAATTTCAATATATTATTATGAGTTATATTTGATTACATGCATATATAAATATAAAATGACAATAATGACATGAAATTGCATTTAAATAGTTAAGTACATAAACATGACAATGATATAAAGATATTGGTATGAGTTATATTTGATTACATGTATATATGAATATAAAATGATAATAATGATAGGAAATTGCATTTAAATAGTTAAGTACATAAACATGACAATGATATAAAAAACATGTAATGCTAAACATACATTTTATTTGTTCAAGTGTCAATTTTTGAGTCATAATCATCTTGTATAACAACTTAAAGAAGTCTTTGGCATCATAATTCATAGGTTGCTCTCTGCCTCGTTCCCAATCAAAATCTAGCCCTGCAATATCATGAACCATTTCATTCATATGATGAGTACTACTGCCCAGATTGTGTACTTCTGTGATGCCACCATCTCTTCTCTGTCCATGTGCCCACCAGCATTCTTCGTAATTTTTCATGAACCCAGAAACAAGTAAATGATAGTTTACTATGTCTATGTCCATATAATTTACATTCTTACACTTCAAACATGGACATCGTATCTTGTTCTGACCATTCACATATTCCGGGTGACTATACGTATACTCCAAAAACACTTGGCAACCAGCTCTAAATTTAGCTGTAGCACCTATCTGGGCACTTGACTTTCGTCGTGTCATCCAACTACGTTTTGAATAGAGGTCCATGATACCACGATACCTACTATTGACAACATGAGCTTATTAATGTATAACATGATTATAAGCGTATGACTTGAGCGTACTTGTAACCATATGACTTGAGCATACTTGTAAGCATATGATTAACATTTAAACATACTTGTAAGCATATGACTTGAGCATACTTGTAACTATATGAATTAAGTAAAATTGTAACCATATGATTAACATTTAAGTATACTTGTAACCATATGACTTGAGCATACTAGCTAGTAAGCATATAACTTGACCATACTAGTACGCACATAAAGAGCTCGTTAATATTATAAATGTTCGGCAACTACCCGACCAACAAAAAAATTTCGCTAGAGTCTCCCCTATAATATGAACTAGCCACATGCACGACGGCGTGCATATATTGTCATTTATGGGCACCCAAGACACAACCTAAGAGAAATATACAAATTTCCAATATAATAAGACCAAAACAATAACGAATGAATGCAAATTAAAGTAGTAAAAAGTTCTGGAGTATACTACAAATTCAGAGTTCCAAAAACTCGCGCTTTCATTTTTACAAGCTTCTTTCTTTATTTTACACATGAGCTAAATAATTAACTTACTTCTGATTAGAGCACTAATCTCTTAGTTCTTTTATGTTTTGGGATATTCACAACTTGGTTGAGCAATTTATAGCTTCTATAACATTTTGTAGCTTTATTCTTGTATACATAAGTGTTAAATACCCTTGTTTTTCTGTTATAGCCAAAACAGTCTCTTTATTGACCAAGTGTGTTTATTTACATTCTCTGTTGCACTAACAGTTCTCTAGCACTGCCTATTTTGGCTTAACAGCAGCCCTCCCAAATAGCTTACCATGCCGACAACCAAGCTTGGCTTGGCTCCGTGAGGCTTGGCTAAGCTCAGCGTATCTCATGACCCCAAGCCCAAACCATCGCCTCAACAAATTTCTTTAATAGGCTCTAGAGGATCACCAATATATTTATATCCAATTAATTAGTAGCACCCAGGCTATCTATATAAACAGAACCCAATTTACTGGAAATAACTAAAAGTAAGTTACTCACATATTCAAACAATTCAGTTTCTCATTTTATTTCAATAATGGGCATAGCTTTCCTATAACGAAAAGCTATTATATATTTTTAATCACCATCAATGTTAAATTTAGTAGTTCCCAACTTCCCCTACATTAAGCAATCTTTATCATAATGAGAAAATAGTAGTCTTACAAACATATTTGTATACATTAGAAAAAAAAAAGGATAACATTCACATAATAGATTAAATGGATTAATAGAGGTACTCTCTTTTGAAGACGGAAGTTCTATTCAAACCGTAACCATTTCACTAGTCTTCCCTATCTTCCAAATATCAAGCCGCTAAACAGTTGATGACTTATAATTCTAAAATTACTCTTATATAAATTAAACCTAAAATTGTTCACAATAAAAGAGGTAAAAAATATTCAACTAAAAACTTATACTTATAGCAACTGACCATATCGAAACAAATGTAATTTTCAAGTATACAACTAATAGTCAAAGAAAGTTAATAAGTATGTGGCCCAATTCCAATTGTCGATAATAAGCTCATTCATATGCAACATAAACTTTTATTCCAGTATACAACAATTCATTCAAACATTTGAACCACATGAATTAACAAAATCAATTTACCCAAATCAATTTTACTCTAATCAAAACTTATAAACCAAATCATATTACCCAAATCGAGTTCAAGTACTAATAAAATCATAATCATATTACCCAAACATAATCAAATTCATATATATCAATCTAATGCATGTATAATCATATTCATATTCATTGAAACATTATTCATTATTCATTAAAATCAATACCGAAGAAAGCGGTGGCGTATGCCGATTGAATGAGCAGCGATTCAGTAATGGTGGCGGCAATGGCCTTCTCCTTCTTCTCCCCCTTCTCCCCCTTCTTTCACCCTCTTTTTTTCCCTTCTGCTTCAGCTACTGTCGAGCTAGGTGCTTAATAGATTAAAAGAATCAGCGACTGTTAACAGCGACCGCATGCGGTCGTTGAATATTTAATGATGTGGAAGTATCAGTGACCGAATGCGGTCGCTGATTGTGAGAAGTCGCAAAAAAAGAGAGCGCCAACACTTCCAGCCAATTTTTAGGCAGTAAAATTGAAATAACGACCACTTAGCGACCGCATT
The DNA here is from genome assembly GCA_020205615.1 of Panax quinquefolius. Classification (NCBI taxonomy): domain Eukaryota; kingdom Viridiplantae; phylum Streptophyta; class Magnoliopsida; order Apiales; family Araliaceae; genus Panax; species Panax quinquefolius. The sequence continues at coordinate 78,138,769 of CM035174.1, forward strand.
CGGTTGCTAAAATAATCCAGCGACTATATTCAATGGCATTCGCTAATGGCGGTCGCTAATAATAGTATCAGCGAACGGAAGTGCGTCGCTGATATTGTTGGTCGCTGTTAGAGCATTTTCTTGTAGTGAAATGAGTATGTATATAATAATATTTAAAAGGGCAAAGGTCCAAAAATGCCTCTGACGTTTACCCCGATATCCCACTTTCACCCTATACTTTTTTTTCAAAAGTACCTTCAACATTGCAAAATGTAGCTCAATTATATCCCTCTTGTTAAAAAAATGACAACTAGACAAACGAACGTTAAAACCGACTGACGTGGCAAAAATAAAAATAAAAATAAAAAAATCCTCCCCCATTAAAGTGAATACTCTCTCTCTAAACACTAACCACACTCCACTCTCTCTCTAAACCCTCTCTTCAATTTCCATCATTTACTGACATTCGTTCTTCTTTTGTCCATTATTATTTGATGGATTTTAGCGACAAAAACTCTGGAACAGTCACCCCTCCCTATCTTTCACTGATGAGTGCATATTATTCATTTATTTTTATTTCTTTCTCTTTAGTTTTATTCCATGTTTCATGTGTATATGAGCTTATTAAGGTGTTTAATGATTTCAAGAAGAATTGGAGTTGAAATGAGAAAAAAGAGAAAATTGTAGGGTTTTTAGCATTAATTTGGATGTATGGTCTTGGCTTGAGACTTGGATTTTATTGTATAACTCTTCCTTAGCTTTCCGAAACATCTTGAATCGTCCCAATCAGAGTTCATATGAAAAAGTTATGATCTTTTTACCAGACGGAAGTTGAACCTCAAAGTTTGGATGTTGTAATTTACATAGCAGTTACTTGTAGCCTGATTTCGACCTTGATGCAGCTAGAATATGTCAATTCTCAAATAATGAAAGTTCTATATCTCGTTGAGAGCTTCGATTTGATAGGTAACATGCCCCTTAACTCCTACCGGATCAAAAGTTATGATTGTTTTACCAAAAGACGTCACAGTAGGAAATATAGGCGAATTTGTGCGGGAAATCTGGGAAAATGTGGAAATCTTGAATTTTTGGAAAGTTTCTAAATGCAGATTTTGGCAGACTTCTACATGAAATTGGATTGATATTTCTATTAGATTTAGTATTTCTTTAGACTGAGATTTATTTCCAAATTAGATTCTATTTCTTTATGACAACTAGTTATGATTTATAATTCCTTTTAGGATTTGGATTTTTAATTCCCATAGGATTTAGGACTTTGTCTAGCACTATAAATAAAGGATGATAGTCAAGGTTTTATTCATTCAATCATTTATTACATTCTCTCATCTAAAACATTAGAGGATTGAAGACATGAGTTAAGTTCTTTTTATTCAGTTCTTAGGGATGTTGATCCTTATTTATAATTAATGGTTAATTGAGTATTCATTATTTATTCCTTCTCACGTGAAATTCATTCTTGATAATTTGATTTAATTTCTGAATATTATTTGTCATAATTGATTTGATTTCTGCAAGATTGAGTTGGTTAACGAATATCATATGGTAGATCAAAGAATAATATTACGTGTAATTAATATTGTTCATAATCACAAGTAGTAATTAGTAATATATGATTGTGGACAAGCTTTTGAGTATTGCTATGATTATCAGAAGACAAGTTAAACAATTCGAGTTTATGTGTTTGTTGCTTAGAATAGTCTAATTCGCTAGTTCTTAATGTTGATGTTATATTAAATCTAGAGAGCTTGTTCTAGGTAATATAATGGTTAGAATTTTGTGATGAGCTTGTTTCATTAAGTGACAATCTAAGGGGGGGTTCGGGTAGCAGATTTTTTTGTTTCCTAGGGCTATTAGTTTCATTGAAGGGTAAATAATGTTATACTTGATTAATCCATTGTTGTAAAAAGGTGATACTGAACTGAAGAACTGAAACTTTTTATTCATTGTTTATTCTTATTAGTTTATTCTTGTTAATTTAGTTAATTAATTCAAAATTCCTTTTTCATTAAAAATCATAGGATAATTATAAAACAAATCACTCTCTGTGGGATTGATCATTGCTTACTACCGTGCTAATTGTTTGAATTTATAAAGTGAAAGTGAGGTTAATTTAGGAGTGTAAATGACAGCTCCCACTCACTTTCTACGCAGATACACTGAATAATGGGTTTTGATGAAGGTTTATCAAAGATGGGGTTGAGGAGGACAGTGGTGAGATCATAGATAAGGTGAACTGCTTTACTCCTTAACGATGAGACCTGTGGCTGTTGTATTTGCTTTACCATTTTCATTATTTGTGAAAAATTCCACTACCCTTTTGGCTAATAACATACATATTCATCCCACGATCCAAAAGGAATATATCCACCATTTATTTTTTTAGCTTATTTTCTCTCCCCTTTTAATCTTTATGTTGTTGTAGCTGAAAAATTCGAAAGAGATTAGGGTTTATAAATTTCATCGAATAGATGGTTATAATTGAAGTGATTGGAGCTGATATCAGGTGAGGGTTTTGAATCTTTTCGATACCCATAATTTTAATTTAACTTTTATTTGTCATACCTCTATTTAATGTTTTTATTGGCCTGATTGAAAATTGATTGTATAATTTTTGTGGTTTTCATGAATTTGTTAGTTGATTTTATGAATTGTTATAGAAATTAAAAAATTAGGTATATGTGGAAAAAATGTAGTAGAATTTGAGATTGTATAAATTGTTATTGTCCTTTGTTTCTATCTAGTTTAGTTATTCAGGAATTGATGGTTTGTTACCTGGGGTTGAATTATTTGTGTTGATTTGATTTTTAAAGAAATTGTTATCCAGCGGGTGTTCAATTACTTTGATGATGATGGCGATGGGAAGACTCCAGCAAAGCCATCAGCATTCTCAATGAGCTCATCAATGGGAATGGAAGCAATGGATTCGTCTTTGCTCTGGCCGAGAAGAAAAGAAGATGGGTACATGTTGGTGCCCATGCCAAGCCTACGACAAGTCTCTTTGCCAATGGCAAGTTGATCACCAGTAAATTAGTAATCGTCTTAACATTGACACCGAGATCAAAAAATTTATAGATGGTCTCAGCACTATCATGCCTTGGAGGGTCAAATAAAAGCAACATGCCTACAAACTCCCATGGCGATCCAGCGCTCTTCTTGCTCTTCTCTGGTACCGTCTATTATGCAACACCTAAGGAACGAAGGCCTCAATTTGCAAAATTATCAATGATTTCATTAGCCTTCTTCAATGTCTTCCCCTTAAGCTCACAAAGCTCAATAATCTAATAAAAATAGAAAGTTTAGGCATGAAATTAAATATAATACTTGTGCTACGACAATTACAAAACTAAAGGAGAATCATATATACTTGTTCAGGAGAACCCTTCGCTGTTCCTATGGCGATGAAGTAAATGGATTCTGATGAGGATGGTTTTTTGGGTTTGGAAGACTTCAGGAAGCTTATTAGGAAATGGGTGGGCATCGTATCAGAGGAGGAGAAGCTTAGAGTGGCGTTTGGGATGTACGCGGCGAAGGGGACAAAGTGTATTACACCGAAGAGTTTGAAGAGGATGTTGAGTCAACTCGGCGAGTCAACTTCTGTGAGTAACTGTGAGGTGAAGATTCGAAAGTATGATCTTAATGGAGATGGTGTTCTCAACTTTGACGAGTTCAGGACCATGATGATGATGCATTGAATTGAATAATCATTTGCATAAGGGGAATAGAGGAAGAAGAAAATAGAGAAAGAGAGAAAAGATGGAGAAGAAAAAAGGAGAGGGATAAAAGAGGGAGAAGAAAAAAGGAGAGAGAAAAGAGGGAGAAGAAAGAGAGAAAATAATAAAAAAAAATTGTTAAATTTTATTTTTGCCATGTGTCTAGCCTTGTCAGCCACATTTATCTAGGATGCATGTCCATTGACGGGAGGGATATAATTGAGCTACATTTTGCAACGTTGGGGGTACTTTGGGAAGAAAAAAAGTATAAGGTGGAAGTGGGATATCGGGGTAAACGTCAAGGACATTTTGGACTTTTTCCCACATTTAAAAAATAGCCCGTATTTATGGTATATTGTTTGTGAAATAATTGAATTGGGTTAATTGATGAAATTATTATAAAATGTTTAAATTAATGAAATTATTGTGAAATACTATAATTGGACAAAATAAATTTGAAAGAAACACTCCAAACATCAATAAATAATTTTTTTACTGATGTATTTTGACCCTTTTCTAAAAATGTTCTGATTCCGCCACTTGCCACCGGAACGGGGTGGTCTTGGAGCGCCACCAGGACCAACGGTGTCATGAATCTCGGTGGCGGCATAGAAGATGGTTCCGGTGAAAATGGTGGCGGAGGTCAGAGCCATGGAGAGGCTGTGGAGTGCTGGCATGGGTCCCAACGAGACGGGAGGAGAAGTAGGGAGAGGTGGAGGAAGTGAGAGAGAATTATGTAAGAAGCAATGGAGGTGAGAGAGGAATGACTAAGTGGATCCCCAAGATTGGGTCAGACTCTACCGGAAGTTGACGGTAATCGGGTGCTTCGATAGGTAATAAGTTGAGCTGTTTAGGGTCATCGTTCCCGTCATTGACGCTATTTTCTGACGAACAAACAACTAATAAAAGCAGGGACTTATTATGTATACATAAAAAATAAAAATAAATAGCTAGCAAGGTTCTATACTTGTGTATTCAATCTGTCCCAGAATTTTAGTCACTTCTATTTGGAGAGAGAGAGAGAGAGAGATGTTTCAATAGTGAAGGAGATGGAGGGTGTTTAATTTTGATTTTGAGGGAGCTTCAGGGGGAGGGAATTCAATGACTTTTTATTATTATTAGTTAAAAATTATTATTATTTTGAAATTATTATTATTTAAAATTTATTATTATTATTATTATTAATATTTTTTTATTATTATTTTGAAATTATTATTAAGATACAATTATTCTTAATATTTATGAGCATGTGCTTGACACATGGCAAAACCATGTACAGATTAGCAAAAAAGCACTTTTGTCTATTTTTTAGACGAAAATCATAAGTAATGACCATGTGGTAATTATTTTAAAGTATAATTAATAAAAAAAAAATTAGGTTATCACAAAAAAAATTAAACCCTAGTACAGTGATCCCAACAAACTTGTAATCAATGCGAGACACATTAACTTTCCAAATAGTTTCATTTGATTAATATTAACGCCCTTTGTCTTGAATGCTACTCCATCCGTTCCTTAATATAAGTCATTTTAAAGTTATGCACAAGTATTAAAAAAATAATTGTATAACATTAAATATAAAATCAATTGTCTATATTGTCATTGTATTAAAAAAAGAGTGTTATTTATTGGGCAAAAAATAGTGAGAGAACCAAAGTTATATTTATTACTTAGGATAATATTAGAAACTAAGCAATTAATACTTACTTGAAATTCTCAAACGACTTATATTAAGGAACAAAAATAATTCTCTAAAATGACTTATATTAAGAAACGAAGGGAGTACGACTATGTAATCACTCCCTTTTGTATTTCATTTTACTTATCTTCTCTCAGAGGTCAAAATTTTATAGAATTGATATTTTAAAAAAAAAATTATTATAGTTTCACAAAATTACTCTAAAAAAATGGTAAATATTCCGTGAAAAATTAAATTTAAATTATGGGAAAAACATAATTTCTTAATCCATGATTGTTTCTTTTAGAATTATATCTAACATTACATCACCCTTTTTAAAATTTCAATTAATATCAAATGGGTTTTGAAAAAAAATATTAAAAATACATATCTAATTCGGAAATGTGAGGATCCTAACGGCTAACAATACTATTGGAGCAAGCTCACATAAGAATATACAAATTTGGAATTTTGGAGAGAGAATAAAAAAAGAGATGGGTGAGAGTAATAATTACAAGAAGAAAACCAAAGTTAGGGGTGTTCAAAATTTTCGATTGGTTTTTTATCGAATCGGTTGATACCGGTTCCGGCAGTATCGATTTTTTTCGGTATTTTAACACTTTTTAGTCTTTGGTACTTAGCAGAATGACTTTTTTTGAATTCTAGTAAAACCAAAAATCTGAAAATACCAAAATTTAATAATATAATAATTAATAGTTAATGTTTTGTAGTTTTATATATTAAATAATGTTTTTTATATATTAATAATTTCTATATAATAGTAGTTTTATTAAATTTTTTATATATATTATTAATGTTTTGTAGTTTTATTTTATATATTAATTATTATTAATAGTTAATGATTGAAGTTTTAAAAAAAATTATATAAAAAAATTTATTTAATTATTATGAATAATTATATATATTACTATGCGGTATAACCGAAAATCGAACCGAAAAAACCGGTACCGATTTTGTACCGAACCGATACCGAAACCGGTACCGGTTCCGATTCTTGCTTTTTCTGTAATTTCATATCGGTACCGATTCGGTATTTTAAGTATCGGTTCGGTTTTTTACCGATGAGCACCCCTAGTCACTGGTTAATTGGTTATATAGGCCTCTAATTTTTTTACTAAATCCGAGAACACTTTGATCTCAATATTCATCTTTTTTGAAATAAAAACTAGTCATATTTAATACCCTATTAATATTATTATATGTCTACATGTTAATGAAACCAAAGATTTAAAAATACTAATAAGAAAATTTTAATTTCCTCCAATATTTCAAATTATGCAGTTAGCAGACGGATTCATCTATTTATTTTTCTTTATGAAAAAATATAAAAAAACCATTCATCCAAAAAATCACTTGCTTTATTTGTTGTTTACATTCATTCAATTCATGTGCTATTTATATTTCCCTAATTGTGTTCCAAAAAAGGGAAATTATATTTCCCTCCTAGATATTTTCGTTCAAGGGCAAATACATAATTTTGTTTTTATTATTGTTCACATTTTTCTATCAACGAAAAAGCATTATGACAATATCATTTAGAATGCTGTAGTGTTGTTTGTATATTTTTGTGGATACTTTAAAGAATCTTAGAAGCATAGACCATTGATTTTATTTATTTTTCTAAGTATTACAAAAATTTGGTATCTCAATCACATATAGGCATGGAAAAAAAAATTGGTGTTAGTTTCTCATAATTCATAAAGAATTATATTAAGAAAAAATAAATTATATAAAACCTTCTAACAGCAACACAGGGGTGGACCCAAGCATGGGACATGGGGAAATTTCCCCCACTAAATTTCAATGAGTCTAGGGGTCTACTTAAAAAAAATTATTTGAAGGGATGTTAAATGAAATTGTTATGTTTGATTTAAAAAATAAAAACTATTAGAATACTTAAACAAACTACTCCTAGTTCCCACAACTTCACAAAATAATTTTAAAAACAATCCCATTATCCCAAAACAAGACCAACAATCCTAGTTAAAACAAGGGATATTGATGGAATGAAGAGAATTCCATCAAATAAAAGTTCTTTAAGTATGTGTTCTATTCTATTTTTTTTTTAAAATTTTTTTGTAATGTTACTTGTTAGTGGTTTAATTGAGAAAAAAGAACATAATAAATTAAAAAACGGGAAGGAGTAAAAAGATATCCAAATAAACTTATAATCTGCATAGTATATTAATGTTTAATGTCAATACTGTTTTTATTTTTATATTTGTTATTTTCATTTGGCTATACATTAGTTATTAATAATAGATATTGCTCCAGTTTTTGAGCAAAACCCAAACCCCAATGAAACCTATAGAATGATACATTAGTAACTTAAATTGAACGTGATATTCTTCAATTATTAAAAATGAGGTTATCATGCAACAATTTCAAGCAATGAAATCTCAAAAAATGTTATTGTAAATAATATTTGAGAATTATTTAGTTTTGCGATTCATTTTATTAATTTTTTATTCTTAAAGATCTTTTTTCTGAATTTGACCCAACTGAAATCCACTGCTGGATCCGCCCCCGTAGCAACTTGTCATGTAGGTAAATCATGAATTTGAAATCCATGTATGTTATCATCAAATAAACAGTTTTACAAAGGTAAATAATTATCACAAGCTATTACTAGGATTAAAATTTCTTGATTTTGTCTTAAATTATCTACGTGCCATGTCGTTATTGAATGATGTAAAATACTAGTTTTACTAGCCATACTTATATAATTACCTTATATTAATTCACTGCAATAAAAGAATTCATAGCAAAAACTGTATACTTTGTACGCACCTTAGGGCCGGTTGGGAAATGACTTATTTTAAATGACTTATAAGTTAATATATAAGTTAATTTATAAGTAAAAGCGTTCGACATCAATTTGACTTATAAGTCAAAATTTAAGTTAAAACAAGTTATGAAGTTGTTTGACTTATAATGACTTATAAGTTAAAATAAATATAAAGATTATTAAAAAAAATAAAAATAGGGGTAAAATAGATATTACATTTGGCCAAACTAACTTATTTAAAAATGATTTATAAGTCATTTTAAAATAAATTACAAATATTTACTTATTTTTTTGACTTAAAACTCGACTTAAAATATAAAAATAAATCATTCCTGAATATGTGAATAGTAACAAATGACTTCAAACCAACTTACAAATCATTTCCGAAGAGACTCTTATTCAGTTGAATACAGTGAAAAAAAATTAAAAATTTAATTTGAACGTAAGTGAAAAAGATTGAAAGTTTGATTTACTGATTACAAATATTAAAGGGTCGGACACAAAAAAGAAAAGTCAATAATTCAGCATAATAACTTATATTTAAGCCAATAATAATTGTAATTTCAATATTAGAAATATAACCTCAAGGCATAGGCTTGTCCTTTCTGTTATTAAAGAGAGTCACTAACATCCATTATTCTCAAAAGGATCATCAATATATATTTTTTATACATATTAAAAAATATAAAGCAGAGAAAAGAGAATATATTTTTAAATTTTTTTATTCTTAATAGCTCTATCAAATTATATAAAATGACAGTATTTTTATTTTTTTTTTTCCTTATACTAATAGACCCTGCTAAATGAATATTTACTATTCACTTTATATACATTTGCTGAACAAAAAAATTACATCTTTTAGTCATCTTTTTGAGAACAGAAAAAGTATATTTTAATCCGAAACTAGTAAAAAAAGTACTAGCAAATCAAACAAATCTATCTAATAAAATACAAATGATTTTGAATTTTCCGCTCACTCAATAAATCATCAGGGCCTTCTAAAGTTTGGGATAAATCTCACCGTTCATACAGTACCGGAGGCACGGGACACATCTAGGACACTTTATTTTACAAAATCAAGCAAATACACTTTCTCCAGCCCTTTTTTTCCCTTCTTTTGGGTACCACAGGTGCGAAATATATTTCCACTAGACTCGCATGCCGACTACTTAACCAGTGAGAGACGAAAATACTCTAATAAATCGAAGTCATGAACAGATGAAATTGCAATCAAACTTTGGAAGGCCATGATGCTTGAGCTGACATGATTATTCCCACAATCACTCCAAACAACCCGAGTGCACTACCAAAGATTTCAATGACAAGGATCTTCACGAAAAGTGACGAGTTCTGGGCATCAGACAGCGCACAGCTGCTTCCAATGATTCCAACACACAACCTGGAAAACAGAAGAATTTTTTAATAAATAAATAAAAAAAGGAGAGCATAAATATAATAAATAAGGCTAAAAGAACATAATCTTATAATTAACTATAAATTCTATAATATAATGAGTGAAGTTGAGACGTACCCGCAGACGAGATTTGCAAAGCCCACAATAATTCCCGAGGCAAAGATTGCATATCCTGCTCTAAGAGACTCGGGTGCATATATCTGTGATGCAGGAACACTCTCCAACTTTGTTTGTAGAATAATTGCCACTATAACACCATATATGGCAACAGCTTCACAAAATATTACACTGACATGATATAAAAATTTGAGTCGTGTTACGTTTCACAAAAGACGGCCTCTGAAAATCTGTTCAAATCAGAAATAATAATGCCAAAGCATGAAACAAAGGATCACCCTATCACAAAAGTGCATTAAGAGTACATGGGTCAACCGCGTGGTAGTGAACATAGGCAGATAAATAGATCAAACATCATGCTCAAGACAACTAGGTTCGACTCATCTACCAAAGTCGTCCTATGATGTGAATTTAATCCACATCCCTCTCTCTCTTTTGCTCTAATTGTGTGTAGAAAAGAGAAAAACTGAGATGGGATGGGATTTTTGTTCCAACTAGGGTCCATGAAGTAGAAGGTTGTACTTGTAGTATGAGTCATGATCCTCATATGGTCATGACATCATGACTGTGGTGACAGGGTAAGCTTGAGCACAGAGATAGAACGTGGATTGGAAAAGAAAGGGAGGGAGAAGATCCGTGTAACTCAAAAGAGCAGCCATATAAACATGTTCTAACCCCTCTAACTCCCACCCTCTAGTTTCTATATTTCATTATCAAAACATGAGAATCTCACTATTACATCATCATATTTATAGGATTCCAACCCCTGTATCTAACTCTCCTCTAACTCACATATAACATGCTCAGTAAATTCTACATTAGTAACTACCTTTGGCCTTCAAGATATTTACTACAGATAAGTATCAATTAATGAGAATAATCTGGAGTTCAAAGGCATCATATCCCTACGCAATTTAAGCAGATTTCAAACTAGCATCAAACTTGCTATAATACACCAGTGAAATTTTCGAAAAAAATTCGCAAATCAATATATTTGCATTTTCCAGACAAGTCTTTATACAGTTGTTAGTGTTTAAAGTTTAATCACAGAATTGCTAAAAGTAACAAATTATTAAATGGGGGATCATATATGAAAATAGGTACAGTTTGTGAGAGGGGAAGAACCTCTTAATTACTTGCTCTTTAATTGTGATTTCTATTAGCTGATCTACGCACATGTGAAGAAGACCTGTGACTCAAGGGATGTGCCAACAAATTGGTAATGGTAAAGGTGTGGGCTATTTAGAACATAAAAGGTGTTAATTCTCAATATTGGGTCAGGAAGTTGGTTTTTACAGCTACAGCTTACATATATCATGTATGGATCATTAAGAGCAAGGTGATCCATGTGAACGTCTATACTGATATACGAAGTGTAGTTGCTGCAATTCAGAAAGCCAGTCAGGGCAAAGCAAGCAGGAAAGGTTGATACCAAATATGCGTGTTAAATGGAAATCAAGCATGCAATGGCGGGGACATCAAAGCATATTTTATGCTATGGTACAGTAGTGACTTCGATGGTGGATTAGGTACAACATTTGTTGATTCTATATTTTAATTATCATTGTTTATGACTTTCTTTACACAAGGTCTAAGCATGGTAGTTTGTGTAACTTCAGCTATGTGGTGAGCACTTAAGCTCAAGTGTAATGGCCTAATGTAGTAATGTGGTATGCCCATCATTTAACATCTCAATATATTTTTTGATATATAAAAATTAAATTTAACTTGGAAATAAACTATCCCTCAATTTAAGCTAGGCGGATATAAATTTTTGAGCATAAATGTTCCTTCTTCGATTATTAATTTGCTTCTAAATTTGATTTGTGCAAATCATTTGCTTAAATAAACAAAAATCGAGGATTAAAAATATTAAATGAGTTTGCCATGAAGATCATTGAGAGTAGAGTTGGCTTTGTGGTTCTAAACAAGATTGTAACTTTGTAGCACAGTTCAAGGTCGCTATCCACATGTCAACTGGCTATATAAGGAAAATTGTGGATAGACCAGTTGAATGAGAGTCCACATTGCTCAAATCCATAAACCTAGACGTAGCCTAAACAAATCAACTTGTTTATATGGGAAGGAAAATCAGAGATTTCAGGTGATTCTTCCTTGGTCTTTATTTTTTCAAAGCTTCTTCCATTCATGATTAACTTCAACTCAATGATTTGACGGACAATGTAACACCCCAGTCCCACATCGAAAGATAGGGGAAAAATTTGTCTGCATATAAGGAATTAAGTAACTACCAATAGTACCTTCAAGTCATGACCTTTTGGGAGCCTGTGGTGGGCTAAGATGACCCAAGAAGATACTATTGGGCCAGTAGTTTGAGGCCTTATATGATGGATTTGATTCGATTCGGACTTGAGATTTGACCCGAGATTTATTCCGGACTCGGGATTTGACCCGGGTTGTTTCAGACAACATATTGAAGTTTGCAGTCTAGTACTACACCCCCTCCCTCTCTCGCACACACACAACCCCATCTCAAGTTTCTCTAAAAACCTGAACTCTACTAAATTCTAACCCTACTTCTATTTGTTAGCCTTATATTGTGGATACATGCAAACCGTACTTCGCACGGGGTTGCTGAACTTGCTAGAAAATGCAGTCCATTCTATCTTTCTTCAAGGGTTCTCCTATTTTCCTTCCTAGTTCCTCCATTACTACAATGTTTTCTCTTCATCATTTTTCCACATACCTGGTAAATTAGTTGATCTCAACTCTCATCTTGTGAGACTCGATCAGTCAAGCTAACCTAGCGTTAGACTTGACAGGCTATACTAAGAAAATGCCAGAGTGAAAGCTACCATAATTGGGAAAATGGGCTGACGTGAATGTCATACTCAGGGTGGAACTCAATAAGGGTATGGGGACCTACTAGGCGAGTCCAACTGAGGTATGGGACTCAAGTTAGCAGCATTGATCTATATGTTCCATCAGTCATTGCTTTCGGCATATTGGTCGAGGTTCTTAACATTTGTTTTCAAATTTTGGTTATGCTATGTTTGGCAACTCAAATTCAATTGGAATTGAGCGCCAAATATTAACAAAATTTCAATTTCATGGAATCGTTCTTGCGCCAAATATTAACAAAATTTACTTTTAGTTTCAAATCCGATATTGAGTTGCCAAACATAATGTTAGTATTGCAATCCAGTTAATTTAAATCTAGGTATTTAAAACCCAATTATAGCAAATACACTCTCAATTTCATAAAACTAAACCAAAATAATCAAGCAATCAATTGAATTCAAACAATATATCAGATACAAAATAATAAAAAGGATTACCTAATGAGATTCTTAGAAGTAATCCGCGGAGCTTTAATTGCAGCACCAATCAAACTACTCCCAGTTATGTAAATCCCCCTATAAATATATCAGCAAAATTCAACAAGTCACAGATCGAATCTCAATATAATCATGTATATAAGTATATATGTGATTGTAAACAACACCAGGCGGCGCCTAGAACGGAGACGCCGATTGCGATGGCGATTCCGATAGCAGAAAAGGTGTAAGGTGAGATCTGTAGCATTGCCCGTGACCACGAGCTTGACGCAGCAGCCACCATTGTTGCACTTGACATCTAATTTCTTCCTATTTTCCGGCAATATACTTTTCTCTTCTGGTTTCCCTTAAGACTTCAGAGGGAGCCTGGGAGAGAGTTATACGGCAATTGTAATGTACTCACTCCCTCCGTTCAATAATAAACATTTTAATTTGTATTTTTAAAATTATTAATTAAAAAATTTTATGTAAAATTTTTAAACACTAATACTAAATTCTCCGTAATTTAGTATAATGATAATCATTTGACCGTATATTTTTATTTTTTTTTAAATTTTATTAATTTAATAAATAATTAATTTAATTATAAAAGTCAAATTAGAATATTTATTATAGAACAAAAAGAAAATATATGTTTAATAATATACTACACTTGGTTTCAAAATTGGAAAATATATTTATATTGAAAGTATTGATAAAATTTATTAATTTTATATAAAAAAGAATTATTCAATATCTCTATTAAATAGGTGGCCTACCGAAGCGTTTGGTGTAATTATGTCATATTTTTATTATATTTTTTAATTCTTATGAGTAGCATTTATGTGACGCCTTCAAAATAGGTATACATCATTAGGATGCTTAAAAAATTCGATTTTTTGATTTTTTTACCGAACCGGTTGGAACCGGTACCCGCGGTACCGATTTTTTTCGATTTCAATTTTGGTTTTTTAGGTATCGATTTTTTGGTTTTTTTAAATTTTTCGATAACGGTAATAGCAAATTCGAATTCGGTAAAACCGAAAGAAAACCGAAAGTCTAATAAATACTTACAATACTTCATTTACTCTCTCTCTCTCTCTTCACATGGTTTTCACTGTTTTGTTGGTTTCTCAGTTCTCACCTTGACCATGTTGCATTGTTGCTTGCACAAGATGACAAACAAACTCACTTTGCTCAGTTCACTTTGCATTCTTACTGATTATTTATATATTTAGTAGTACTAGAGTAGCATCAAATCCATGTAATTAACAAAATTAATGTACAAACTAAAAATATGAAAATGACAAATAAAACCCGGTATACTTACTTTAATTGCTTTTTATAATATCTATTTATCTATCTATCATGGCACGGATGAGTGTAGTTTCTAATTCTAAATTGGAGGGGTTTTTTTTTGTAATTTTAAAAATTTCATTAGGAAATATTTTTAAAAAATTAAATTGATGTAAATTATTTAAGTTTTGATGACAACAGATGTATTAATTATTTTTAGTACTCTTGGGCACTTTACAAAATTATAAAAAATCAAATGAATTCTAACAATTGAAATTTGAAAATTTTGCAAATTAATCTTGAAAAGTTAAAATGAGACTGTAATTTTGATACTGCCATAGCTGAATTAAATTTCTGGATCCGTCCCTGTCAATATCAATCGATTATAATTAATTAATCATAAAAGCAAAAAATTAAATAAAACAATATATGCATGATGGCAACTGCATTTCTTTTATTCAAGGAAATTGATTGTTCTACATTTTTGTCAATCAATCTATTAAGAATCTAAACAAATCTGTTATCCTATTATTTAAAACAAAACAAAATAAATATTATTTTCTTATGCTCGTAAACATGTACTGGTATGAGTATAATAACCATCTAATATAATAGTAAAATTTTCTATTTTTTCTCAGTATATATCAACTCACTTTGCTCGATTCTCTTTTTTCTATTCATCATGGAGATCCAAGTTTAACAAAACAACTGTCACACATTTATTAAATCAAAACAACAACTCAACATTCAACAAGCACAAAGCCAGCACTCGATTAAAAAAATTATTTTAAAACTCAACATTCAACAAACAACTCAAAATATTTAAAAAATATTTAACAAGCAAAGAAGACAAAGACAAAGCACCATAGCTTATTTAAAAAATTATTTAATTATTATTATTTATTAATAATTATATATGTCACCATGCACGCAGATAAACCGAAAATCGAACCGAAAAAAAGCAGAATTTCAATTATGTATCGAAGCAGCATCAAACCCAGAAATCTTGATGCAGGCTTCAATTCTTGGTTTTTTAAGATTTTTTGGATCGCAGACTTGGGCTCGCTTTTTTTTGATCTAGGTTCGGTTTTTTACCGATGAGCACCCCTATACATCACCTATTTCGAAAGTCACAATCGAATACGTGGATGTAATACAAATACAACTTAATTATACAACCGTCGTCGTAAAGTACGACAAAACATAAGTCATGAGTTTTAATACAAATATTGTCGTCTGCGATAATATACAAACTCAAATTCAATATTATTACATTTATTTTCCACTATTTCACTTTGAATAGTGAGGACTACTAATGCTATCATCCGGTCCATCACTCCGCTCCCCATTAGTCCCCTCGCTACGTTCTCATTTTCAAGAGAACAATAAAAGTAAAAGGGTGAGCTTAACTAGCCCAAAGAGAAAATATATTATGACTATGATAATGCGAGAATATATTATCGTTAGCCTTCAACAGTGTTAAACTGATACAATATAACAACCATCAAGTTTAACTGCTGCGGAACAAGCAATCCATTAAAAGGGTCAAGTAGAGAATAAAATCTACTATCTTTTATGATTTAAAAGGTTTTTCATCACTTTTATCGCTAGGACTCAAATTTTAATAAATAATCCACATCATCGAATCACCCTCGTGACTACTGGCCAAGGATATTCTTTAAGATCACGCACCACAATTATCCATGCACTACTGGCCAAGAATATTTGTGTATTCAATAATGGTCATGATCATGCCAACAACCGTCCATCAATGCACTACGGGCCAGTGAGGACTTTTACCACATCATTTGTAATATTACAGTCATGATTACACCGAATAATTCCTGGTCATAATCATACCAAGTCCATCTATGCACTACAGGCCACAGATGTGACAACCCCAAAATAGGTCTATTCCATCCAACCCATTCTGAGTCGCCAAATACATGGTACAGAAAATAACTACAACTTTATTACAATAATTGTCGTGCAAAATACAACAACACATATGCTGTGAGTTTGGATACAAATATATACCAACCGTGACTCTCATCCCAACCGTGGACAGCACGTCACAATGACACCTTACATAAAGGTATAGTCAAAAACTGTTTTAGAAATTAGAATCTTTGGGAAGTGCTCAAGGAAACCTTCGTACATGGGAGGCCATGCTTCTAGGTTATGATAGATATCATATGGCCACGTAATTATCCTTGGTCAATCTAATAGACCCCAAAGAAAAACGAGAAGATTACTATCATATTCTTCCCAATGGTGAGTCTTCTTTTGACATATCATTATCTCCACTGTCTCTAATTGAGAATTATACTTCAAACAAATACCCAGATTATATAGGTAATGCTCGTAAATATACTCAGCAAGTGGATGTCCACAACTTTGTCTTATGATGACACGAGGTTGTATGTCATTAGACATCTTGTATGATAGTGACAAAACACCCTTCCAACGTTGGGTTCGCTTCACCCTATATGATTCACCAAATATAACTACTAAAAGATGTATACAACACACTTGTCTATACTGTTTAGGGAGAACTCTACATCTAGAGACCACCGTTCTATTCCCCTGTTATCCGCGCTCAACACGGCAACACTCTTACGGCAACACTCTTATTACCTGCAAGGAATTGTGAAGCAGAAAGGGTGAGCACAACTAGCCCAGTAAAGAATATCATGACTAAAGATAATTAAATTATCAATAGCTTTCTTCAATAATAAATCAGAGATTTAGAACATATGGTAACTCATAATCATAATTGTTCCTTTCCACAATTATATGAGTAACTCATAATCATAATTGTGATTTTAAATTCTTTTTCGCACCCAGGACGAAGATAATTTTCATCATCTGTCTTTACCTGAAACATCAAAGATCATGGTTATACCAAATCACAGTTCATGTCATAATCATACTAATAAATTCATCTTTGCACTACGGGCCAAAGATATTCATCAACAGTTCATCTTTGCACTACGTACTGGCCAAAGATATTCAACAACAGGTCATCTTTGTACTACGGGCCAAAGATATTCATCAACAATTCATCTTTGCACTATATGCCAAAGATATTCCTCAATAGTTCATATTTGCACTACATGCCAAATATATTCATCAACAGTTCATATTTGCACTACAGGCCAAATATATTCATCAACAGTTCATATTTGCACTACAGGCCAAATATATTAATATCTCAAATAAATATATAATCATTTCAAAATCTATATAAACCATAATTATAACCATGTTGATTAATTCACCTTTGTACTTAAGCTAAAAATATTCAATTGTAAATTCAATGGTCATGATCATACTAGTCACAATTCATCTTTGCATTACTGGCCAAAGAGAACCCATAGTCATGATCATACCAATAATCTACCCATCTTTACACTCATGTCAAAGAGAAATTTCTTCACCAGGATTATAAAAATGTTATATATGATAATAAAAACAATATCATCAAAACATGGATTTAATTTCAAGAGTAAGATTCATAAATCAACGATAATTTAGTCAGAAAAAGAAACTAATTTTGTTGTGAATAGTACTCATGAATAGTAACTCGTGAATAGTAACTCATGAATAGTAACTCGTGAATAGTAACTCGTGAATAATAACTCGTGAATAGTACTCCGTATTCGTACATAGTACTGTATACGTAAAAAATGTCATATACATGAATAATGTCATATACGTGAATAGTGCCGTATACGTGAATAGTGTCGTATACGTGAATAGTAACCCCGACACAAAAAGGTAGAACTTCCACAATAAAATCCATACCAATATTTTGGTATAATAATATTGAAAGAATAACATCATTACAAAAAAAATATCCCTTACAATCCCTTAAAATCCCTTACTATCCCTTACCTCAAAAGAGCAGCACTTCTAACTGGATATCGGATATGACGCTAAAGGAAACTTACACTGATGAATAACAACTCACCAAGTATCTAAATACTCACAAAATACACTCGATAATCTAGAGAGAAAAAGAGAGAAAACTTATGAATTCTGGTGTGATTTTCAATTCTAACTTAGCCCTCTATTTATAGGAAAATGTTAAGACGTCAAGCAGACTTGACCAAGAACTTCGATGGCTTTACCTGCTACTATTTCACCCACCAAAAATCAGCCACCATCCCCAACAACCAAAAGTGGGGCCCACCCATTTCTAAAATTTTCCACCAAAATTATTTATAAACCTAATTTCTGAATCAGTCACCTCTTAAAATTCATAACAAATCATTCGTTCATTTTAACGGTTCAAAATTTGTGAACATATACTCAACTTATATATGTATAACATATCCAAAAATCACAACGATCCAATGGTCGATTAAAAATTATAACTCACACAATAAAGTCGTAAGAACAATCGATTTGATATTTTAATACCTCCAATCCGGCAAAATCTCGATAAAATACCTCAACATTAATTCCTTCATTTATAACCACATAAATAAATCCATCATTTATATCCACATCAAATAAATATTTCATTATCATATAAATCAAGTAATTAATTATTCACAAATAATATTACTGTAATCACAATAATGACAACCGCACAGTTCAGGAAATAGGGGCTTTCAATAAGGATTTCTCCTCATTGGCGCCGCAAATAGGTGACCAAACCTCTCCTCGATGTAACTTTCTAGACATCGCCAATAATGCTATCTAATAATATTATTCAAATAATATGAATTATTGATCCGATAATAGAGATCTTCATGCAAGTTGATAATTATTGAAACAACAATAATATAAAATATCAACGCAAAGAATTATTGAATCAATAAAATAAAATATTGAATAGTAATTATTTGTAACAATTATTGAGTAGTGCCTTCTCAACGTAAGAATCAATAATTGAAAAATATCGTCAGTAATACAATCAACAGTTACAAAGGCAACAACAACGCGTATTACGAATCACAACATCATTATTGTAAAATTATTTTGAAATTATTATTATTATTCTTAATATTATAATTATTATTTTTATTATTCTTAATAATATTATTTTTATTATTATTAATTTTAAATTATTATTAAGATACAATTATTTTTACACATGACAAAACCATATACACATCGACCAAAAAAAGCGAGTCAAATCGCTTAACTCAACACTTCCGTTCGCCAACTCAACACTTCCGTCCGTTTTTTGGACGAAAATCGTAAGGAATGAATATTTTATAATTTTTGAGAGTACAGATATTCGATTGTAATAAAAAAAGTTTCAGTAACCACAATGAAAACCAGACCCTAGTACAGTGACCAAAAAGTGATTTATCCCGTACTATTTCAATAACCATAATCTATACTGTTGATCGCAACATTGGATGACACGGATTGAAATGGATTTCTCCCTGCTACTACAGGCTGTAGCGACATGAGAAATTACTCATTTGCCCCTCATTTACTCATGTGATACACTATCTATCGCTACAAGTTATGACGGTAGTTTAGTTAACTAATAAATTAGAATGACTCAGTGGTAGCTTAATGGCCCAATAACCCATAGGTCTTAGGTTCAAAACCTAGCTGTGATATTTTTGCTTCTTATGTTATATTTTTTGTGTATTAGATAAATTATATTAACATATATATATATATATTAATATATATAAATTAAATTATATTTTTTATAAATATTTATATATATATTTATATATAAAAATATTCATAGTTACTTTATATATATTTAGTTTAATATTGAGATTTGTTTAGTATTTTATTTAGTTTGACAAGAAATTTTGAAAAGAATAATTTATTTAAAACAACTTAAACTTTATATTTTAATAAATAAGTTTAATAACTGGTGCAAAATACAACTAAATTTATAAATAATTTATTAGATAAATTTTAAATATGACATATTTTAATGACAATATTTATAATAATAATTTGATTAATTTTAAGTGATATCATTATAATATATCACTTTAATTGAAATAAGAATATGAAAAAGGGACACCATATATGCATTTGGTTCATGAATTTGAGAAGTTATTGCAAGTTTATGAATTTGATAAGCTATTATAAATAAATCTATGATGCACAAACAAAAATACCAATGAAAAGCGAAGAACTTTAAATATATATATATATATATATATATATATATATATATATATAACCTTATTAACTACATACAATTTAGTTTTAATCTTATGTAACATATCATTTGTTCTTGTTTAGAATATCGTTAAATTAATTAAAATTTTCATTCCGTAGACTTTTTGAAGAGTTACACAATATATTATAAGGGTAAAATGCAAAGTTGACCACTGAACTTTAGGAGTTTTTGGGTATTGAGACCTTTTCTTTTGGTCAACGAAAATTGAGCCCCTTTCTATTAAAAAATTTGGACTTTGAGCCCTAGACGCCATATGTGCGTTGACTTGTGGGCATTTTTTATTTTACACATGGACGGGCTGACGTGACGAATATTGAACTTCATCCCAAAAATTATGTTGATGCACAGATTTGAACCCAAGACCTCCAGTCTAGAATATTGATCCAATGACCACCTGAGCACATGGACCTAGTTGCTATTATTTTGCAAGAATTATTATAATTATTATGACTGTTATTATTATTATTACTATTATTATTATTTTGACTGTTATTATTATTATTATTATTATTATTATTACTGTTCTTGTTGTTGTTATTATTATTATTATTATTATTATTATTATTATCTTAATTTAAGGCAACATGTTAATAGTCGTTGCAAAAAATTATATATAATATGCAACGAAAATAAAAATTGTTGCCAATGAATGTGGTCCATATTAGGCAACGAAATATAGCAACAAAAAAACTTTTGTTGCCCACGATGAGGAGAAATCAAGTGGGTAGAAAATTTGCAATGAATTTATAACGAATTTTGTTTCCAAATTTTGAAACTACTTATGAATTTCGTTGCAAAAAGTTAAAGCCTGACACGATCTGCAACGAAGGACAAGTTTCGTTGCTAAACATACACTTTTAGCAACGACTTATAAAGTCGTTGCCTAAAAAATCGTTGCTAAAGCCCCATTTTTAGCAACAAAAAAATTTTCGTTGCCCACGATGACGGGAAATCAAGTGGCCGAAAATTTTGCAACGAATTTCTAACAAATTTTTTTCCCGCCAATGAATTAGCAACGAAATTTTGCAACGACTTATGAATTTCGTTGCAAAAAGTAAAAAGCTCGATGACAACTGCAACGAGGACAAATTTCGTTGCTAAACATATACTTTTTAGCAACGACTTATAAAGTCGTTTCAAAAATCGTTGCTAAAGGCCCATTTTTTGTAAGTCTGTTGGGTATTCCAACAAAGTTGTTAATTCAGAATAACTACGCCGTTATTCAATTTTGTCGTTTTCTTCATCCGACAGTTATTCATTATAGGGCCCATAAATGATCGTCTTGAGTGCATGCGAATATTCCCCGACAGAAAGAATATTCCACGACCAAATGAATATTCCTCGACAATAATAAGTATTTTATAGCCACTTGCTTATTTCAAATATTTACATATATCACCTTTAACTTTAACTTTTTTATCAATTTAACCATTTACTAAATAGGAAAATTGAATACTTTTATTTTATAAAATTCGGGGCCTTACAACAAATGACTTTCAAAAAAAATATAAATATGAGGATGATAACAATGATATAAGAATTCAATAAAACAAGTTCAAGAATTAATTTATCTAGAAACTAATAACGTCCAAATTGTCAACATGATACTTCTTTTCAGAGAGTAAAATTCAAGAATGCTCGGAAGAATATTTCCATAAAAAGATCTTTGGATGAAGCTTAAATATCGAGGATATTCCACTAATTTCATGGAGTATAAGTCAAAACTTTAATCAATGAGCATAATAAGGAATGGAATAACAAAAGAAATCACCGTAAACGCATGCGATAGACCGCATAGGCAGTTTATTCCAACAGAATAATAAATAACGGAATCAGGTCCGGTGTAAAACGCACAGACAGGATATTCCACCAAAATAATAAAAGCGGAATCGAAGTCCCAGATAAAAGCGCATGTATGGATATTCCAAATGTAATAATAAAGACGGAATCGGTCCGTACAGAAGCGCATGCAGCATGGATATTCCAGCGTAATAATAAAGACAGAACCAGGTCCGGCGTAGAACGCACAGACATGATGTTCCAATAGAATGATAAAGAACGGAACAACAGAAGAATTTCACCAAGTACAGGGTAGCCCGCGTATACAGGATATTCCAACAGAATAATAAAGAATGGAATAACAAAAGTTCTCTTCATGGATAAGAAAGAAATAATACTCCCTACCTTAGAAGAACTGGATACTGGAATAGTGAGGTAGCAGACTTCTCTTCTTCTTTCTATAATTTATCTCTATAATAATCGCTCTAAAGCTTTTGTGAATTGGTGAAAAATGAAAGAAGAATGAGCTAAATTTATAGAAAAATATAGTTTCGATAATTGCACGTTTTGGGGCTCGAAAAATTACAATATAATACTTCCAACTTTTCCTTTATTTTTAATTTAGTCATGGAAGTATTATCAAACTTGCACCACCTCCCCTAATAGTAAATAATTTGATTCAATAGTAAATTATGTGAATCAATAGTTCTAGACATGTGAAAATACGAATTATAGTATAGTACCTCCATCTATACCTCCATTTTTAACTTAGTCATGCAAGTATTATCAATCTTGCACCAACTCCCCTAATAATAACAAGAATGTGAAACAATAGTATACACATGTGAACAAATAGTTATAATCATATGAAATAATAGCAATCAATTGCTCATTTATCCAGGTTAAATATTGGATTGGGTCAATATAACCTCCAGACATCAATTATTATCGAAATAATTGTCGATTTTCACTAACACAAATAATTCCAACACAATGAAACCATTTTTATCAAAAATATAAATTTTGAAATTTCGAAGTTTGACTTTTTCTGAAAAAGTCAACTGTTGACTTTTTGACCAAATAGTAAATTCTGGAAAATTTTGTGTTTATAGACTATTTTTACTAATTTCATCGTTCTAGACTCAAATATCACGTTCGCGTCTCCGAATTTAACTTCGAACACAACTTCAATTTTAATAATATTCATCATTAATATTATAACTCACAATATTTATCAACCAGGTCGTTCGTAGGAAAGAGGGGGCTTTCAATAAGGATTTCTCCCTATGGCATTAATTAGGTGACCAAACCTCTCCTCGATGTAACTTCTAGACATTGTAAATATTGTAATTTAATAATATGAATAACTTTGTCGTCTAAATTATTAATTTAATAAAATAACATATTATACAGATGATACTATGACAATAATCGAATCAATAATATGAGAGATATGATGCAGCAATTACTGTAGCAATAATTGAGTATAACTAAGTGACTTCTCACGTAAGCATCAATAATCAATACCGTGTGCTACTATGCAACCATGCGTATTACTGTACTTTTACTACCGGGTAGTTCAACAGTTAACGGTAAAACTTCCGCCGTTATTTTCATAAAGTATTTTTGTCATTTTCTCAATCCGACAATAATTTCGTTGTGGGGGTCCACCAATGATTATGCCGTTGTACGAATATTCTCTGTTAAAACGAATATTCCCTGACCAATCAAATATTATATAACAACTTGCGTACTTTGCAAAATTTTTAAATATTACCCACAACTATAACATTATATCAAATCCACACCATAATATTCAAAAATATATTTCGAGAAAATTTAATCTTTATTCAAAAAGTTGGGGTCTTATAACCTCCCCTTCTTATAAAATTTCGTCCTCGAAATTAGGGTGCGTACCTGGTATGTCAAAGAGGTGAGGATACTTTGATTTCATTTCAGATTCTAACTCCCAGGTCATTTCCTCAACATCGTGGTTTCTCCACAAAACTTTGACTTGAGTTATAACCTTGGAGCGTAGAATATGTTCCTTCTTATCCAAGATTTTAACAGGAACCTCTTCATACGTTAAATCTTCCTCTATTTCGTCCGATTCTAACTCAATAATGTAGTTCGGGTTTTTCACATATTTACGTAACATGGATATGTGAAAAACGTTATAAACACGAGACATATTTGGCGGTAACGCAAGTCTATAGGCCACAGTTCCTACTCGATCGAGGATTAGAAATGGGCCAATGAATCGAGGATTGTAACTCCTTTCCATGGAGCAACACGTAACAACACATGATCTCCATTATCGAATTCTACGTCCTTTCGATGAAGATCAGCATAACTCTTTTGTCGATCTTGTGAGGTTTTTATATGTTGTCGGATCATTTGAATCTTATCCGTAGTCATACGTACAAACTCTGGTCCCAACAACGTTGCTTCACCCACCTCATCCCAGCATACTGGAGAACGACATTTTCTTCCATACAACGCCTCAAATGGAGCCATGCCAATACTTGCTTAATAATTGTTGTTGTAGAAAAACTCCACCAATGGTAAGAACTTGTCCCAACTTCCTTTGAAGTCAAGGACACAAAGTCTTAATAAATCTTCAAGAGTTTGAATAGTCCTCTTGTTGCTTGCGAAATGCAATACGAGGATGATATGCCAAGCTAAAACGTAAATCCGTGCCCATAGCTTTTTGCAAACTAACCCAAAATCTTGAAGTGAATCTTGGGTCTCGATCAGAAACTATGGATACTGGCATACCATGCAATCTTATAATCTCGTTTATGTACATACTAGCAAGACGTCGTTCAAGTGTATAAGTTTCTCGTATTGGTAAGAAATGAGCAGACTTGGTCAATCTATCAACAATGACCCAAATTGCATCTATGCCTTGAGAAACCTTGGGAAGACCAGTAACGAAATCCATAGTAATGTGTTCCCACTTCCATTCTGGAATTTCAAGTGGTTGCAATGGACCTTTCGGTACTTGATGCTCCGCCTTGACTCGTTGACAAGTTAAACACCTTGAGATAAACTCTGCTATCTCTCTCTTCATATTGCTCCACCAAAATATATGTCGAAGATCACGATACATTTTGGTACTCCCAAGATGGATTGCAAACGGTGTGTTGTGCGCCTCCATCATGATTTTATACTTTAAATCGGTGTCGTTAGGAACACAAAGTGCGGAGTTGACTCAAGTATTCCTTCTTCATCGATTCTTGCTTCCCAGATAGGACCTTCTCGCACTTTCTTCTTTATACGCATTAGCTCGTGTCCGTAGCTTGGAAAGCGACTTTAACTTTATCGATTAAAGTCGGTTCTACTCGTATGTTTGCCATCATCATGTGGGTCCCTGGAGTCTTTATCTCTAACTCCATCCTTTGTAAGTCATACAAAATGGGCCTTTGCGTTGACAATATTGCACTCGTACCCGTATATGATCTTCTACTCAGTGCGTCAGCTACCACGTTCGCTTTTCCAGGATGGTATTGGATGGTATGATCATAATCTTTCAATAGTTCAAGCCAACGTTGTTGTCGCATGTTAAGTTCCTTTTAGGTGAAGAAATATTTGAGGCTTTTATGATCCGTGTAGACCTCCACCTTCTCTCCATACAGGTAATGCCTCCAAATCTTAAGCGCAAAAACGACAGCTGCCAACTCTAGATCATGAGTAGGGTAATTCCTCTCATATTATTTGAGTTTTTGTGAGGCATAGACTATGACTTTCCCATGTTGCATGAGAACTCATCCTAACCCTTTGCCTGAAGCATCACTGTAGATGACAAATCCCTCCGAGCCAGATGGTATTGTCAGAACAGGTGCTGAAATGAGTCTCCTCTTGAGTTCTTGAAAACTCTTCTCACATTCCTCACTCCAACCGAACTTTGTACCTTTTCGAGTCAGCTGAGTTAATGGAGTAGCGATTCGAGAAAATCCTTCCACGAATCTCCGATAATAACCAAATTTAATCGAGAAAGCTACGTGACTTGATCAACGATTTAGGTTGCTCCCATCTTTGAATAGCTTCATTCTTTGCTGGGTCAATAGATATTCCATGACTTGATATCATGTGCCCAAGGAATGTAACTTCCTCAAGTCAGAACTCGCATTTCTTCAACTTGGCATATAGCTTGTTTTCACGAAGCTTTTGGAGTATCAGCCTCAAGTGTTGCTCATGATCTTCACGGCTTTTGTAATATATGAGGATGTCATCAATAAAGAGCGACCACAAAATGATCCAAATATTCTTGAATACTCGGTTCATCATATCCATGAAAGGCAAAGAGGAGCATTAGTCAATCCAAAAGACATGACTAAGAATTCATAATGTCCGCATCGAAGTTCTAAAAGGCGTCTTTGGAATATCCTCGTTTAACCTTCAAATTGATGATATCCGAGCGAAGATCGATCTTTAAAAAAATTGTGCTCCTTATAATCGATCAAACAGGTCATCAATACGTGGCAATGGGTACCTATTTTTGATGGTGACATGATTCAACTCCCGATAATCAATACAAAGTCGATACTCCCATCTTTCTTCTTCACGAATAGAGCAGGAGCACCCCAAGGAGTCGTCTTTGGGACGAATGAAACCAATGTCTAACAATTCCTGTGAATGGGTCTTTAACTCCACGAAGTTCAATAGGAGACATTCGATATGGGGCTTTGGAAATGGGTTTTGTAACCGGGTTCAAGGTTGATACAAAATTCAACTTCACGCTTTGGGGTAGGCCGAAGTTCTTCGGGGAATAAGTCGGAAATTTATTAACAATAGAAATATCCTTCAAATCGGCGTATTTTGTTTAAAATCGTGACATGAGCTAAGAAAGCTTGACATCCGTTTTTCAATAAACGAATAACTTTATGGCTTGAGATGAGTAGTGATTTATTTTAATGGTTTGGTCGCTTGAATTAGCATAATAGGTTTATTAGGAATATGAAAGCTAACAACCTTATGAAAATAATCAATTTTAGCATGATGAGTAGTTAACCAATCAATCCCTAGAATCACGTCAAATGCAAGTATTTTTAAGGAGATAAGATCGACAGTAACGATGCGATTCTGGATTTGAATCAAACAAAACTTATAAACGAGTGGATGTAATAAAGGTTTCTCCTAATGGAGTTTCAACGGATAAGTCAAAGTCTAATTTCTCCGAGTCAAATTTAAGCGTTGGCGCAAGTAAGAGAAATAAAAGAATGGGTAGAACCCAGGTATCAAATAAGGTATAGACTTCACTAGAGTTTATGATAAGCTTACCCGTGATAACCTCGTTTGGGTTCCTTGCTGCTACGGGAGGTCACAACAAACGCTCTCCTCAGACTAACTGGCTTTAACTTTTACGGGACTGACCTTTGGTGCCTCCATCCTAGTGAATTTGTCTTGGTGAACGACAAAATCGAGCTAAGTGACCTTCTCTTCCACAATTATAACACGCTTTTGATGACGTTATAGCGGTTTGGATGGATGTGTCCCTCCCTTCCGCATTTGAAGCATATGATAGGTGGTCGTTCTCCTTCCTTAACAACGGGTCTTTGGTCTTTGACGTCTTTCCATCATTGTTGAATCTCCTTTTCTTGAAATGTCCATTTTTATTGTCTTGGCTATGATTACCACCGAGTGGTTACCATTACGGCATGTTGATTCCTCCATGTTTGTTGTCACCGCTTCGATGGATCGTTACTACCGTATTTTTCATCATGCTTATTTGCTTTCTCTTGGTTGCGTTGACTCGTTATCGCGCTCCAATAACTGAGCCCTATTTACAACATCTGAATACAAACACAGTTTATGAGAAATAAGATATTGTCGTATCTCCGGTTTCAAACCTCTTAAAACATTTGGTCATTCGCTTTCCTCATTATCAACCAAATGAGATGCAAACCGGGATAACTCCGCAAATTTAGCCTCGTATTGCGACACGGTCATATTGTTTTGTTCCAAATTGATAAACTCCACCTCCTTCATGTGACGAATACTTTCGGGAAAGTACTTGTCGTTGAACAGCTCTTGGAACTTCTCCTAAGACATCTTGAAAGCGCCAGTGGTAATGCGTTTCTGATTCCCACTAGTAATCTGCCTCTTCACGCAACATAAAGGTGGCGAAGGAACCTTTGTTCCTCGGAGCATCCCAAGATATCAAATATCTTGGTTATCTGCTTTATCCATGCTTCCGCCTTAAGTGGTTTTGGCTCTCCAATAAACTCCGTGGTCCCAGCTCCTTGAAGCTTTTGGCGGTGATCGTCGTCGAGAGTTGCCGGTGTTTCAACGTATTTTGGACGGGAGTCGCTCTACTTTGATGTTGCATGAATTACATGAAGCCTCAAACATTCCATCGTTCATCATTTGTCAAGGTCTTTGTTATTTGCATGATGATTGTCGCCTTCTAATGCACATTGTCACGGTTATTGATCTATGGAGACTCAAGCGGTCTCTCGTGCTCCATTGATGTTCTCAACATTCTCGGATGCCATTTTCAAATCGCCACAAAACAAGGGTTAATTGACATGAAACATATTATCCCTACACTGATCGACCAATTAAATAACAAATAAACTTAGGTAGGTCATAGTAGCGAAGGAATTCCCCTGTCTCTCCCTCCTAGTTCCGGGGTCTCACATCTTAGCTAGGGATCATATCCCCAAGCATTGATACCAATCATGACGCCCCAAAATAGGTATACATCACCTATTCTAAGTCGTTAAATACATGGTACAGAATACAAATACAACTTAATTATACAACTGTCGTGTAAAGTACGACAAAACATAAGCTGTGAGTTTTAATACAAATATTGTCGTCTAGACAATATACAAACTCAAATTCAATATTATTACATTTATTTTCCACTATTTCACTGAATAGTGAGGACTACTAATGCTATCATCTGGTCCGTCACTCCGTTCCCCGACTAGTCCCTGCTACGTTCTCATTTCCTGAAGAGAACAATAAAAGTAAAAGGTGAGCTCAACTAGCCCAGTAGGAAATATTATGACTAAGATAATGTAGAATATATTATCGTTAGCCTTCAACAGTGTTAAACTGATACAATATAACAACCATCAAGTTTAACTGCAGTGGAACAAGCAATCCATTAAAAGAGTCAAGTAGAGAATAAAATCTACTATCTTTTATGATTTAAAAGGTTTTTCATCACTTTTATCCCTGGGACTCAGTTTAATAAATAATCCACATCATCGAATCACCCCTACTCTACGGCCAAGGATATTCTTTAGTATCACGACCTCAATTATCCATGCACCACGGGCCAAAAATATTTGTGTATTCAATAATGGTCATGATCATGCCAACAACTGTCCATTAATGCACTACGGGCCAATGAGGACTTTTACCACATCATTTATAACATTACGGTCATGATTACAATCAATAATCCACAGTCATAATCATACCAAGTTCATCTCCGTACTCTCTGAGCCACATATGACTTTCAAAAAATATAAATATGAGGATGATGACAATGATATAAGAATTCAATAAAACAAGTTCAAGAATTAATTTATCCGAAACTAATAACGCCCAAATTGTCAACATGATCTTCGCATTGTAGAGTAAAATTCAAGAATGCTCGTAAGAATATTTCCATGAAAGATATCTTTGGATGAAGCGTAAATATCAATGATATTCCACTAATTTCATGGAGTATAGAAGTCAAAACTTTAATCAATTGAGTATAATAAGGAATGTAATAACAAAAGAAATCACCAGCATGCAATAGACCGTGACAGCAAAAGTTATTCCAACAGAATAATAAATAACGGAATCAGTCCCACAGAAACGCATGCACATAAGATATTCCAACAAAATAATAAAGGCGGAATCAGTCCCACAGCGCATGCATGTGATATTCCAATGAGAATAATAAAGACGGAATCAGTCCGAGCGTAAAATGCATAGGCGAGGATATTCCAATGTAATAATAAAGACGAAACCAGTCCGCCGTAGAACACATGCAGACGAGGATGTTCCAATGAATGATAAAGAATGGAACAAATGTAAGAATTTCACCAAGTATAGGGTAGCTGCAGTATCTGAGTTATTCCAATGAATAATAAAGAATGGAATAACAGAAGTTCTCTTCATGGATAAGAAAGAAATAATACTCCCTACCTTATAAGAACTGGATACTGAAATAGTGAGGTAGCAGACTTCTCTTCTTCTTTCTATAATTTCTCTCTATAATAATCGCTCTAAAGCTTTTGTGAATTGGTGAGAAATGAAGGAAGAATGAGCTTCTATTTATAGAAAAATATAGTTTCGATAATTGCACATTTTGGGGCTCGAAAAATTACAGTACAATACCTCCAACTTTTTCTTTATTTTTAATTTAGTCATGGAAGTATTATCAAACTTGCACCACCTCCCCTAATAGTAAATAATGTGATTCAATAGTAAATTATGTGAATCAATAGTTCTAGACATATGAAAATATGAATTACAGTATAATACCTCCATCTATATGTGACGCCCCCAAAATAGGTATACACAACACCCATTCTGAGTCGCCAAATACATGGTACAAGAAGCAAACTACAACTTCAATAATACAAATGTCGTGTGAAATACGACAATATATCTTAATGAGTTTAAATATAATATTGTCTTCTAGACAATATCCACATGCAAATAAATCCCCATCATAATTATTGATTCATTATTTTACAAAATGGTGAGGACTACTAAACAACTCTCTAGAACCTTCATTCCATAATTCGACTACTAAGTACTCGCTACATTCTCGCCTCCGAGAAGAAAATGGAACAACAAGGAAAAGGGTGAGCTCAACTAGCCCAAAGAAAGAATATTATGACTAAGATAATATACAACAAATTATCGTTAGTCTTCAACAGGAAAAATCGATAGAATACAATAGACAACAAGTTTCGGATCAATATTCGCAATGGAAATAATAATTCATGTAAGAGTTACGTAGAGAATGAAATCTACTATAATCTATGAATTTAAACGGTCCATCATTAATATTTTATCCTGTAACATCAATCAATATGCATCTCGGAATCAAATATTCATCTTTGCACTATGAGGCCAAAGATATTCATCACTGGTCATGTTCATTTAAACACTGTTCATCTTTGCACTCTGAGCCAAAGATATTAATCAATCCTGGCCATGTTCATCTCAACACTGCTCATCTTTGCACTACAGTGCCAAAGATATTCTTCGAAATCATTCATCTTTGCACTCTGTGCCAAAAATATTCAATAATATCATCATTTAAGACTCGAGGATGATGAAAAATATTTTTAAGAAACGAATCCAAAGGAAACAAAATGACAAGGATTAAGGATTAAGGATTCGTACTTGGTTTTATCCACGCCCAAAAAAAAATACCTCAAAAATAATCATAGTGGTGTAAAATTCAAGAATGATCAAAACATGGATACAATCGAGTTAGTATCCGGAATAGATGTTTTGGACAAAAAGAAGAAATTTTATTTTTATGAATAAGATCAGATATCGTGAATAAAGGCCGTACACGTGAATAAGTAACTCGACACCAAAAGATAGAAATTCCACAAAAACATCTTCACGCTTACATGAATAGTACTCGTGAATAAGTAACTCGTGAATAAGAACTCATGAATAGTAACTTCGTGAATAAGAACTCATGAATAGTAACTCGTGAATAGTAACTCATGAATAAGAACCCATGAATAGTAACCCGACATGAAAAAGTTCCAAATTTGATAAAAACTTCAGATCAACATTTCAAAGATAATGATATTGAAGAAATAATATCATTACTGAAAAAAATAATATCCCTTACCTCGAAAGATCAAGATTTCTAATTAAAACACAGGATATAAAGGCTATGACTTGGACTTAATCGTATAGCAATACTCAAAGTATACTCAAAATACTCACAAGAATACGCTCGATAATATAGAGAGAAAAAACTTCAGCTCGGTGTGATTTTCAATTCTAACCTAAGCACCCTATTTATAGGAAATCGCTTAGAACACCAAAGCAGTAAAATTTAATAAATTAATAATATAATTATATTATTTTCACACATGTCTAGAATCTGATTTCAACCATCAAACACATGCCACCTTCTAGAAAAAAATAAGAAAAACGTTTTTCTAATTTTAAATATTTTAAACTTCCAAAAAATCAATTATTTTGAGCTTTGAACTTCAATAATTCATAATAAATAGCCCTTTCATCGAAAATTCGAATCTCATGAGTTTTATAGGAAATTCAATTTCTACAACTTTGCGAGAAGAAAGTTTTTCCAAATTCCAATCGAAATTGGACCAAATCCACAAACTAGCAATTTTTTTGTGCTATAATCAATTTTCAATCAATAAATGGGGTCCACCGACATGTTTAACATGTTTTAAACATTTATTGCAACAAAAATACTCTTCCTCCTCAGTATACTCATATATCCCACATTCGTTTAAAAAATATCACCGTTAATATATTATTAAAATAATATATTTAAATGAATTATTTTATCGAAAAAGATAAAATATTAATTTTCAACAATTGTCATTTTAAAAATTTTCTCCATCTATATCCACATAAAATCAATATTTTCCTCATCATATAAATCAATAATTAATTATTCACAAATAATATTACGAATCACAATATCGATAAACCGAGGCAGTTCCAGAAAAGAGGGGCTTTCAATAAGAATTTCTTCATCTTTGGCGCCGCAATTAGATGATCAAACCTCTCCTTAGAGCGTAACTTTCTAGACATTCGCCAATAATGTTATCTAATAATATTATTCGGATAATATGAATTATTGCTTCGATAATGAAAGATATCGTGTAATGACAATTATCAAAAACAACAATATAAAATATCAACGCAGCAATTATTAACTCAATAAAATATCCTAAGCAAGAATTATCGTAACCATTATTGAGTAAAGGCTTCTTCACGTAAGAATCAATAATTGGTGCAATACCGTATGCAATTGCTTTCAACAACGCAGATTAGTGTGTTTTAACCACCGGGTATTCCAAAGATAATTACGCAACAACAACTACGCCTGTTATTTAAAAAAACAACTTATATTTGTCGCGTTTCTTCATCCAATCGCTTTTCGTTATGGGCCCACACATGGGCTCGCTACGCGCCGTCAGTACGAATATTCCCGACCGCATTTAATATTCCACGACCAAACGAATATTCCCCGACAACAATGAATATTTTATAACCACTTGCTTAATTTGAAATATTTGCATATTTAACCCTTAACTATCCACATTAATCAAATCAACCCTTACTATTTCAAAATAATAAATAAAGGAAATTCCTTTTTATTTAAAAATTTCGGGGTCTTAAACTATACCTCCATTTTTAACTTAGTCATGCAAGTATTATCAATCTTGCACCAACTCCCCTAATAATAACAAGAATGTGAAACAATAGTATACACATGTGAACAAATAGTTATAATCATGTGAAATAATAACAATCAATTGCTCATTTATCCTAAGTTAAATATCGGTTCGTCAATATAACCTCCAGACATCAATTATTATCGAAATAATTGTCGATTTTCACTAACACAAATAATTCCAACACAATGAAACCATTTTTATCAAAAATATAAAATTTGAAATTTCAAAGTTTGACTTTTCTCGAAAAAGTCAACTGTTGACTTTTTGACCAAATAGTGAATTCCGGAAAATTTTGTGTTTATAGACTATTTTTACTAATTTCATCGTTCAGCACTCAAATATCACGTTCAAGCGCTCCGAATTCAACTCCGAACACAACTTCAATTTTAATAACATTCATCATTAATATTATAACTCACAATATTTATCAACCGTGTCGTTCGTAGGAAGAGGGGCTTTCAATAAGGATTTCTCCCTATCATGCAATTAGGTGACCAAACCTCTCCTCGTGTAACTTCTAGACATTGTAAATATTGCAATTTAATAATATGAATAACTTTTGTCGTCTCAATTATTGATTTAATAAAATAACATATTATATGATGATACTACGACAATAATCGAATCAATAATACGAGAGATATGATCGCAAGAATTATGTGAGTAAATAATTGAGTATAACCGAAAGTGACTTCTCACGTAAGCATCAATAATCAATACCGTGGTGTGCTACTATGCAACCACGCCATTCATTGTATTTTTTTACTAATAGGGTAGTTCAACACTTAATCAGTAAAACTTTCGCCGTTATTTTTATAAATTATTTTTGTCGTTTTTCAATTCGACAATAATTTCATTAATGGGGTCTACCAATGATTGTCTGATTGTATTAATATTCCTTGTTAAAACGTAATATTCCCGACCAATCGAATATTATATAACAACTTACGTACTTTGCAAAATTTATAAATATTACCCACAACTATAATATTATATCAAATCCACACCATAATATTCAAAATATATTTCGAGAAAATTTAATCTTTATTCAAAAAGTTGGGATCTTACAATTTATACATATTATCTACACACGCAACAAACGTGTGCCAACATGTGTGAGGTGGTGTTTAATAAAATTGAGTAATAATAAGTCTACTATCACATAAAACTAGTTACATACTGTTTACATATATCTACGTGTATATTTTGATGGCCCACATACATAACAAGTTACGTGGGCCATCAAAATATGTATGCGAGTGTATATGAGCGGTATGTGACTGATTTTATATGATAGTAGACTTGTTCAATTGAGTAATTAAGATCTGAATGATTAATATATCTTAATAAATTAAATTATTTGAGTGAAATAACATCTGAATTTTAAAAGCTGTTTGGTAACTAAAAGCGTAAAATATCTGAGTGAATTTTAAATTTAAAAATATCAAATTTAAATTTAAAAATATATCAAATTGACCTTTCAAAAATCAATGATGGTTTTAAAATTTAGAGTAAAATACACTGACACCCCTGTAGATAATCATAATAACACTCACCACCCTTCTAGTTTTTCAAGTAACAATTGATCAAGACTCTCTACAATACAATATGTAACATTCACTCCCTCTAGTGTGGTTGACCAACTAATATTTAAAAATATTTTTAATATAATGTCTAATACACCCTTCAAGTTATAATGTTTAATTTCACCACTAAATATAAATTTGTATATCATAATTTTTACTTTACTTGATCTAATTAACTAAATTATGAAATTATGCAATAAATAACATAAAAGTCAAAAAATAATAAATATTCATTTTATCGGGGAAAATAAAGTCATACAATTTTTACTAATTAAATTTCTCAAATATTAAAATTTACGTGATATATATTCAAATATATTTTTTTTTGTAATTAAAAAGTATAATGTTAATACCCATAAAAATTACAAATTAACGTAATAAAATAATAAATTTTTATCAAATATTAAAATTTACGTAAAACAAACTTATTATTACAATTTAAAGCGAATCTTATTACTCATATAAAAAAGTATTAAAAATTATATTAAGTATTTTTCTCATATATTAAACTAAACATAAGTCACACTTAAACATAATTATTTACAGTAAAAATGACAAATGGTGTTACTAAAAAAAATATATATATATATATTAAAAGAATTTTTTTTTACAAGATAGAGGTAGTAATAAATATAATTATATTTTTTTATTTAACATTGCATAAAAAACAACGTCAACCATATACTAAAAAAATGTAATCAAAATCATAAACATCCCAATTTTTATATATACTCAATAAAAGTTAACTATAAAAATTATAATATGAAACTAAAAATTCAAATAATATTTTTTTTGTTAAGCACCAAAAACTAAACTATCAATATACTCAATCACTCTAATTAGAATAGCTTCATTAATACTTTAATTTAATTTTTTTTAATATTTGTATCACTTATCCAAAAATATGTGTTAATTAAACTAAATTAGTTTTTTATAAGTTGCCAACAATTTAAAGAGATAGTTTTAATTACAAATAAAACTATAATTAAAATATATTGTATTAAAAAAAAAGGAACTATAAAACACACACACACACACACACACACACACACATATATATATATATATATATTATTTAGTAATTAAAATTTGATAAAATACAAGGGTAAATATGTAACTTTATCTATTTAATCAACTCTAAAAACTTGCAGGGGTACTAACTGTTACTTAAGAAATTAGAGGGGAGGTGGGTGTTATTATGATTATCTAGAAGGGGTGTCACTGTATTTTATTCTAAAATTTAGAATAGATGGAGTACAATATTTATAG
This sequence comes from Panax quinquefolius, assembly GCA_020205615.1. Classification (NCBI taxonomy): domain Eukaryota; kingdom Viridiplantae; phylum Streptophyta; class Magnoliopsida; order Apiales; family Araliaceae; genus Panax; species Panax quinquefolius. Next base: position 78,175,303 of record CM035174.1, read on the forward strand.
AAGTTCCGTAGAATTAAATTTTCCATTAAGGGATAACTTTTAATGATTTAGATTTATATCTTTCTCTTACCGATTAAGAGACGATAATAAAAAAATAAAATTTTACCAAATAATTTTACCCTCTTATTGAATCAAATGTAAAGCTATTAAAAAGTATTAAGAGATAAACAAATATCTTAGTATAGATAATAGTGTGTTTTATTATTTGTGGCCATGTGGGTAAAGATGAATACCAGCGTCCAGTTACACACAACTACATATAAATTGCATTTTCTTAAACTACACAGTTACACATTTAAGTTGAGGAGGTAAACATGCACAAGAACAAAATTGCATGTGTACATTTTAATATAAATTGAATTTTCTTAATATTTGCAATTTACTATATCCGATTCTTGTAATTCATATGTTAACTTGGGGAATTTCATTTTGACCTGTATGCATTAATTTTAAAATACACAAACAATTAAGGTATGCAATTATTATTTATCATTAAAGGGATTTGCTATTGCCAATGTGTCCACCCGAGATAGCTCAGTCCCACTCGAGCTCACTCACTATTGATTAGGAATCAAATCAACCACAATTCCGATACATATACAGTCATAACAAGGTTAATCATCCGAGTCAACTCACAATTATTTTCTATTAATTATGAGCTGGCTCGTAAGAGTATCTCCGTTCAATAATTAAGTCATTTAAGCGGGATAATACACGTTTTGGTCAATGTACTAGGGTTCAATTTTTATTGTAGTTACCGAATTTTTTTTTTGTTACAATCGAATAACTGTACTCTCAAAAATTACAAAATAGACATTACTTAAGATTTCTGTCCGAAAAAACGAACGAAAAACTGACTGTACAAATTGAACTCTCTTTTTTGCTTATGCGGAGCACAGTGGGTAGTACTTTAAAACTTACTGTCATTTGTTATCTTTAAACAATTCCTTAATGAGCCCATGTCATCTGTTATCTTTAAGTAGTAAAATTTATTATCTTTAAATAATAATAATAATAATAATAATATTTTCAAAACAATTGTAATAGTAATAATAATAATTTTAAATAATAATAATAACAATAACAATAATAATAAATTTTAAAATTTTTAAAAAAGATTATATAAATTATAAAAATATTTTTATATGAAATCGATGTGTATTTAAAAATAATATTTCTATTATTTTATTAATTTAAATTATTTGAACAAGGGTAAATTTGACAAATCATTTTTTATTCTCCATTAAATAAAAAAAAAAATTCATACAAATCTGTAGGGAACAAACCCCAAATACAATTAATTTTATAAAATTAAATTTTTTATAAAATTAATATTTATTATTATTATTATTATTTTGAAATTATTATTAATACTATTAATTTTACTCCAAAATTCTACATATTATTAAAATTATTATTACTAATAGTATTTTATTATTATTATTATTATTATTATTATTATTATTATAGATTTGTATTTTTGGGTTGTTGGCTCAAATTTGCATATTTGTAGGCTTAGGCTTGGGTCGAGAGGGCTGTCCACTATGGAGCCAATGGTCATGTCATCAAATTCCAGAAATTCAACGAAGAAGGTTGATCTTGGTTCGTAGATTTGCAGGTGCAAATTAATTCGTTGTTTTTGGAGAGCACAAAAACAACCAATTCTTCGAGGAGGAGAATGACTCCATTGATGAGCAATCAGAATTCAAAGGAGATAGAAATGACCCATTTCGTGAGTTCAATTCCAAACTCAGTTCTCTATCTTTTCCCTTTTTGTAAGACGAGAAAATTACACTTTCTTTTAAGGAATCCAACAATTTTGAGGGAGAAACAGAGAACTTATATTGGGATTTAGGTTTCAAATCCTTTTTTTCCAGATTGTATTTGAGTTGATAAATTTAATTATTTATTTTATTTTTGACTAATTAGTTTGCTAATAACTTTATTTGATTTAATTAGTTTAATTAAGTAACTTATTTGACATAATTTGTTTTGTTAATTATTTTTTTAGATTAATTAGTATGTTAATTATTTTATTTAGATTAATTAGTATGTTAATTGTTTTATTTTGTGTTAATTATTTAAGTTAATTACTTTACTTTGTTGGTTAAGAAGTAATTATGTATAAATTTTTATACACCTTTAATATATTATCATTTTTTCCAATGTATTTTTAATATTTTAATAAGTCAAATACATATTTATATGGTCAACTATATTTAAATATTAAATTATAACACGTGGCCATTTTCCGGCAAAAGAAATTGATCAGAAATTATAAAAGAGTCCATTGTGGTTACTTAACGGTACTTTGGGTAACGGGATGGGAGCGTTTAAACATCGGGGTACAAATAGTAAAAGAGTGTGCATACTTTGGGGTGTAATATGCAATTAACCCTTTTCATAGCTACTATAAATAAGCTATATTAATGTTGTGACACCCCCAAATCCAGGTACTTCGATTCCACGGGATTTGGTGTTCACTGTACAAATATCATCTATCTATCTACCCATAATAAATGCAAACCATGCAATAGATAGAAATAAATCTTCCTCTTATGGGGTTACAACATCTGAATAATAAACATAATGCCAGGTCATACTAACCTTAAACATCTGTGCGGAAACATAAACAAATAAGTCTTAAACAACATCATTAACTTAAGTCTTAAACAAAAATACATCATCATATAAAACAACAAGTCTTCATCACTTGTTAATCTTGCCCTTGCCTTTGCTAGTAGAAGGCTCATCGGACCTTTCGTTCTTAACTGCAATGTTATTATTATGCAAGAGTGAGCACTATTGCCCACAAGTAAAATAATGAAATAACAATGTATAATAACATGCGAGTGAATCAAAGACTTCTAAAATAAAAGCTCAACTTTTGAATCAAGAATGAGTAACAAGAATCAAAAGATTTCTGAGGATCATAATACCTTGAACTATGTCTTAGGTTAACAAGGGTTATACTTGAAACCTTTAATGACTATAAGACTATGGACCTTTACTACTCGTACTTAGGGGATCGATTACTTAGTACCATCACATGCACAATATCTTAACGCTAACACATAAGTAAATCCCTTTGCAGGGTTGTTCATCTCAGTTTGACATTATAGTCCGTACCAAAGGAAGTTTGGTTTGGATAAATCAATAAGGGTTCTGAATTTAGAACGTTCATCAACTATGGACTAGTTGAATCAATAAGGATTCGCTAGTCTAACAAGCTTCAACAATAAATGATATTTAAAATGAATAATAATCTCAATAGGTATACAATAGAACAATTATTGTATAACAGAATCATACTTTGAAAAGATAATTAATCTTTAATGTGACACCCCCAAAATAGGTATACATCACCTATTCTGAGTCGCCAAATACATGGTACAGAATACAAATACAATCTTTAAATATACAACATAAGCTGTGAGTTTCAATACAAACATTGTCTTCTAGACAGTATTAAAACTCAAAATAAGTCCTCAATACATTTATTAACACACTATTTCACAGAATAGTGAGGACTACTAATGCTATTCTCTGGACCATCACTCTGTTCCCCTACTCGTCCCAGCTATATTCTCATTTCCTGAAGAGAACAGTGAAAGAAAGGGTGAGCTCAACTAGCCCAGTAAGAAATATTATGACTAAGATAATGCAGAATAAATTATCATTAGCCTTCAACAGTGTTAAACTGATAAAATATAACAAACATCAAGTTTAACTGCAACTAAACAAGCAATCCATTAGAAGAGTCAAGTAGAGAATAAAATCTACTATCTTCTATGATTTAAAAGGTTTTTCATCACTTTTATCGCTGGGACTCAGCTTAATAAATAATCCACATCATCGAATCACCCCTGCACTACGGCCAAGAATAGTCTTTAGTATCACGACCACAATTATCCATGCACTACGGGCTAAGAATATTTGTGTATTCATTAATGGTCATTATCATGCGAACAACTGTCCATCAATGCACTACGGGCCAATGAGGACTTTTACCACATCATTTGTAACATTATTGGTCATGATTACAATCAATAATCACAGTCATAATCATACCAAGTCCATCTATGCACTACTGTGCCACGGATGACTTTCAAAAAATATAAACATGAGGATGATGACAATGATATAAGAATTCAATAAAACAAGTTCAAGAATTAATTTATCCAGGAACTAATAATGTCCAAATTGTAAACATGATACTGCTTTGTAGAGTAAAATTCAAGAATGCTCAGAAGAATATTTCCATGAAAAGATACTGGATGAAGCGCAATTATCAAGGATATTCCACTAATTTCATGGAGTATAGAAGTCAAAACTTTAACCAACTGAGTATAATAAAGAATGGAATAACAAAGGAAATCACCATTCACGTGGTACTTCGCATAGACAGGTTATTCCAATAGAATACTAAATAACGGAACCAAGTCAAGTGAAATTACGCACCAAGCTGTGATGTTCCAATGAATAATAAAGAATGGAATAACAGCGAAATCACCATGCATGCGTACTGATCGCATGAGATGAGTTATTCCAACGAGAATACTAATAAGGGATTTAAATCAGTCCAACAGAAAACGCATGCATACGATATTCAAATGTAATAATAATAAAGATGGAACCAGTCCGACGTAAAACGCATGCATCGGGATATTCCAATGTAATAATAAAGACGGAATCAGTCCCACGTAAAACACATGTATATGATATTCCAACAGAATAATAAAGACGGAATCGGTCCTGCCAGAAACGCATGCATGACAGGATATTCCAAATGTAATAGTAAAGAGCGAATAATAGAAGAATGTCACCAAGTATAGGGTAGCTCAGCGTATACAAAAGTTATTCCAATGTAATAATAAAGAATGGAATAACATAAGTTCTCTTCATGAATACAAAAGAATAACACCCTTACGAGTACAACAAATAATATTCCCTACCTTAAGAAGAAGAATCTTTGGATATATAAGTAGTGAAGTAGCGAATATACTTTCTTCTTCTCTCTATAGTTTATCTCTGTAGTTTCAGTGAATTCGTAAGAAAATAATGAAGGAATGAGCTTATATTTATAGAAAATGGATCAGATAGTAACTAACTCATGAACGGTCCAGATTGATTTACTTTAATCTGACGGTCCATATTTAAAGCAAAATCTTTAAAATAAAATAAAATATATTCTATTTATATTCTAATAAAATGAATAACTTTTATAAAAGATTTTACTATGCAAACACTATGCAGGCACTATACAAATACTATGCATAATAAAATATAATATATTCTAATTATTGAATAACTTTATAAAAGTGTTCTGTTTTATATAAAAAGATTTTCTGTATTATTACATTAATAATACCAACAAAACTGAGTGACTTATCACGTAAGCATCAATAATCAATACCATGTGCTACTATGAAACCACGCCAGACATTCTTGACTTTTTTTACTACCTAGTAGTTCAACAAGATAACAGTAAAACTTCCCGCCGTTATTTTCATAAAGTATTTTGTCATTTTCTCAATCCGACAACAATTTCGTTGTGGGGTCCACCAATGATTGTCTTAGTTGTACAAATATTCCCCTGTTAAAATGAATATTCCCCACCAATCGAATATTATATAACAACTTGCGTGATTTTGCAAAATTTATAAATATTACCCACAACTATAACATTATATCAATTTCACTCCATAATATTCAAAAATAATATTTATAGAAAATTCATCTTTATTCAAAAGTTGGGTTTTACAATCTCCCTTCTTATGAAATTTCGCCCTCGAAATTAGAGTGCGTACGCACGGTATATCGAAGAGGTAAGGATACCTTGATTTCATTTGATTCTAACTCCTAAGTCATTTCCTCAACATCGTGGTTTCTCCACAAAACTTTGACTTGAGGTATAACCTTGGGCGTAGAATATGTTCCTTCTTATCCAAGATTTGAACAAGAACCTCTTCATACGTCAAATGTTCCGCTATTTCGTCTGCTTTCTAACTCAATAATGTGGTTCGGGTCTTCCACATATTTACGTAATATGGATATGTGAAAAGCGTTATGAACACGAGACATACTTGGCAGAAAGCGATTCTATAGCCACGGCCCTACTCGATCAAGGATTAAAATGGGCCGATGAATCGAGGATTGAGCTTTCTCTCTTTCCAAATCTCGTAACTCCTTTCCATGGAGCAACACGTAACAACACATGATCTCCTATATCGAATTCCACGTCCTTTCGATGAAGATCAACATAACTCTTTTGTCTATCTTTTGAGGTCTTTATACGTTGTCGGATTGTTTGAATCTTTTCCGTAGTCATATGTACCAACTCTGGTTCCAACAATGTTGCTTCACCCACCTCATCCCAGCATACTAGAGAACGGCACTTTCTTCCATACAACGCTTCGAATGGAGCCATGCCAATACTTGCTTGATAACTGTTGTTGTAGGAAAACTCCACCAATGGTAAGAACTTGTCCCAACTTCCCTTGAAGTCAAGGACACAGAGTCTTAATAGATCTTCAAGAGTTTGAATCGTCTTCTCCAACTGCCCGTCCGTCTGAGGATGATATGCCGAGCTAAATCGTAAATCCGTGCCCATAGCTTTTTGTAAACTAACCCAAAATCTTAAAGTGAATCTTGGGTCTCGATCAGAAACTATGGATACTGGCATACCATGCAATCTTACAACCTCGTTTATGTACATACGAGCAAGACATTCAAGTGTATAAGTTTCTCAGATCAAGAAGAAATGAGCGAGACTTGGTCAATCTATCAACAATGACCCAAATCGCATCTATGCCTTGAGAAACTTAGGAAGACCCCAGAACAAAATTCATGGTAATGTGCTTCCACTTCCATTCTGGAATTTCAAGTGGTTGCAATGGACCTTTTAGTACTTGATGCTCGCGATCGACTCGTTGACACGTTAGACACCTTGAGATAAACAAATAAGTTATCTCTCTCTTCATATTGTTCCACCAAAATATATGATTTAATATCATGATACATTTTGGTACTCCCGGGATGGATTGCAAGCGGTGTGTTATGCACTCCATCATGATTTTATACTTTAAATCAGGGTCATTAGGAACACAAAGTCCGGAGTTGACTCAAGTATTCCTTCTTCATCGATTCTTGCTTCCCAAGATAGCACCTTCTTCGCACTTTCTTCCTCATACGCATCACCTCCAAGTCCGTAGCTTGAGTAGCTTTAACTTTATCAATTAAAGTCGATTCTACTCAGATATTTGCCATCATCACATGGGTCCCTGAGTCTTTAACTCTATCTCCATCCTTTGCAAGTCACACAAAATGGGCCTTTGCGTTGACAATATCGCATTCAAGACTTGCATATGATCTTCTACTCAACGCGTCGGCTACCACGCGTTCGCTTTCCGGGATGGTATGGATGATATGATCATAATCTTTCAGCAGTTCAAGCCCACGCGTCGTTCGTCGCATGTTGAGTTCCTTTTGAGTGAAGAAATATTTGAGGCTTTTATGATCCGTAAAGATCTCCACTTTTTCCCCATACAAGTAATGCCTCCAAATATTTAGTGCGAAGATAACAACCGCTAACTCTAGATCATGAGTAGGATAATTCCTCTCATATTCTTTGAGTTGTCGTGAGGCATAAAGCTATGAATTTCCCATATTGCATGTGAACACATCCTAACCCTTTGCTTCAAGCATCATCAGAGATGACAAATCCTCCGAAACAGATTGTATTGTCGAGCAGTGTCTTTGAAATGAGTCTCCTCTTGAGTTCTTGAAAACTCTTCTCACATTCCTCGCTCCAACCGAACTTTGTATTTTTCCGAAGTCGGTGAGTTAGTGGAGTAAGCGATTCGAGTAAACCTTCTACGAATCTCCGATAATAACCACTAAGCCGAGAAAGATACGTGACTTTGTCATCGATTTAGGTTGCTCCCGACTTTGAATAGCTTCAATCTTCATTGGGTTAACAGATATTCCATGACTTGATACCACGTGCCCAAGGAATGCTACTTCTCGCCGAACTCGCATTTCTTCAACTTGGCATAAAGCTTGTATTCACGAAGCTTTTGGAGTATCGACCTCAGTGTTGCTTTCATGATCTTCACGGCTTTTGGAATAAATAAGGATGTCATCAATAAAAATGTCCACAAAGTGATCCAAATATTCTTTGAATACTCGGTTCATCATATCCATGAAGGCAGCAGGAGCATTAGTTAATCCAAAGGACATGACTAGGAATTTATAATGCCCATATCGAGTTCTGAAAGCCGTCTTTGGAATGTCATCGGTTCTAATCTTCAATTGATGATATCCGGAATGAAGATCAATCTTTGAAAAGAATTTGGCTCCTTGCAACTGGTCAAATAGGTCATCAATACGTGGCAATGGGTACCTATTTTTGATGGTGACATGATTCAATTCCCAATAATCAATACAAAGTCGTATACTCCCATCTTTCTTTTTCACGAATAGAACAGGAGCACCCTAAGGAAAAGTACTAGGACGAATGAAACCGATGTCTAACAATTTCTCGTAGTTGGGTCTTTAACTCCCGAAGTTCAATAGAGCTATTCGATATGGGGCTTTGGAAATAGGTTTTGTACCGGAGTTCAAGGTCGATACAAAATTCAATTTCACGCTCTGGGGGTAGGCTAGGAAGTTCTTTAGGGAATACGTCAGGAAATTCATTAACAATAGAAATATCATTCAAAACTGACGTATTTTTGTTTAGATATGTGACGTGGGCTAAGAAAGCTTGACATCAGTTTTTCAATAAACGAATAGCTTTATGGCTTGAGATGACCGTGATTGATTTTAATGGTTTGGTCGCTTGAATTCGCATAATAGGTTGTTTAGGAATATGAAAGCTAACAACCTTACGAAAACAATCAATTTTTGCATGATGAGTAGTTAACCAATCAATCCCTAGAATCACATCAAATGCAAGTATTTTCAATGAAATAAGATCAACAGGTAATGTGAGGGTACCGATTTAAACCAAACAAGACTTATAAATGATGGATGTAATGAAGGTTTCTCCCAACGGAGTTTCAACAGATAAGTCAAAGTCTAATTTCTTCGGAGTCAAATTTAAACGTTGAGCGCAAGTAGGAGAAATAAAAGAATGGGTAGAACCGGTATCAAATAAGGTATAAACTTTGCTAGAGTTTATGATAAGCTTATCCGTGATGACCTCGTTCGGGTTCCTTACTTTCTGGGAGGTCACAACAAATGCTCTCCCTTGCACCACCGGCTTTGACTTTTCTAGGACGGCCTTTGGTGCCTCCATCCTAGCTAAATTTGTCTTCGGTGAATGACAAAATCGGGCTAGGTGACCTTCTCTTCCACAATTATAACACGCTTTGGATGTCATCGCGCAGTTTGGACTGATATGTCCCTCCCCTCCGCATTTAAAGCATATGATAGGTGGACGTTCTCCTTCCATAACCACGGTTGCTGGTGATGATGTTTTTCCCTCATTGTTGAATCTCATTTTCTTGAAATGTCAATTTTTACTGTCTTGGCCATGATTACCACCGAAGTGGTTACCATTTCTGGCATGTTGATTCCCTCCACGTTTGTTGTCACCGTTTCGATGACTGATACCACTGGCATTTTCATCATGCCATTTACCGCTTTTCTTGGTTGTGTTGACTGCTATCGTTGCTCCAATAATCGAGCCCTATTTACAACATCTGAGTACAAACACAGTTTATGAGAAATAAGATACTGACGTATCTCCGGTTTCAAACCTCTTAAAAACATTCGCGTCATTCGCTCCTCATTATCGACAAATGCGATGCAAATCGGGATAACTCCGCAAATTTAGCCTCGTATTGCAACACGGTCATATTATTTTGTTCCAATTTGATAAACTCCACTTCTTTCATGTGACGAATACTCTCGAGAAAGTACTTATCGTTGAATAACTCTTGGAACTTCTCCCAAGACATCTTGAGTCGGCCAGTGAGTACGCGTTTACTGATTCCCATCAAGAATCGCTTCTTCACGCAATATGAAGGTGGCGAAGGGAACGTTTTGCTCCTCGGAGCATCCCAAGACATCAAATATCTTGGTGATCTGCTTTATCCATGCTTCCACCTTAAGTGGTTTTGGCTCTCCAATAAGCTCCGGTGGTCCCAGCTCCTTGAACTGTTTAGCGGTGACCGTCCGAGAGTTTCCACCTACATTTTGGACAAGAACTGCTCTTGCCTGATGTTTCATGAATTGCATAAAGCCTCTGAACAATCCATCATTCATCATTTAGTCCGTGTTGTTGTTTGCATGAGGATTGTCACCTTCCTGATGCACATTATCCTGATTATTGATATGTGGAGACTCAACGGTCTCTTGCGCTCCATTGTTATTCTCAACATTCTCGGATGTCATTTTCAGATACTGCCACAAAACAAAGGTTAATTAACATATAACATATTATCCCTATACTTTGACCGACCAATTAAATACCAAATAAACTTAGGTAGGTCATACTAGTGAAGGAATTCTCCGTCTCTCCCCTCCTAGTTCTAGTCTCACATCTTAGCCAGGGATCATATCCCTAAGCTTTGATACCAACTGTGACGTCCCCAAAATAGGTATACATCACATATTCTGAGTCGCCAAATACATGGTACAGAATACAAATACAATCTTTAAATATAAAACATAAATAAGTCCTCAATACATTTATTAACACACTATTTCACAGAATAGTGAGGACTACTAATGCTATTCTCTGGACCATCACTGCTCCTCGACCGTCTCCCCGGCTATATTCTCATTTCACGAAGAGAAACGGTGAAAAAAGGGTGAGCTCAACTAGCCCAAGAAGAAATATTATGACTAAGATAATGCGAATAAATTATCATTAGCCTTCAACAGTGTTAAACTGATAAAATATAACAAACATCAAGTTTAACTGCAACGGAAAAACAATCCATTAGAAGAGTCAAGTAGAGAATAAAATCTACCATCTTCTATGATTTAAAAGGTTTTTCATGACTTTTATCGCTGGGACTCAACTTAATAAATAATCCACATCATCGAATCACCCCTGCACTACGGCCAAGGATATTCTTTAGTATGACGACCACAATTATCCATGCACTACGGGCCAAGAATATTTGTGTATTCATTAATGGTCATGATCATGCCAACAACTGTCCATCAATGCACTACGGGCCAATGAGGACTTTTACCACATCATTTGTAACATTACGGCCATGATTACACCGAATAATCCACGGTCATAATCATACCAAGTCCATCTATGCACTATGTGCCACGTAGATGACTTTCAAAAAAAATATAAACATGAGGATGATGACAATGATATAAGAATTCAATAAAACAAGTTCAAGAATTAATTTATCCAGGAACTAATAATGTCCAAATTGTCAACATAATACTGCTTTGTAGAGTAAAATTCAAGAATGCTCAGAAGAATATTTCCATGAAAAGATACTGGATGAAGCGTAATTATCAAGGATATTCCACTAATTTAATGGAGTATAGAAGTCAAAACTTTAACCAACTGAGTATAATAAAGAATGGAATAACAAAAAGAAATCATCATGCATGCGATTACGCAGATAGACAAAGTTATTCCAACAAAATACTAAATAACGGAACCAAGTCAAAGTAAATTACTAACCGATAGGATGTTCCAAATGTAATAATAAAGAATGGAATAACAATGAAATCACCATATATGCGGTACTTCGCATGTATAAAGTTATTCCAATGTAATGCTAATAAGGATTTAAATCAGTCCCCAGAAAGCATTGCATGATGGATATTCCAATGTAATAATAATAAAGATGGAACCAGTCCCACAGTAAAACGCATGCATGTGATATTCCAATGTAATAATATATAGACGGAATCAGTCCGGCAGTAAACACACATGATGTGATATTCCAAATGTAATAATAAAGAGGCGGAACCGAAGTCCGACGTAAAACGCATGTATGCATGGATATTCTAATGAATAGTAAAGATGGAATAATAGAAGAATGTCATGAAATATAGGGTAGCCCACGTAAAAAAGTTATTCTAACAAAATAATAAAGAATGGAATAACATAAGTTCTCTTCATGAATACAAAAGAATAACACCCCTTACGAAAGTACAACAAATAATATTTCCTACCTTAAGAAGAAAGTCTTTGGATATATAAGTAGTGAAGTAAAGGTAGAATACTTTCTTATTTCTCTCTATAGTTTATCTCTGTAGTTTTCGGTGAATTTGTAAGAAAATAATAAAGGAATGAGCTTCTATTTATAGAAAAATGGACCGCATAAGTAACTAACTCTCGAAGCGGTCCAGATTGATTTACTTTAATCGACGGTCCATATTTAAAGTAAAATCTTTTAAATAAAATATAATATATTCTATTTATAATCTAATAAAACGAATAACTTTTATAAAAGATTTTACTATGCAAAACACTATGCATAATAAAATATAATATATTCTAATTATTGAATAACTTTATAAAAGTATTCGCTTTATATAAAGATTTTTTCGTATTATTACATTAATAATACCAACAAAACTGAGTGACTTATCACGTAAACATCAATAATCAATATCGTGTGCTACTATGCAACCACGCATATTACTGTACTTTTACTACCGAGTAGTTCAACAGTATTAACGATAAAACTTCCGCCGTTATTTTCATAAAGTATTTTTGTCGTTTTCTCAATCCGACAACAATTCCGTTGTGGGGTCCACCAATGATTGTGCCGTTGTACAAATATTCTCTATTAAAACGAATATTCTCCGACCAATCGAATATTATATAACAACTTGTGTACTTTATAAAATTTATACATATTACCCACAACTATAACATTATATCAATTTCACTCCATAATATTCAAAAATAATATTTATAGAAAATTCATCTTTATTCAAAAAGTTGGGGTTTTACATTTAACATAACAAATGAACTTGATTTATAAACTTGAATAATGATAACAAGTAGGGTTAGGAAACTTGCCTCGTGCGTAGATTACACGTTAATTAAACTCGTTCCCTGATTTAAATCCCAGAATATAGATTTAGAAGAGATGATCAATGATGATCCTTTCACAAATGATTGATGATTACACACTCACAATTCCTCTCAAACTTCTCAATTTTCCCTCTGTGAACTCACAATTTTGCTCTGCTTATTTTCTAGACTTAGCAATCAACTGAAAAGAAAAGAAGACGCCGTATTCAAATAAACTTATGCGTTGTGGAGAGTGAGGTCGCCATCATCATGGGTTAACCGCTCCCAACCTCCACTAATGTTATGTTTGGATAGCCTTAAAAGGCTTATACTCAATTAATTTAATAAACTCTTTTATCATATAGTTTAAATAATGTTACACCCTTACACAATAATTCAAATATTTTATTTAATTTAATTTAACTAAAATATAATAATTTATTAATAATTCACATAATCATATAATTAATTTTCTCATTAATTAATAATATTAAATTATTAATCTCTAATTAATTATTACATAAATTAAAATAACATTAGGCTTATTAAATATTTCATTTAATTCAATAAGCTCACATAAATACATACTTGAATAATAATTATTCTCCACATTAATTTAATAAATATAACACATATAATTAAATTAATCTATCACGATTACATCAATTAATTATTTAATCTAATAATTAAATCATCGAAAATATTTATTTAATTCAATAAATATTAAAATTAAATTACAAAAATCTCGTTTGTCACAAATGTAATTCATAACACATTATTATTATTCAATACAATTGGCGAGATTATCCTATTCTTCTGGTTCTTTGAGAACTCTCAAATTATTCATGGTTTGTCTATAAATGTTCAACTTGACTTATCATACAACAATACATAGTTGTGTGTTGTGTGTTGTGTGTGGCGTCTTCTACTGCATCAATCGTTGATTGTACTGCTTACATATAAGCGAGGGGTCAATGTGTCATTGATGTTTCATTCAACGCAACTTTCTTGCGCGGTCGATTGTACCAAGGTTCTCGTCTCAAGATAGACGTTGGGTTAAGGTGCCGTGAGCGTTTCACCTTACGACTTTACTAAAAATGATACAGGCGACGACCACCTCACGCAAGCTTGACGTGGTGTCTATCACCTTCACCCTGAGTAACTTTTCTAGAGTCATCCTGAGCCCGCTCCACCCGACTCAAATCATACTTCATTGTGTGGTGTCAAATGCATGAGTGATCATCTTGTGTTCAACCTAACTCAACTCTACTTGCTCCACCGCATGGATTCAGTAACACGCGGCCTGCGTCTGCTCCACCCTGGAGTGTCAACCTGATACTTGGGCCCATCGAACCATGAACTTTGATGCCGCTTGTTGGGAATTAAATTAATGCAAACCACATAATAAAATAATTTGAAATAAAACAACAAAAGATTTAATGTGGAAATTCCTTAAAGGGAAAAACCACAGGTCAAACTCCGAATCTCCACTATAACAAAATAGTGGGCTTACAATAATCTTCACAAGTTAATTATATGCCCTAAAACTTGAGGTTCCACAATACCCGACACAATTTTTTTCACGGACTAAAAGTTGCAAAACCCTCCCACCATAATACAAGTTTTTTGCACGGAATATTAAATTTGCGAAAAAATCCTTTCCCTTTCCCTCACACAAACACAAAAACACACTCACACCTTCGTCTTCTTATTCAAAATAGGACACATTTCTTTTTATAATAGCAATTTTTTATGAATAAGATTCGACGAGTAACTCCACAACTATTAAGAAACTTCTTAAATTTTATTTAGATATGAAGTTAAAGTATTCAGAAATTCGAGTCAAAGGAAGAATAACTACAAAAAATAGGTCATAGGCGACGACCTTATTAGCGGCGGCAGGAGTCCCGTCGCTAATAGTGTCATTATCGACGGCCTAACCGTCGCCCATATGTCCCATCGAGAATGACCATTGCCGGGTCCAAATTTTGGTGGGAAATATTTTGCGCGCGTGGGAAAAGTCATAGGCGACGGTAGGACCATCGCCAGTGCCGTCGAGAATGAGTCATAGACGACGGGGGTACGAGCGACGGCTAGGCCGTCGAGAAAGAGTCTTTTTTAAAAGCCCTAGGCTTGACGAGAATGACTACTTTCTTTTCCCTCCCTACTGAGTTTCCCTCCCTACTGTATCAATCCGACGCCTTTCTTCTCCCCTCTGGCGACTCTCCCCCCTCCTGCCACCTCAGGCGACTCTCCCCCCTCATGCCACCTCCAGCGACTCTCCCCCCTCATGCCACCTCCGGTGACTCGCTCTCTTCTCCCCTCCGGCGACTGATCTCCCCCTCATGCCACACCTTTTGGCGACTCCCCTCTCCTGTCATACCTCCGGCGACCCTCCCCTCTCCTTCCGGTAAGCTCCACATCTCCTTCTTCTTTGCTTCTTTCCAATTACTGCTCGACGAATATATATGTACCATACTGTTGTATTTTTAATTGTTTTTTTTTTCATTTTGAAAATACTTAAAATTTTGTTTTTCATTTCGTTATTGGATTGTGAATGGATATATTTCCTTTCAGTTGGAGTTGGAGTCGAATTTCAGTATTAATGTGCAATTGGACAGTCATTTGTAAATTGCTTGCAATTTGTAGGTTAATTTTATTTAAAATCTTAGCACCTGCATGTGCGTACTGGTGTGATTGCCCTAATTTACCTATGGAAATTGTACTTTTATGAAATTAGAGTTTAAAAGGGCTCTAAGGTGGAGGAGACTTGGTATAATGACACTCATACATAATTTTGTGTAATGATGAGTGCTAAGAAGTAGATGAATAATTGCCAGTGATATTGATGAATAAATATGTTTGTCGTGAATGTTTGGGGTGGATAATTTTGTTTTTAGCTTTTAGCTTGTTTGTTTGATTTTCATCATTCGGTAAGAAGGTATGGATAAATTTTGAAAATAATAAATCTTATAATTAGTAATACTATTGAGATAGTTTATAATTTTCGTTATTGTAATGTCTAAAATTTAGTTTCTAAAATTAAGGAAAATATTCAAAATTTAATGGGTGTGTGTGTATATATATATATATATATATTTTATTTTTGGAATTTCTAGAAAAAACATTTAAAGTAAACCATGAGCTTGGCTCAGTGAATTACCTTTACGGGAAATGTAAGTTCTCAAATCTTACATAGATTTTCAATCAAGTTTGTGGAATGCTCAAGCACCAAAGCATGCATAATTTCATATAGTTTAGGAAGCTTAGAAACCCGTTTGAGATTCACTTAGTAGGAGTGAATATCAAATAGTCCCCATTTTGGGACTGTTCTTGTATGTTGTGGGAGCAGATGTGCGATATTTGGGAGGGCGAGGCGTTCAAGAAGATGTCAAGACAACGTCACAATTGCCTCGAACAGCAGTAAGTCTCTCCTACATTTGACTCGGGAGTCAGTCGTGCGACCTCTACTGGGAGAGACTCGAGGCGAGTCTAAAGCACCGATGTGAAACCCCAGATTTTATGAATAAAAATTTAATTTTCTCGAAATATTTTTTTTAATATTATGGTGTGGATTTGAGATAATGTTATAGTTGTGGGTAATATTTATAAATTTTGAAAAGTATGCAAGTTGTTGTATAATATTCGATTGGTCGGAGAATATTCTTTTTGTCGAGAAATATCCGTACGATGGTACAATCATTGGTGGACCCAACAACGGAATTATTGTCGGATTGAGAAAATGACAAAAATATTTTTATGAAAATAACGACGGAAGTTTTACTGCTAAAAGCTATTTGAAACACTCGGTATTACAAAAATAAGATGTCTGGCGTGGTTGCCTAGTAGCACACGGTATTGATTATTGATGGTTACGTGATAAGTCACTCATTTTTATTTTATTAGTATTATTAATGTAATAAAACTGAAAAACTTTTTATATAAAATGAATACTTTTATAAAGTTATTCTATAAATAAAATATATTATATTCTATTATGCATAGTGTTTTGCATAGTAAAAATCTTTTATATAAAATAGAATACATTTATAAAGTTATTCTATAAATAGAATATATTATATTTTATTATGAATAGTGTTGCATAGTGCCTGCATAGTGTTTTGCATAGTAATTTTTTTTTATATAAAATAGAATACTTTTATAAAGTTATTTATTTTATTAGATTATAAATAATGTTAGTTCCTAGTTGGCACAATAGTTATCTAGAAGGGGGGTTGAATAGATATTTAAAAAACTTTTTATTTTAAACTTGTTCTTTAATGATGATTAAAACTTAGCGGAATTTAGGTTTGTTTTAATCTTCTTTACAAAGTAGTGGAGTTATGAGAGTGAGGCAGTTGTAGCAGTTATGACAGATATAGCAGTTATAGTATGAATGTAAAAGACACAGTCGTTTTTAAGTGGTTCAGAGCACTTAAAGCTCCTAGTCCACTCTTCTACTCAACGAGTAGGATATCCACTAAGGATGTCTTTTACAACTTCTGAATCACACAGATTCCTTCTAGATCAGCAGTCTAGGAACTTCTTAGTTCACTCTTGAACTCTCCAAGTCCAGCAGACTTGGCTTTCTTACAGTTCACTACAAGCTCCTCAAGTCCAACAGACTTGGTACTCTTCTTCAGTTGGTTGATAATATTGAGTTCTTGATGGTTGCTACTCAGTTGTTGTTTAAGCACTTGTTCGAAAGAACTGAGTAGCTGAGCAAGCTTTGCAATATCTCAGATCGTAGAGTTGAGCTTGAGAGCTGTTCACGTTGTTTGTTCAATGTTTACTTAGTTCTCTCTCATCTGTCTGATCTGCATATATGTGATCTTAAAAACTATCCGTTGGATCCATCCGTTGAGGTATTAAATGCATTTGACTTTTCTGATCTTTTATGGAGACATTTTTGCATATCTTTCAAAGCGCATTACGCCCTTGACACGTGCAGATCGCTTTCTCACCTAACACCTGAAAAGGTGTTTTGCCCCCTTACCAATGGTACTTTCCTTAGCTTCTTCAATACGCTTCTTTGTTGCATACTAATGATATTTCATATTACTCTGGGACTGATGAGTGCTGCAACGTCTAGAATCCATTTCTCATATGTTGGAATCTGTTTTCACACAAATCATGAGGCTCAACGTTTTCTGACATAAGACAGATGCTCTACGATTCATATCATGATACTCTACGATTGGATCGTAGTGTCTTATCATCTTGGTGCCCGTCCGATCTTTATCGGTGAGAGCACTACGATTCTTCTTAAACCTCTCGCTTTTACGATCTTTACTTGCTCGTGTTGTTGTTCTACGCTTTAGAGAGCACACTACGATCGTTAACTTGTAAACTCCATGTTTCCTTCAGCACACTACGATCGTTGAGATGGCTCGGCAAATGTTGGGACCACTCTACGATTTCCGAAGAGTCCCTTCAAGGCAGACACACTACGATCTTCGAAGCTCTACGTTTTCTACCTTGACTTCTGCAATGTTGATTAGTTGATACACTACAATTTCTTCGAAGCCTATCTATTACATCTCAAGATTAACCTAACAGCTTTGATCTTTCTATCTATACATTCTATTACATAATGATACACGTTAAGAGCTTAGATCAACCTAACAAATTTGATCTATCACTAAGTCCTCGTACATATCTTACTTGAAGGACTTTACAAATAATCATGAGCATATACATTAAAATATCAAATCATAATATGCATTCTCCTAACAATCTCCCCCTTTTTGATGTTGACACAACCAAGGAGATTTGTTGCCATGATTATTAGTGTCTAGATGCATTTGCAGAAAATTTAAACATGACTTAGTATTTCAGTGAGCAGCTGAAATTTCTAGAGAATAAGCATGAATTTATTGATGTTCAAGAAATATTACAGTTTAACTTTACATCAATAAGAATTTAAAGTTTCAACTTATCTCTATTTCTTTGACCTTTTCCTTGGAGGATTGGCATACTCCTCAGCCCTTCTTTTCCTGCTAGCTTCATCTCTTCTGGCTAACTCTTCCAGCTCACTTGGACTTACTATCGGATTGTGATCATGCCTATTCATGAATGCTGGATCTCCAATTGGCATTCTCAGGCTTGTGGTGGTCACATTAGGTGAGCTGATAGTTGGCCCTTGATTTAAAGGCTGAGCCATCAAGACTTCCTGCTGATCAGATCGTTGAGTCTGATTGCTTGATCGTGCAGTCTGTTGGTGGAACTGTCTTGCAGGAGGGCTTCATGAAAATGGTCCTCTTCCTCTTTCTTGGTTTCCTTGACCTCCTCTGCCTCTGCCCTGATCACCCTGAGCTTGAACTCCTTTCCCTTTATTCTCCCCCTTTATGTCAGCATCAAGGGTTCGAATGTTTGCAGAAAGTCGATTCACTCCTTGGACAAGCTCGTTCAGTTGGCTTTGTGTCTGAGTAATGTCTTCTCGACATTCCTTGATCTGTTTTTCAAATCTAGCTTTTTTGTTTCGGAGTGCAGTGAGAACAATGTCATTCTGTTGTTTCTGATTAACATAAGATTTCTGGAAATCGTGGACTGAGGATTTCAAGTTGATGATGTTCTCCAGCTTAAGTTTATTTTGAACTTCTTGATTTTTCTGCATTTCAAGAACAGCCTCTCTTTCCTTGGCGGCTATCTGGAAGTGAATCTCATCTCTGTCCTTCATGCTCTTAAGAATTTCTTGGATAATTTCCCTCAGCTTCTTTGTAAGCTCAGCATTCATAGTGCCAGGAAAATTATTTGCAGCTGTGATCATTTGATTTAGCCGGATATGAATGAGGCCGGAGTGAGATTCTAGGCTTTCTTCTATGTTCTTGACCATGTCCTTGGTTGCTTCCTTCAGGTCATCCTTTATGGGCAGATTTGGGAGAGCATCATTGGTTTGAGGATTGCTGAATGGAGGGGATTCTTTCTGAGACTGATCTTGCATTGAGTAGAGAGCAAGATAAAGACTGAAATAGTCGTTTGAGGAGGAGGATGGTATGTCTGATGGAGGGGCCTGAGTTTCAATGTTTGGACTAAGGGGCTCTACGATTTCTATTTGGGACTCTACGGCTGGGCTAGAGTTATGGATCGTAGAGATGGTGGTTTGTGGGAGCAAAATGAAGTTGGCTGTATTTGGTTCTTGATTCTGAAATTTTGAGATTACATGGCGGAAATTAATTCTTGGATTGAGAATCACTTCCAAGCATCGAGGGAATTCATAGAATTGACTAAATGAGGATGATGGCAGGTGATTAATTCTGAATTGGGCGGGGATAGACAATACCTCAATTTTATCTTTTGAGGAAGAGGTGTTGGTAATCAAATTCTTTGCAAAGTGGAATCTCCCTGGGAATCCATGAGCCAGCACTGAGATGGCCGGATATTCTTTGAAACTCCAGAACATGTGATCCCAAGAGTTGTTGATTTGGGCTTGATGGTATGGCATCATGGGTAGGTATGAGAACATCTGATTGTATAGGTAGCTTCTATACCCATCTCTGCCCACACCAGTGATCTGAAGGTCATCATCATCTTCCTCTTCTCTGTCTTCGTTAGAGGACTCCATTATCTCAATGGGCTCTTGATGATCTGGCACTGGTTCCTTTTCATTTCTGGCAGGGACATCCTCTTCTGCCATAGAGATATCTTGAGGCTCCCCCTCAATTTGATCATCTTCTGGTAAGCTCATAAGCTCCCCCTCAATTGGAGTATCTTCTTGAGTTTCAGGCATTTCCCCCTCAGCTGGTGTATTCTCTATCATGAGAATTTCAGGGATCTCCCCCTCAGCTGGAGCATTGTCCTCTTGACTAGCTCTGGATATTTCCTTCTTAGCAACCATACTCTTTGCTTCCTTCTCGAGCACCTTTTTATTTTCAAGAATGTACTTCTTAACTAGCTTTCTCCTTGCTTTGCTAGGTTTAGCCACAACTTCAAGACTCTCTTGAATCTTAGCTTTGTCTTGTTCAACAGCCAATATGCTTGAAGCAGCTACCTCCTTGTCTGCTATGCTTGGTCTGGTCTCCACGAACAGTAGAGACTCTACGATTGAGGTGACTGATGGCCTTTTGGACTTATGATCAACTTTGTTTTTCTTCAGGATCTGGGATATGGTAGCCTGATCCTCATCTGCTTCATCTTGCTATTGTTTTCTCCTTAGCATCCTCAGAGTCTCTATATCAGAGGACTCTACAGGTATATCAGTAGTAGATCCTTGAGGCTCTTCCACCTGTCTAGCCCTTAGCTTCCTCTTGCCCTTGCTTTTTCTGGTAAGGACAGAGGGTTCTTCTTTGTTGATTTCTTCTTCGATCTCCTTGACCACAGACATGTTTCCTAGAATGCCTGAGTTCTTCAGATCCCCAGTTCTTCCACTGGACTCAGTTATCATTCGTACATACTCAGCAGGGTTCCTTTTCCAGTTTTCAAATAAGCTCTTTGGGTCATTCTTGATTTGGGTTGATGGCTTCTCCTTCTTCATCCCCAATTTTGTCACCCAAAGTCTGATTATAGAATGATACTTAAGAAACGCCCATATAGCATCTTACGAGGGCTTTTGATTTCTTGAGTTGATGATCCACTTGCCAATCCACTCGAGTAATATAGCTCCATAGTTGAGTTGTATACCATAATACATGGCGTTCATGAGCTTAAGTTGAGCTTCATTCACCGAAGTCATAACTTCGAGCTCTTCAAAGATATACATTTCCCAATAATATCACTAAAATTCGTACCTCTATGGGAACTCCTTCTTCTTGTACCACTTTCACAGAGGGTTTTTCTTGTGATGCATTTTCTTAGTCCCTCTTGGAAGTCTACGGTATCTAAGTGTGGATGCCCTTTATTTTTTGAGACCTAGGGCAAGATTGAAGTCCTCCGCCTTCACCGATTTCTCTCCCCTTACTTTTGTAGTGATGGTGTTGTTTTCAAACACACCATTCTTGTAGAACTCTTTTACCAGTTTGGGATATATCAGTGTGTCTTCGCCCAGAGCCTCTTCAAGACCCTCCTTCTTCAGTAGCGCCAGGGTCTTGTGAAATTTTGGTGGAGCTGTCTTGAACTCGTCAAAGTAGAGTCTGTAGCCTGAGATAACATTGGATGACGCCATTGATTTTCTAACTGGAAGTGAGATTCTACTGAGCATTCTTCTGAGTTAGGGCTTTTGCTTTGAGAGAGAGAGAGAGATAAACTTTTGAACTTCATATTTCAAAAATACGATTTCAATTTGTACTTGTAACTTCCCTCTCTCCTTTTTTGCTCAGTGGGACATGTGTCGACTTTTGCTTGGCTCTACTATTTTGTCAGTTGATGATTGTACTGATTTGCCCTTGGCTTCTTCAGAGATGAGGTGTCCTTAGGGAGGACTACGATCATTGAGGTAGTCTTATGATCGTTGAGTCTGTCCTACGATCGTCGAGTCTGTCCTACGATCGTCGAGTCTGTCCGGCATTCGTTGAGTCTGTCCTTTATTCGTCAAGTCTGATCAGCACTCGTTGAGTCTGTCCTACGATCGTCGAGTCTGTCCGGATCCTTGTGATGAGTTTTTGACTAAGCATTCTTTTTAAGGTAACTTAGGAAGGGCTAACCTCTTGAAGAAATTCAAGGGTTAGGTTTGTTCATAAGGCACCTCTTAGAGAGATTGCTTTGTTATGAAGCTTGTCATCACGGGATGTAATTTTTTTTTGTTGATGGGGCTTGTGTCATCGTTGAGTCTGCACTACGATGGTTGAGTCTTTGCTACGATCGTTGAGGTAGTTGTCTTTTCAGCTCTACGATCGTGAACTTTCTTTGATCATGTCTACGATTTTGAGTTCAGCCTTTGTATTTGTCATGGTTAGCACAATCTAGAGCATATATCTCACGGTTGTAGATTTAGCATGCCTAGCTCACTTATTAACTTATTAAATCGGGATTCATCTAGTGGTTTTGTTAAAACATCAGCAAGTTGATTTTCAGTAGGGATGTATTGTAAAGATATAGTTCCATTTTGCACATGATCCCTAATGAAGTGATACCTTATTTCTATATGCTTAGTCCTAGAATGCATACTTGAGATTATGAGTTATTGCTATGGCACTTGTGTTATCACGTTGAATGGGAATAGATTTGAAATCAAACCCATAGTCACTAATTGATTTCTCATCCATAGGATCTCGAGTACAAGAAATGCCCGGTAATGAATGTATTAAACTTCTGCAGATTAAAGTAGACATTGAGTTTTGTTTTTTGCTAAACCAGGACACTAGTCTGTTTCCTAGCGATTGATAGGTGCCACTGGTACTCTTTCTATCAATTTTTTATCCTATAAAATCAGCATCTGTGTATCCTGTTAGTTCAAATGAGGATTCCTTGGGGTACCAAACCCCAGGTAAGGTGTACCCTTGAGATACCTGAAGATCCTCTTTACAGCAGATAAATGTGACTTTTTAGGGTTAGCCTGAAATCTAGCACATATGCATGTTGCAAACATTATGTTTGGTCTACTGGCAGTTAGGTATAAAAGAGAACCTATCATACCTCTGTATTGAGTTATATCAATACTCTTACCTTTTTCATCTTTGTCAAGCTTGGTTGCAGGAGCAATTGGTGTTTTCATGGGAGAGGCTGATTCCATGCCATACTTCTTAAGTAAGTCTTTGATGTACTTGGCTTGGTTTATAAAAATTCCTTCATCGATCTGCTTACTTATATTGCATCGAGAAGAAATTCAACTCACCCATCATGCTCATTTCAAACTTGCTCTGCATTAGCTTAGAGAATCTCTTGCATAACTTTTTGTCAGTAGAACCAAAAATAATATCATCAACATATATTTGAACTAATAAGACTTTGTCTTTATGCTTTCTAAGAAACAGTGTGGTATCTACTCTACCTCTAGTGAACCCATTTTCAATTAAGAAGTTAGTTAGTGTTTTATACCATGTTCTAGGTTCTTGTTTAAGACCATATAAAGCTTTATCTAATCTATAGACATAATTGGAAAGAGATGGATTGATGAAACATGGAGGTTGCTCTACATAGACTTCTTCTTGGAGTTCTCCATTTAGAAATGCACTCTTGACATTCATCTGAAAGACTTTGACCTTCATGTGGGCAGCAAAGGCAAGAAAGATTCTTATGGCTTCTAGTCTGGCAACATGTGCAAATGTCTCATTGTAGTCGATACCTTCTTCTTGAGAATAGCCCTTTGCCACTAATCTTGCCTTATTTCTAGTTATGACCCCATCTTCATCCATTTTGTTTCTGAAGACCCACTTAGTTCCTATCACAGGATGACTCTTTGGTCTTGGTACCAATCTCCATACTTTGCTTCGTTCAAATTGGTTGAGTTCTTCCTGCATGGCTTCTATCCAACTGGAGTCTTCCATAGCATCCTCTATCTTCTTTGGTTCTATTTGTGATAGGAAGCTTAGATAAAAGCATTCATTCTGAGTAGTAGCTCTTATTTTGACTCTATCACTCGAATCTCCAATGATTAGATCCTGAGTGTGATCTCTGGCCCATCTGTTACCGGTTGGGACATTTGTCCTGATGCCTTCTTGTCTTAAGTCTTCAAGATCTATTTCTTCTTCTTGATGTGGAGGTTCACTGTCTTGCATAGATCTCTCTACGATCACATTCTCATGCTCTACGAAATCACTGTCTGGCACTACGATCATAGTGTTGAGCTCGACGACTTCATTAATGAATGTCTCGCTTTTATCGATCGTAGTGTGTTTTGAGCCTTTATTTTGTCTAAGTCAGTTTCATCAAAGATGATGTGTATTGAGACTTCAACATTAAGTGTCTTCTTGTTGAACACTTTGTAAGCCTTACTGTCTGTGGCATATCCAAGAAAGATTCCTTCGTCTGACTTGGGCTGAAATTTTGTCAGGTACTGCTTTCCATTGTTGAGAATGTAGCATGCACAACCGAAAACATGAAAGTAGCTGACACTTGGCTTTCTTCCTTTCCACAGTTCCTAGGGCGTCTTCTTGATCGTAGAGTGTATCAGTGACCTGTTCTGCGTGTAGCATGCAGTGTTGACAGCTTCTGCCCAGAAGTATTCAGACAGATGTGTTGCTGCAAGTAGAGTTTTTCTAGCCACTATCAAAGTTCTGTTCTTTCTTTCAGCTACTCCATTTTGTTGAGGAGTTCATGGAGCTGAGAAGTTATGACTTATCCCATTGTCTGTGCAGAACTGGTCCATTTTTGAGAAGTCGAATTCTCTGCCGTGATCACTCCTTATGGCCTTGATTTTCTCTCCTTTCTCGTTCATCACCAGTCTGCACATCTTGATTAATTGAGAGCTCGTTTCATCCTTTGAAGTTAGGAAGAATACCCATGTGAATTTGGTGTAGTCGTCGACTATAACTAGAGAGTATCTTTTTCCTCCAAGACTAGTTGTTGGAATTGGCCCAAATAGATCCATGTGAAGCAACTGCAAGGGCTTGTCGATAGAGTTGGCAGTTTTGCTTTTGAACGAGCTTCTGGTTTGCTTTCCAAGCTGACAGGCATTGCATGGCCTTTCTTTTACGAAGTTGAACTTTGGTAGGCCAGCTACGAGATCTTTTGATGCCAGTTTGGACATGCTCTTGAAGTTTAAGTGAGACAACAATCAAATCATAGCCAACTCATTTCTTGAGATGCTTTTGCCGAAAACATATTGTCTCATCCGAGCTTAGTTGACCAAGATCCCTTTGTGTAGACATTTCTTTCTCTTGTCCGGTTAGCTTTACAGCAGATGTCTTCAGATCTCTGACTTGACATTGGTTGTTGAGGAATGTCACTTGATGACCCTTGTCGCAGAGTTGACTGATGCTTAGAAGGTTGTGTTGCAGACCTTCTACATATGCTACCTTGCTGAAAGATACTTCATGCACCATTGCCAGCAGAGCCATATCCTCTTGTCTTGCCCGAGCCGTTGTCTCCAAAGTTGACTGAGGGGCCCTTCTTTTCTATGTAGTTAGATAAGAGGGCTTTATTCCCGGTCATGTGTCTTGAGCATCCACTGTCCAGATACCATGTAGTGATCGTGGAGCTCTTTTCCTGTCAAGATATTGAACCTTCATTTTGGTACCCATATTTGCATGGGTCCTTCTTTGTTAGTGCCTTTGGGGACCCAAATCCGGTTAATCTTGGGTCTCATATGCATGAAATTATAATAACACTTGGCGCCTTGTGACCATATTTATTGCATACAAAACACCTAGTATGATGCATGCCAGTGTGTGTATGATGATTCATCCTCCATTTGGACTTGTGTGGTTTTTTAATTATCCTTCTGTTAAACCGATTCTCATTTTTCCACGTGTCCCTGGATTTCATAAATAGTGATGAGTGTGCCTTACCTCTACTGTACCTTCTCAGTTGATTCGTAGAGTTGGTCTTGCTTGACTCTACGATTCTTCTAGGTTGGTGAGTAGAAGTTAGGTTACTCTTCTCTTTTATGAACTCCAGACCAGCATGAGATCCTTTATTCCTATGAGTAAGAATAGAGACAGTAGGACAAGGTTGAACTTGTTCTTCCTTCTGTGAGGATTTCACAAAGGTAATGCTTCTACTGAAACTTGAGGCATTACTAGTGCTAGTTTCCTTTATCTTTTCCACACAAGGCTCTGAGATGGATTCCCCAAAGCTTAGGCCTGTTTTGTCGAATGTGCTTCTCTGACTAGAGAGCAGGCAATCCATGGATGATGAGGATTTGTTCCATGTAGAGATAGTCTTTTCTAGATCCTCAATTTTAGAGGTTAGATTAGACTCTCTTTGTGCATTGAGTTTTGTCTGTCTTAAGGTCTCATTCTCAGCCTCAAGCTTGGAGAAAAGATTAGTACTTAGAAGGGCTATTTCAAGCTCTCCTTATACTTTCTTCTTCTCCTCTTGAAGAAGTAAATGATCCTTAGACAAAACTCTGAACCACTTCATATATTGATGTAGATCAGTGGTTATGCCATGCAGTGCAGTTCTTAAGTCATTTATATCTACATCAGGTGAGTTGAAGTCAAATACCTCATCGAGACTTACATCATGTATGTTGAGGTTTTGTTTGTCCTTTGCATATTTGGCCATTAAAGCGCAGATTGGCCATTTGTGGTTCTTCTTCATCTTGAGTCGACATTGAGTCATTATCCGAATCACTCCATGATCCTCCAGCCTACTGTGCCTTTGTCTCTCTTACGAGGCCTTTTGTTTCCTTTGTATTCCTTCTTTGCATGTTGTTTCTTCTTTAGTTCTTCTCTTAGAGGTTTGTTGCGATTGGCAATGAAGTGGCGAAACTTCTCTGCGGTTGTAGCATAGATCATTTATTTGCTCCTGGCTCTTGTAATTCTTGACCTTCTTTGGCTTGCTGATTTTACCTTGACGCATGAATCTTCTCAGTCTTTTTACCAGCATAGCAAGGTCTTTATTCGTCTTCATCATAATCAGAGTCAATCTCAATGTTGACCTTTGATGCACTTTCAGTTGCCTTGAGAGCAACACCCTTATCCTTCCTTCTTCCTTCCGATGGGGTTTATTTCGTTGAGTAAGCTCCGATTCAGTATGTCGGGAGATTTCCATATATATTTGTTGATTTGTCATCTCGTGAAGATTCTTTGACTCTCTTATAGCAGTGGTTTTAGCATCCCACTTGCTCGGTAGGGCTCTCATGAACTTTATGATCAAATCTTTGTTAGGATAGATCTTCCCATATGCTCGTAGAGAGTTGAGGAGAACATTGAATCTCTCATAGGTGGCAGTCACGTTCTCTCCTTTAACATGAGCAAACATCTCATACTGCTGTGTTAGAAGAGATTGTTTATTTTCTCTGACTTCTTTAGTTCCTTCGTGCATGATAAACAATGCTTCCCAAACCTCCTTAGATGTTTTGCTGTTGACGACGTTTTCAAACAGATCATCTTCTAAGGATTGGAATAGGATGTTCTTGGCCTTTTTGTCAAGTTGGATAGCTCTCTTCTCGTTGTCTGTCCATTCTTCTTTAACCTTGATTTACATTCTGCTTGGATCATCAGTGGTTGGTGCAAGCTTTGTTGGAATATAGGGCCCATTTTGAACGGTCTCAAATAGATCTTCATCTATTGAGTCCATGTAAGCTTGCATCCTTACTTTCCAGTTTGCAAATTTATCCTTGTTGCACATTGGTGGCTTGATGCCTCCTCCAGTTCTAGATTCGCTTGGTACGTGTGCCATTGGATCTACTAAAGCTTGTAAACTGTATAAATAGAACCTGCTCTGATACCAATTATTAGTTCCTAGTTGGCACAATAGTTATCTAGAAGGGGGGTTGAATAGATATTTAAAAAACTTTTCGTTTTAAACTTGTTCTTTAATGATGATTAAAACTTGGCAGAATTTAGGTTTGTTTTAATCTTCTTAACAAAGCAGTGGAGTTATGAGAGTGAGGCAGTTATAGCAGTTATGACAGATATAGCAGTTATAGTATGAATGTAAAAGATGCAGTCGTTTTTTAAGTGGTTGAGCACTTAAAGCTCTAGTCCACTCTTCTACTCAACGAGTAGGATATCCACTAAGGATGTCTTTTACAACTTCGAATCACACTGATTCCTTCTGACTGTGATCTAGGAACTTCTTAGTTTCACTCTTGAAGTCGTATTCAAGTCCAACAGACTTGGTACTCTTCTTGATTGGTTGATAATGTTGAGTTCTTGATGGTTGCTACTCGATTCTTTGTTTAAGCACTTGTTCGAAAGAACCGAGTAGGCTGAAAGCAAGCTTTGCAATATCTCGGATCGTAGAGTTGAGCTTGAGAGTCGTATTCACGTTGTTTGTTCAATGCTTGCTTAGTTCTTTCTCATCTGTCTGATCTGCATATATGTGATCTTGAAAACTATCCGTTGGATCCATCCGTTGAGGTATTAGATGAATTTTACTTTTTTGATCTTTGATGGAGACATTTCTGCACATCTTCGAAAGCGCATTACGCCCACTCGACTGGTAGATCGCTTTCTCACCTAACACCTGAAAAGGTGTTTTGCCCCCTTACCAATGGTACTTTCCTTAGCTTCTTCAATACGCTTCTTTGTTACATACTAAGGATATTTCATATTACTCTGGGACTGATGAGTGCTGCAACGTTTAGAATCCATTTCTCATATGTTGGAATCTGTCTTCACACAAATCATGAGGCTCGACGTTTTCTGACATAAGACAGATGCTCTACGATTCATATCATGATACTCTACGATTCAGATCGTAGTGTCTTATCATCTTGGTGCCTGGTCTGATGCTATCAGCCGAGAGCACTACGATTCTTCTTAAACCTCTGCACACTACGATCTTCACTTGCTCGTGTTGTTACTCTACGTTTCTGAGAGCACATTACGATCGTTGACTTGTAAACTCCATGTTTCCTTCAGCACACTACGATCGTTGAGATGGCTCGGCAAACGTTGGGACCACTCTACGATTTTCGAAGAGTCCCTTCAAGGCAGACACACTACGATCTTCGAAGCTCTACGTTTTCTGCCTTGACTTCTGCAATGTTGATCAGATGATACACTACGATTTCTTCGAAGCCTATCTATTACATCTCAAGATCAACCTAACAGCTTTGATCTTTCTATCTATACATTCTATTACAGAATGATACACGTTAAGAGCTTAGATCAACCTAACAAATTTGATCTATCACTAAGTCCTCGTACATATCTTACTTGAAGGACTTTACAAATAATCATGAGCATATACATTAAAACATCAAATCATATTATGCATTCTCCCAACAAATAGAATATATTATATTTTATTTAAAAGATTTTGCTTTAAATATGGATCGTCTGATTAAAAGTAAATCAATCTGGTCCGTTCATGAATTAGTTACTATGCAGTCCATTCTCCTATAAATAGAAGCTCATTCCTTTATTATTTCTTACGAATTCACTGAAACTCTAGAGAGAGAAACTATAGAGAGAGTTCTTCTTCTATAATCTTGAGCATATTTCTTTAGAGTTTAAGAAAGCTTTGAGTGTAGTGCAAGTTTTCTTCAAGTATATCCCCGCCCTACCAATCGAAATACTCTTTCTTTCAAAGGTAAGGGATATTATTTGTTGTACCCGTAAGGGGTATTATTCTTTCGTATTCATGAAGAGAGCTTCTGTTATTCCATTCTTTATTATTATGTTGGAATAACTTTGTTTTATCGCAAGCACCGCATACATGGTAAAATTCTTCTCGTTATTCCATTCTTTATTATTACGTTGGAATAATCATGCATGCATCTTGATCTATCGCATACGGTGAATTCTGTTGTTATTCCATTCTTATTATTCTATTGGAATAACCTGTTTATGCGAAGTACCCCATACATGGTGAAATTCATCGAATATTCCGTTCTTTATTATTCAGTTGGAATATCCGCATGCATGCGTTTTACTTTGGGACACGGTTCCATTATTTATTATTCGTCGGGATATATCTGCATGCGTGCGCTTACGCCGACCGGGTTCCATTATTTATTATTCATTGGGAATAACTCGTATGCATGCGGTCTATCGCACGCGTGGTGAATCCTTACGTTATTCCATTCTTTATTATTCTCGTTGGAATAACTCGCATCATGTGGATTTTCACATGCATGGTGAATGATCCTTCGTATTCATTCCTTATTAAATTGTGGAAATGATCTGTCTACGTGAATTACCGCATGGCGGGCGAAAATCCATTTACAGTTTCATATATTCTATTGTACGCTTTTGGTTAAAGCTTTGACTTCTATACTCCATGAAATTAGTGGAATATCCTTGATATTTGCGCTTCATCCAGTATCTTTTCATGAAAATATTCTTCTGAGCATTCTTGAATTTTACTCCACAAAGAAGTATCATGTTGACATTTGGACGTTATTGGTTCCTGGATAAATTAATTCTTGAACTTGTTTTATTGAATTATTATGTCATTGTCATCATCCTCATGTTTATATTATGTTGAAAATCATCTATGGCCTGTAGTGCATAGATGGACATGGTATGATTATGACGAGGATTATTCAAGATAATCATGGTAGTAATGTTACAAATGATGTGAAAAAATCCTCATTGGCCCGTAGTGCATTGATGGACGCTTTTGGTATGATTATGGCTATGGATTCTCTTCGCCAAGGGTGCAAAGATGAATTGTTTTATGGCATGATCGGGACCAGATTGATGAAAACATGATTATCTTTGGCCGTAGTGCATGGATAATTCGTGGTCGGATACTAAAGAATATCCTTGGCTTTCAGTAAAAGGTGGATGATTTGATGATGTAGATTATTTATTGTCGAGTCTCGTGATAAAAGTAATGAAAAACCTTTTAAATCATAGAAGATAGTAGATTTTATTCTCTACTTGACTCTTCTAATGGATTGCTTGTTCCGCTGCAGTTAAACTTGATGTTTATTATATTTTATCAGTATAACACCGTTGAAGGCTAACGATAAATTATTCTGCATTATCTTAGTCATAATATTTCTTACTGGGCTAGTTGAGCTCACCCTTTTGCTTTCATTGTTCTCTTCAGGAAATAAGAACGTAGCAGTGACTAGTCGGGGAACAGAGTGATGGTCCAGATAATAGCATTAGTAGTCCTCACTATTCTATGAAATAGTGTGATAATAAATGTAATGAGGACTCCATTGAGTTTGAATATTGTCTAGATGACAATATTTGTATTAAAACTTACAGCATATGTTTAGTCGTATTTTACACGACTGTTGTATAATTAAGTTGTATTTGAATTTTGTACCATGTATTTGGCGACTCAAGATGGGTGATGTATACCTATTTTGGGGGCGTCACAACCGACCTTCCCGCCTCTAGTTTTGGTGGCACGCTCACCAGAAGAAAGATGACGGTGGTTATATCTCACCTGAGGCAGAGCGCATTGTGGTAAGTAATTTAATTATTTCATTTAGTATGTATTTGATGGCTTTGAAATTCTTTTGAATTTTTTTGTGTAATACTTGTTTTTCACCTATTTCTGTGTTTTTTTAAACACGGTTCGAGGACCTTTTTGTGGTCCGGAGCACCCAGAGAGGTGACACTCAAGTGGCTGATGCTGAGCGTGAGGACGAGGAGATGGGGGACTGGCTGTAGGCTACAGGGGGGGCCGAAGAAGGGTAGAGTTGTCGGCATCCCCCGTGTCCCAGCCTACACTATAGTCCCTGCTGCGAGATCTCGACGTCGCCCACCCATCGGAGGTAGTGGTGCGAGTGGATCAGGCGTCGACCCTTCATTACCTGACGACTTGTTCAGGCGAATCATAGAGGGGTGCATGGTGAGCAGTGTCGTGCAGTCAGGCGCACCATCACGCGAGCGGATCTACCAGCTTGCTCAGGAGGTTGTCCACGGCTCCATAGATCCTGCAGCTACCGCTGACGACCTCATGGGTGTAGTCCGGGAGGAGGCCATCTGTGTATATGCAGTTGTCTTGGCCAACAATTTCCTCCACATATTCGACAGGTAAAACTTATTATTAATGTATTTCCTTATTTATAATTATATTACTTATATAACTGTCAAATAACTAGTTAACACGCTTAAGAATAGGCGATAGACACGCGTTAGAACTTACGGGATTCGATTCCGATATACGGAGTCCAAGTTATCGCTCAGTTTGCAAAACTCGCCAACACTTAGGCAAAAAGCCAAAAAATATGTCAAAACCCGCCTCGGTCGTCCGAACGCCACATAAACACACACATATCACCGAGTAAGTATTAGCCACGCGTTACAACTTACGGGACTTGATTCCGAAATACAGAATCCGAGTTATCGCCCAGTTTGCAAAACTCGCACACTTACACAAAAAGCCAAAAAACAGGTTAAAACCCGCCTCGGTCGTCCGAACGCCACGAAAACACACACATAGCACCGAGTAAGTATTAGACACGTATTATAACTTACGGGACTTGATTCCGATATACGGAGACCGAGTTAAGTCCCAGTTTGTAAAATCCGCTAACAGTTAGGTAAAAGGCCGAAAAAGAGCCCAAAACCTGCCTCGACCGTCCGAACGCCACGCAAACACACACATAGCACCGCGTAGGTATTATACATGTGTTACAACTTACAGGACTCGATTCTGACATATGGAGACCGAGTTAAGTCCCGGTTTGCAAAACCCGCTAACAGTTAGGCAAAAAGCCGAAAAAGAGCCCAAAACCCGCATCGATCGTCCGAATGCCACATAAACACACACATAGCACCGCGTAGGTATTAGACACGCGTTATAACTTACGGGACTCGATTCCGACATACGAAATCCGAGTTATCGCCCAGTTTGCAAAACTCGCCAACACTTAGGTAAAAAGCCAAAAAACAGGTCAAAACCCGCATTGGTCATCCGAACGCCACGCAAACACACACATAGCACCGAGTAGGTATTAGACACGCGTTACAACTTACGGGACTCGATTCCGACATACGAAATTCGAGTTATCGCCCAGTTTGTAAAACTCGCCAACACTTAGGCAAAAAGCTGAAAACAGGTCAAAACCGTCATCCGAACGCCACGCAAATATAGATATAGAACCGAGTAGGTATTAGACACGCGTTACAACTTACGGGACTCGATTACGACATACGGAGACCGAGTTAAGTCCCAGTTTGTAAAACCCGCTAACAGTTAGGCAAAAAGCCGAAAAAGAGCCCAAAACCGCCTCGGCCGTCCGAACGCCACACAAACACACACATAGCAGCGCGTAGGTATTAGACACGCGTTATAACTTACAGGACTCGATTTCGACATACGAAGAACGAGTTAAGTCCCAGTTTATAAAACCCGCCAACAATTAGGCAAAAAGCCAAAAAAGAGCCCAAAACTCGCCCCGGTCGTCCAGTTGACAGGCGAACACAGGCAATAGCACCGCATAGGAAATAGATACGCATTATAACTTATGGGACTCGATTCCGATATACGGAGCCCGAGTTAAGTCCCAGTTTGTAAAACCCGCCAATAGTTAGGCAAAAAGCCGAAAAAGAGCCCAAATCCTGCCCCGGTCGTCCAGTTGACACGCGAACACAGTCAATAGCACCGCATAGGCAATAGACACGCGTTACAACTGACGGAAATTGATTCCGATATACGAAGCCCGAGTTCGAGTCCCGTCCGCCTAACTTGAAGAACACATACTAAAATAATGTAAATATGTTTTCATTTTAATTTTGTTATTAATATTTTAATTTTTTAGGGTCTTGTTGACGAGACTCGTGGAGGTGGAGGCACTGGTGATGACCGTAGAAATTTGATGATGAATGACCTTCTCAAGTCAGGTGACGACCGTCGAGTTGATAATGAGCGACCTCCCAAAGACAGGGGATGACCATGAACTTCGATGACATGGAGACAGGTGACGGGTTGTAGTTAGTTTAGTTTATATTATAATCTGAGTTTCATTTATGCATTTATACGCAGTTTTGAGTTCAGATGAAGCGACCATTATATTTTTGATCTATATATTTGATTTGGATTACTAGTTTATAAAAGTGTAGTTTTTATTTGATGGTTGTTTTAGTTTATAATGGTGTATATTTGTAAATGAACAGGGAAATTCGAAATTTTAAAAAAATTCAAAATATATGTCATCATCACGACGGGGTAATGGTGACGACCCAAATTGGTCGCATGATGACATCTAAATACGCATATGGGTAAAAGGTCATCACGAAGCGGCTGAAAGGCATTCTTAAATGATCATGCCGTCGTCAATGAGTTTTTTCCTAAAAAATTTAATGGGTCTTTGCCGACGGCTTTGCTGTCGGTATGTCCGTCGGTATTGATGTTATGTCGTCGCCAATGAGTCCCGTCGATAATGATAATGATGCCAGAGGTCAGTGGTAATCGGAGTCAAGGGCGCCGACACATGTATGACGGGTTTTTCGACGATGACATCTCCGTCGTCGTCATTAATGACCTCAATCTTGTATTTACATTATATTATAGTCATGGCGGCAATTACGCGTGCCGTCGACAATACCTGATTTTCTTATAATGAATTATTGAATTACTCCTCAAATTCTAGTTTTTTGCATTATGGTGTTGAAAACTTTAAAATACACCTGTACGAATCAATTAGTCCAAAATGCTCAAAGCTTACTTAACTATTTGAACATAAAAAAATGAAGAAATTAAACTTACTACTCTTATTACTCTAGTTTCCTTTATTTGTCCCCTCACAATATTAACAAATTTATTATCATTACATGTATTATTGTTTTTACTTATCTCATCACATGATCTTTTCTCTTTTATTGATAAAATAATACTCTCTCCGTCCCATAATTATATGCTGATTTTTCATTTTGAGATGTTTCAATATATAGGCTACTTACTATTTATAAAATTTAGTTGGTTCATTGTTTTACTTTTATGCCCTTATAATAAATATTCAACCATTACTTTTTTTTTTGAAGAAACAACATTCAATGTTATTATTTTTATCACCACATTTAATGTTGTTGTACTCTCTTTGGTTAAAGTTCCATGATTATGGATTTTAATGGTCAGTACACGTCAATCAATGAAGTTGAGAGTTCCAGTGTGATAAGTAAGGAGTAATTAACTTATTTAATAATTTCATATTAAGGGGTATATGTGGAAATTTTATGTTAAAAATTACCACTTAACTAATTTTCTTAAACTATGTGCCAAAAGAAATTAAATTTTATAACTATGGGACGGAGGAATCTTATTATATCACATAAAAAAGGTCGCATAATCTTATACATACACATACATGCATCTGCATGTCCCCACATGTCGGCGGGAATCCACAAAAGATACATGTGTGTGTGATTGAAAGATATATAACCATTTTTATGTGATAAGAATATCGTCTTTGTTGATATAGACAGACACGCCGTCATATATAAAAATGGTAAAACAATACTTATAACATTAATGAACTGAATATTATTAGAATTCTGAAAATTTTCAAAGTTAATCGCCATTGAGTGAGAGTAAGCTTACTCAAACCAATTTAGAAAAAAGGCGGCGTTGACTTGAGAGAATTAAATCAACTCTTTGATCAACAGTCATGAAAAACACACATCCCTTAATATTTGATGAATCATGAAAAATGCACTTCCCTTAAATAAAGGTATTTTTTTTTTCAGTTAGTCATGAAAGTTGTTCATTTTGAACACTGCATACGTATCTATACACTTGTTTATATATATGCTTAATTAATTAATGCATTTACAAACCCTAAACAAAAAATATAGAATTAAAGTTCCTCTAAAAAAATTTATTTATTTTGGCAATGGCTCAAGTCTCACTCATATGCAAACGAACAGTTGTCAGCACCACGCCGGTGCAAGCCGGTAAATTCTGCCAGTTATCGGTTCTTGACCGGATAATGGAGCCAAACCACATCCGAATCGTGTTTTATTACGACCATCCGGTGGGGAGAGCGGCCGGAGAATTGACTAAGAAGCTAACAGAGTCGTTATCGGAAGTGCTTTCAAGTTTTCAGATAGTGACCGGACGGTTAGTGAAGGCGCCGGAAGGGCATTGGATGATAAAGTGTAATGATGCCGGAACGAGAACAATAGAAGCAAGGGCGAAAGGGAGTGTGGTGGAGTGGCTACAAAATGTGGATAGGGAGAAGGAGCTTGAGCTTGTTCACTGGGAAGATATGTTCCACAAGCCTTATTTTTGGTCTACCTTTTATGTTCAGGTGAAAATAGAATAGTTCAATTCTGTTATCATAATTTTAATTTATTAATTTATTTATAATTATTTTGTTATTAAATAAAAATTACGTGGAATGCAATATATAGGATCGGACAACAAATGAGATATATAGGGGATGAGACAGCAGATTTAAATTCATAAAAATAAGATGCTATCTTGTTAAAATTAAGGCATTTGAACTCAATTTGCAAAATATTACTACAAGTTTAGGACGGTTGTGATCACTAAAGTCATTTAGTTGTGGTCCAAATATTATAATAAGGATAGTTATGTCATTTAATTAATTTGATAATGTTTTTATCGTAGATTTATTAATCAAAAGCACGTAAAACGTAATCACATACACGTTTGTCAAAAATTATTTCAAAATTGATCAATTATTTTAGTTTTGAAAGGGTGACTAATAGTACGTACCTTTTAATTAGTTTACAGTAATTACAGTTGTTTATGAAATATCAAGTAAATTAATATCAATTTTGAATATTAAAATTGTGAAATTTAACTATAAAAAGTTAAAATATAGTTTTCAATTTGTACAAGAGAATATTAAGAAACCAAACCAAACCAACATAATTTCGCATTATCGCATACATCCCATCCCATTATGTTTTTACCCTAATATTGACTAACTAAACACATTAAAAATAGAGAATTTGAAAAAAGATATTATAAATTATATATAATTATGACTCAATTGAGTAGTGCTGCATACACTTAATCAGTAAGTACACTTGATTTATTTGTTGTTGCAGATCACTGAATTTGAAGAAGGTGGACTAGCTATAGGCTTGAGCTGCACTAACCTCCTCGCAGATCCAATTTGTGCCACCATGGTAATCAAAGCTTGGGCCGACACAACCTTAGGCGGCAAAATGACCTCTCCGCCCCTTTTCCATCCCTTGCCACCACGACGACCTATCAATATTAACCCTAACCACCGCCTCCACACCGAATTAATCAACCACTACAAAAACTCTATACAAAAATCATCAAAATGTACAGACCAACCGCAAAATGTAACAACAGTCACCCTATCATTCTCACATGAAATGGTCACAGCGTGCATGGCCATGCAACGTGGTGCACACGAGGGTCAAACCCTAACCCTAACGCCATTCGAGGTTCTAGCCAGCCTATTTTGGGTTGTTATCAACAACGTTAAACGAACAAAATGTTGTTTAAACAACATGTTTATATGTTTAGACATGAGAAAAGTGCTAGGGTTAGACAAGGGCTTCTTTGGAAACTGCATGGTTTATAACAAGGTTGATTTTGGAAAGGGTTTTGACCACAATGACCTTTTAAAACCAGCTTTGGCTATAAGAGAAGTGGTGAGGAAGATGGATTTTGAGGGTATCATGGACTTGGTGGAATATTTGGAACGTAACGATATTTATCGGTCTTCCTGTTGTGATCATGGCCATGGTTTGGTGGGATTGGAAGGTTTGATTTGTGTTAATCTAGAGGATGTGGAAGCTTATAATGGTATATTTGAGGACGAAATTTTTAAGCCGGTTAGGGTTTCGTATTATGTCGAGCCGGTGGTGGGACAAGGGCAAGTGTTGATTCTCCCATCGCCGGAAGGTGGCCGGAGTGATTTTAGCAGGGTGGTTATGGTTACACTTCCGGGGGATGAAGCTGCCAAGCTGTGTGAAGATGCTCTCTTAATGAAGCTTTCCCCAACCATTTTAATGGGTGCTAGTTAAATATAAAAAAGTAGTATATATACACCTAATGTTACCTTAGCTTGTTCTTTTTTTTTTCTTTTTCCTTTTATTGTTGTGTGAAAAAATGTGGTTGAAAATTTGGCTGGAGATTCATTAGGTATGTTATTGTTTTTAAGTCTGACCTAAATATGGAATTCAGAAGCATATATATAGAAGTATGTTTATTTTTTTCTTTTTGCTAAAATGCTAGACTATTAAAAAAACAAGAGGTACACAAACTTCCATTATGACTATATATCTAGATTAATCCTTATCCAGAACACTTTTATAGGGGGTCAAAATATATTAATAAAAAAAATTATTTATTAACGCTTGAATTAATTTTTTTAAATTAATTTTGCACAATTATAATTGCCTAGTTACCTAGCATAATTATATAATACTTCACACCCCAAGGCTACGCAAATGAAAACACCATAAAATTACATCAAAAACAAGTGAGCCCATTACAGGTTAGCCCACATATGGACCCAACAACCGGAATGAGCCCACATTGAGCAGCCCACGAGTGGCAATCAAATCTATACATCAGCAATTTAAAATTTGGAAACACATGTGGGCCCCATGTCAGCCAAAACTCAGCAGTTCACTGCCCAAACACCGTGCACTACCACTAGTGAAAACAAATATCGGCGACACTGGAGATGGGTTTTGCACCCACAAAACAGACTGTCGAGTTTCGTAATCTAAAAATTGGTGTGTCCAATTTACGAATTGAAGAAGAAAATAGCCAAATAGGTGCGACACTGGAGATGGGTTTTTCACCCATAAATGAATTCCGACCCAAACAAAAAGACACTCAACTGGAGGCAACGACAATTCCGACAGCCATGGACGGAGGGAGAAGGGAGGAATATGTATATATATCGTTGCCTCCAGTTGAGTATTCCGGCAGCCATGGATGTCAGCCATGGACAGAGGGCAATTACCCCCTCTGCCCCTAAGGTGAATCCGCCCCTGCCCTTGCCGCCGGAAGGTGAATCAGACCCTGCCCTTGCCGTCGGAGATTCCAGGGGGGTCATATGCCCCTCGACCCCCACTGGTTCCGCCTCTGATCCTCAGTATGTGATCCATAGTCAAAATTGTAATTAAGTATTGTGATTTTATGCATTTTAATTGGTTGAAATTTGGAACCTGTCTTTTATATTTAAATCAATGGTGCATACCAGAAACTGGAACATTTTATGCAAATTGCTTGTCTTTTTAGACAAAGTTAATCATCCATGATCAGACTGTCTAGGCAAGTCCAAAATATTGTAATTTCAGTTAAATACAAAAAAAGGTCTCTACTTTAATTTTTAGTATTTGAAAGGCTATGTGAAAGTCCCTATCTCTCTCCATTTCAAATATAGATATATTTTTTCTTACTAATCTGCTTCAAAATTAATGATATATTTCTAATTTTAGATTACAAAATGTCATAACTTTTTAACGTGTCATTATATCTATTGAAAATAGAGTGAATATTATCATACATGTCACTGTTATTACATTTATAATAAAGGTTAGGATTAAGTTTCAAAAATAAAAATTTTATTAAAAATCATTAATTTATGAGTAAATTGAACCCCCTCTCACTCCAATCAACCCACCCACACCCACACCCACACCCACACCCAAAAAAAATACCAAAATAAAACAAAACAAAAACTTTAAAAAAAAACCAGCAAACTGTTTCTATTAAGTTTTTTTTTGCAAACTGTTGCAATGTCAAACGAGCTTTGAGTTATGGGAACTAATATTTCTACATAAAAATGGATATTTTTACATAATATCTCCGATCACATGAATAGTGAGTATGTCACACCATCATGTAATAGAGACTCATGTAAAAATATCATTTTAACATATGAAAATATCAGTTAGTTTCCTTGAATTATTAGACAAACAAGCTTCGAGCCTGAGTGAGCCACAAATTATCTTTCTTATATATTTTTTGTTTATTAAAATAATCCAATTGCAAATTCTTTTTTAGATTATTATTATTATATATAATATTAATGTTTTTTATGACTTTTCTTTTACTTTATTGTGAGATTCATGCATGCATGTATATATATCAAACTATAATTATATTCATTGAATTTGAACATGTATTATTATAATTACGTAATTTGTATTTAAGAATTATAAGTTGATGTCCAAATTATCCTTGAAATGACCAACCAAATTAATTTGAATAAGATTTCATCTTGGCGTGTTATATACTTGTATTGATTAGTACTAAAAAAATGGACATTTGTGATGGCCAAAATCTATCACAAAAAGTAAAAAAATCTTCACGAAAGGTTTATGTGATGACTTTAAGCATCACAATGGCCGTCTTGTATACGCCCATCATGAAAGGTTTTACGTGATGATTTTGGCAATCATGTAAACGCTTATTGCTTTTGTGATGATTAATATAATCACATAAACACATAATCTATTGTGATTATCAAAGACATCACAAAAAAACAAGACTAGGGATCAAAGGTAAGAATGTGAATCTCTACTTACTTATAATTCATTTTACTGTATTTATTGTATCCAATGATACTTGTAGGATTCGAACCTTCCCCCCATTTGCAAACTAAATAACGAGTATTTCCACTTCACCAAAGCCCAGATCATGATTATAATTTTAAAACAAAATATGTAAGGAAATATATGTGAGTTGACATACAAAACAAAATTACTTCCACGTAAGATTTGGTGATTGCAATGGCAGTCACAAATACTCTATAATGATGGTACGTAAAATTAGTCATCACTGAAAGCCATCATATATTTTATGGGTTAAATTGTAAGACCCCAACTTTTTAATAAATAAAATCAAATTTCCTTTATTTTTTATTGTGAATAATAAGGTATTAATTTGATATAATACTTTTGTTATGGGTGAAATGTGCAAATTTTCAAAATAAGCAAGTGGTTATATAATATTCATTGTTGTCGGGGAATATTCGTACGACGACGCAGCTATTTGTGAGCCCCATAACGGATAACTGTCGGATGAAGAAAACGACAAAATTGAATAACTACAGAGTTGTTATTCAAGAATTAATAATCGTTGGAATACCATGTGGTTAAAACTGAATAATGCGTTGTTCAGACAAGAAGAAACACCAGTATCGCACAAGATTGTTGAATTATCGATCCTTACGTAAGAAGGCACTACTCAATAATTGTTAAAGTAATTATCGCTCAATATTTTATTTTATTGATTCAATAATTGTCTGCGTTGATATTTTATATTATTGTTCTTTAATAATTGTCATCGCACATCATCTCCATTATCGATCAATAATTCATATTATTTGGAATAATATTATTAGATAAAGATTATTGGCAATGTCTAGAAAGTTCATCAAGGAGAGGTTTGGTCACCTAATTGACGCGCCAAGAAGTGAGAAATCCTTATCTAAAGCCCCCACTTTCCCGGGAATGTACTGGTCATTATAAATGTAATTCGTAATATTATTTGTGAATAATTAATTATTGATTCATATGATAAGGAATTATTTATTTTATGTGGATATAAATGATGAATTTATTTATGTGGTTATTAATGAAGGAATTAATCTTTGAGGTGTTTTATCAAGATTTTTTTTGATTGGTAGTATTTAAAATCATCCATTTGTGGATTTGGGTATTTTCATTTGGAATTTGGAAAACTCAAAGCTACAAAGTTGTAGAGAATTCGATTTCGTGTGGAATTGACATAAAATTCGTATTTTTCTGATAAACGGGCTATTTTCTATGAATTATTAAAGTTTATGATTATTGTTTAAATGATAAAACATTTTAGAAAATTCTAGAATTAGTTGGTGAGAAATGTGCTCAATTGAATTTCAAATGTGGTGGGTGGCAATAGTAAATGAAAAAAAGCCATCGGTAAAAAGTTAGTCTTCTATGGTGTTTCTAAGCATTTTCCTATAAATAGGGTGCTTAGTTAGAATTGAAAATCACACCGTAATTCATAAGTTTTCTCTTTTCTCTCTATATTATCGAGTTTATTCTTGTGAGTATTTTGATACTTTGAGTGTTGCTATACGGTGCAAGTTCCTTCAAAGACTATATCGAATATTCCAAATGTAAGTATTATCTTTTTGAGGTAAGGATGTTATTTTCTTCAGAAGTGATATTATTTCTTCAATATCATTACGCCGAAATATTGGTTGGAACTTTTTATCAAATTTTGAACTTTTCATGCCTGGGGTTACTATTCATGAGAGTTACTATTCACGAGTTACTATTCACGAAAGTTACTATTCACGAAGTACTATTATTCACGAAGCATGATGATTTTCTTGTGGAATTTCTATCTTTTGGTGTCGAGTTACTATTTATTCATTATCACGATACAAGATTATTCACGAATACTAAGACTATTCATAGAAAAATGAAATTTTCTTCTTTTATCCAAGGTGTCTATTATGGTTACTATCTTTGATTGTATCAATGTTTTGATCTTTATTTTGAATTTTGCTTCAAAATTGGTTATTATGAAGTATTTTTGAACTTCGATAAACCGTAATACTAATCCCTAATATTTGATCTTTTATCTCATCGGATTCGCTTTTCTTTAAGATATTTTTCATCATCCTCACCCTAAAATGATGATATTATTGAATATCTTTTGGCCCGTAGTGCGAAAAGATGAATGATTAATCGATGAATATCTTCGCCTGTAGTAGCAAAGATGAATGATTACCTAATGAATATCTTTGGCCCGTAGTGTAAAGATGAACAGGTGTTGAGATGAACATGATTAATCGGTGATACAAATGAATATATTTGGCTCAGAGTGCAAAAAGATGAATATTTGATTCAAGATGTATATTGATTGATGTTATAGAGATAAAATATTGATGATGGACTTTTAAATCTTAGAAGATAGTAGAATTCTTTTCTACTGACTTCTTCTAATGGATTGTTGTTTCACTTGCAATTGTTGATCTAAAACTTGTTGTCTATTATATTTTATCAGATCATTCCCTATTGAAGACTAACGATAATTTGTTGTATATTATCTTAGTCATAATATTTTCTTACTGGGCTAGTTGAGCTCACCCTTTTTCCTTTTTGTTCCATTTTTCTTCTCAGAAGGTGAGAACATAGCAGGAACTAGCCGGGGTTTGGAGTGATGGTTCAGGATAGTTATTTTAGTAGTCCTCACTATTTTGTAAAATAATGTATAAATAATTGTAACGAGGACTCCTTTTGAGTTTTTATACTCTCTATTAGACAATAATTGTATTCAAACTCACAGTATATGTGTTTTCGTATTTTGCATGACAATTGTATTACTGAAGTTGTATTTGTTTTTGTACCATGTATTTGGCGACTCAGAGTGGGTTGGGTTGAATGGACCTATTTTGGGGTCGTCACAGTTGGTATCAAAGCTTAGGGATATGATCCCTGGCTAAGATGTGAGACAAGAACTAGGAGGGGAGAGATGGGGAATTCCTTCGCTAGTATGACCTGACTAAGTTTATATGGTATTTAATTGGTCAGTTAGAGTATAGGGATAATATGTGATATGTCGATTAACCCTTTTTTTGTTGCAGTGTTTGAAAATGGCATCTAAAAATTTTGTGATAAACAATGAAGCATATGAGACCATTGAGTTACCAACGATCAATACCCAGGATAATGTGTATCAGGATTGTAATAATCCTCAGGTGAACAACTGCACCGACCA
Source organism: Panax quinquefolius (assembly GCA_020205615.1). Classification (NCBI taxonomy): domain Eukaryota; kingdom Viridiplantae; phylum Streptophyta; class Magnoliopsida; order Apiales; family Araliaceae; genus Panax; species Panax quinquefolius. The sequence goes on from CM035174.1 coordinate 78,219,389, forward strand.
AATGACGAACGACGGTACGTTTAGGAGCTTTTTAGAATTCATGCAACACCAAACGAGAGAGACTCTTGTTTATAATGTAGGTGGAAACAATGGCAACCCACGGTAGGTCACCGCTAAGCAGTTCAAGGAGCTGGGACCACCAGAGTTTTTGGGAAAGCCAGAACCACTTACGGAAGAGACGTGGATAAAGCAGATCACCAAGATATTTGATGTCTTGGGATGTTCCGAGGAGCAAAAGGTTCCCTTTGCCACTTTTATGTTGCGAGGAGAGGCAGATTATTGGTGGGAATTCCAGAAATGTACTCAACACGCAAAGATCAAGATGTCTTGGGAGAAGTTCCAAGAATTGTTCAACGACAAGTACTTTCCCGAAAGTATTCGTCACATGAAGGAGGTTGAGTTCATCAAGTGGAGCAAAACAATATGAACGTGTCGCAAGACGAAGCTAAGTTTATGAGTTATCCCGATTTGCATCTCATTTGGTTGATAATAAGGAACGAATGACACGTAATGTTTCTACGAGGGTTCAAACCCTAAATACGCCAATACCTCATTTCTCACAAACTTTGTTTATATTCGGATGTTGTGAATAGGGCTTAGTTAGTGGAGCTAATAATGAGCCACCCAATCGAAGGATAACGAGTAACAACACGACGATAATAATCGCATCAGGTGGCAACGCTCATCTGAACAATGATAACCATCGTGGAGGAAATTATCATGCCGAAATGGTAACCACTTGGTGGTAATCATGGCCAAGATAATAGAAGAAATGATTCAAGTGGAAATTTCAAGAAGAGAAGATTTAACGATAACGGAAGACGCTTAAGCAAAAGCACCAACCACAAAGAACAAATTCTAGGGGAGGTGAACTAACCGCCGCTAGATGCTGCTACAGATGCGGAGAGGAGGGACATATAAGTCCGAACTATTCACAGCTTTCCAAGATATATTTTAGTTGTGGAAAAGACGGTCACATAGCTCGATTTTGTCTCAGAGTAAATCAAGTCCATTGGGACGGTGGCACCAAAGGTGGATACAGACAAAACAAAGTCGGTGGTTTCAGGAAAAACGTTTTTTGTGACTTCTCAAAGAGAGAGTAACCCGAACGAAGTTAGCATGGGTTAGTTAATTATAAATTCTTGTGAAGTCTATACCTTATTAGATACCGGTTCTACCCATTATTCTATCTCTCTTGCTTGCACTCAATGTTCAAAATTTAACTCTAGAGAAGTTAAACTTTGACTTATCGATTGAAACTTCGTTAGTAGAAACCTTCATTTCATGTGTTATCCACTTCTTGGATGAGAGTCATAGTTTTTAAATGATATTTTTATTGTTAATAAATCTCCGACGTATTCTCAAGGACTTCTTAGCCTACCTTAGAGTGTGAAATCGAATTTTGTATTGAATTTCAAAGACAAAATCCATTTCTAAAACCCTTAAATATTTCTTCAACCAAAATGAACATATAATGCGCCAAAGACGTTGGCTCGAGCTGTTGAAGATTACGATCGTACCATTCAATACCATCGTGGGAAAATGAAAGTGGTAGCTGACGCGTTGAGTAGAAGATCGTATGCGTTTACGAGTGCAATGTTGTTAACACAAAAATCTATTTTATATGACTTACAAATGATGAAGATAGAGTTAAAGACTCTAGGGACCCACGTGAAGATAACGAATATACGATTAGAATAGACATTAATTGATAAAGTTAAAACCGCTCAAGATACACACTAGAGCTGATGAATATAAAGAAGAAGGTGCAAGAATGCGTTATTCTAGAAGTAAGAGTCGATGAAGAGAAGAAATCTCAAGCCTTCGATTTAGTTGAAATCCTCGATCAAGTAGGAATTGTGGCCTATAGACTCGCCTTAACACTAAGTATGCCGCGTGTTCATAACGTTTTTTACGTATCGATGTTACGTAAATATGTGGACGACCCAAATCACATTATTGCGTTAGAACCAGACGAGATAGCCGAAGATTTAACGTACGAGGAAGTACCTGTTAAGATCTTGGATAGGAAAGAACATGTCCTATGCATAAAGATTATACCTCAAGTTAAGGTTTTGTGGAGGAACCATGCTATCGAATAAATAAACTGGGAGTTGGAATCAGAAATGAAAGCAAGGTATCCTCACCTTTTCGATACACCAGGTACGTACGTCAATTTCGAGGATGAAATTTCATAAGGAGGGGAGGTTGTAAGACCCTAACTTTTTAATGAATAAAATCAAATTTCTTTTATTTATTATTGTGAATAATAAGGTATTAATTTGATATAATGTTTATGGGTGAAATGTACAAATTTTCAAAATAAGCAAGTGGTTATATAACATTCATTATTGTCGGGAAATATTTGTTTGGTCGTGGAATATTCTTTCTGCTTTGGGAATATTCGTAATTTACGCCAGCCTATATTGTGGGCCCCATAACGAATAAGCGCTCGGATGAAGAAAACGACAAAATTGAATTAATAAATAAGAACAGTAGTTGTTACTGTTAACACTGTTGGAAAACCCGATTGGTTAAAATACAAGAATAATGGCGTTGTTCAGCAAGAAAGATTACACGATATTGCATAAAGATTGTTGAATTATTGATCCTTACGTAAGAAGGCACTACTCAATAATTGTTACAAGAATTATCGCTCAATATTTTATTTTATTGATTCAATAATTGTCTTTGCGTTGATATTTTATATTATTGTTGCTCAATAATTGTCACCGCACATCATCTCCATTATCGATCAATAATTCATATTATTTGGAATAATATTATTAGATAGCATTATTGGCAATGTCTAGAAAGTTTCGTCAAAGAGAGGTTTGGTCACCTAATTGCCGCCAAGAAGGAGAAATCCTTATCTGAAAGCCCTCTTTCCCGGGAACAACTGGTTGTCATATAAATGTGATTCGTAATATTATTTGTGAATAATTAATTATTGATTCATATGATAAGGAATTATTTATTTTTATGTGGATATAAATGATGGATTTATTTATGTGGTTATTAATGAAGGAATTAATACTGAGGTGTTTTATTAGTATTTTGTCGGATTGGTAGTATTTAAAAATCATCCATTTGTGGATTTCGGGTATTTTCTGTTTGGAATTTGGAAAAACTCAAAGCTACAAAGTTGTAGAGAATTCGATTTCGTGTGGAATTGACATAAAATTCGTATTTTTCTGATAAACGGGCTATTTTCTATGAATTATTAAAGTTTCTGATTATTGTTTAAATGATAAAACATTTTAGAAAATTCTAGAATTGGTAGGTGAGAAATGTGCTCAATTGAATTTCAAATATGGTGGGTGGCAATAATAATGTAAAAGCCATCGGTGTAGCAAAAGTTAGTCTTCTATATGCTCTAAGCATTTTCCTATAAATAGGGTGATTAGTTAGAATTGAAAATCACACCGTAATTCATAAGTTTTTCTCTTCTCTCTATATTATCGAGCGTATTCTTGTGAGTATTTTGATACTTTGAGTGTTATATATGCAAGTTCCTTCAAAGACTATATCCCAAGATTCCAAATGTAAGTATTATCTTTTTGAGGTAAGGGATGTTATTTTCTTCGTAAGTGATATTATTTCTTCAATATCATTATGCCAAAATATTGGTTGGAACTTTTTATCAAATTTTAAACTTTTCATGTCGGGGTTACTATTCATGAGTTACTATTCACGGGTTATTATTCATGAGTTACTATTCACGAGTTACTATTCAAGAGTACTATTCACGAAGCATGATGATTTTTCTTATGGAATTTCTATCTTTTGGTGTCAGAGTTACTATTCACGATACTCTATTCACTATTCTTATAATTGACTATTCATTAAAAATGAAATTTTCTTCTTTTTATTCAAGGTGTCTATTATGGTTACTATCTTTGATTGTATCAATATTTTGATCTTTATTTTAAATTTTGCTTCAAAATTGGTTATTATGAAGTATTTTTGAACTTGGATAAACTGTAATACGAATCCCTAATATTTGATCTTTTATCTCACTGGATTCGTTTTCTTTAAGATATTTTTCATCATCCTCAGTCTTAAATGATGATATTACTGAATATCTTTGGCCCGTAGTGCAAAGATGAATGATTAACTGATGAATATCTTTGGCCTATAGTACAAAGATGATTACCTAATGAATATCTTTGGCCCGTAGTGCAAAGATGAACAGGTGTTGAGATGAACATGACCAAATGGTGATACAAATGAATATATTTGTCCTGTAGTGCAAAGATGAATATTTGATTCAAGATGTATATTGATTGATGTTATAGGGATAAAATATTGATGATGGACTTTTAAATCTTAGAAGATAGTAGAATTCTTTCTCTACTTGACTCTTCTAATGGATTGTTGTTTCCGCTGCAGTTGTTGATCTAAAACTTGTTGTATATTATATTTTATAAGATCATTCCATGTTGAAGACTAACGATAATTTGTTTTATATTATCTTAGTCATAATATTTTCTTACTGGGCTAGTTGAGCTCACCCTTTTCCTTTTTGTTCCATTTTTCTTCTCAGGAGGTGAGAACATAGCAAGAACTAGCCGTGGTTTGGAGTGATGGTTCAGGATAGTTGTTTTAGTAGTCCTCACTATTTTGTAAAATAATGTATCAATAATTGTAACGAGGACTTTTTTTGAGTTTTTATACTCTCTATTAGACAATAGTTGTATTCAAACTCACAGTATATGTGTTTTCGTATTTTGCACGACAATTGTATTACTGAAGTTGTATTTGTTTTTGTACCATGTATTTTGCGACTCAGAATAGGTTGGGTTGAATGGACCTATTTTGGGGTCACAGATTAGTATCAAAGCTTAGGATATGATCCCTGGCTAAGATGTGAGACAAGAACTAGGAGGGGAGAGATGGGGAATTCCTTCGCTAGTATGACCTGAATAAGTTTATATGGTATTTAATTGGTCAGTTAGAGTATAGGGATAATATGTGATATGTCGATTAACCCTTTTTTTGTTGCAGTGTTTGAAAATGGCATCTAAAAATTTTGTGATAAGCAATGAAGCATATGAGACCGTTGAGTCACCAACGATCAATACCCAGGATAATGTGCATCAGGATTGCAATAATCCTCAGGTGAACAACGACACCGACCAAATGACGAACGACGGTACGTTTAGGAGCTTTTTAGAATTCATGCAACACCAAACGAGAGAGACTCGTGTTCATAATGTAGGTGGAAACAATGGCAACCCACGGTTGGTCACCGCTAAGCAGTTCAAGGAGCTGGGACCACCGAGTTTTTGGGAGTTTTAACCACTTACTTACGTAGAGAAGTGGATAAAGGCGATCACCAAGATATTTGATGTCTTGGGATGTTCCGAGGAGCAAAAAGGTTCCTTTGCCACTTTTATGTTGAGGAGAGGCGATTCATGGTGGGAATCGGTAAAACGTACTCAACATGCCGCACTGAAGATGTCTTGGGAGAAGTTCCAAGAATTGTTCAACGACAAGTACTTTCCCGAAAGTATTCGTCACATGAAGGAGGTTGAGTTCATCAAGCTAGAGCAAAACAATATGAACGTGTCGCAGTACGAAGCTAAGTTTGCGGAGTTATCCCGATTTGCATCTCATTTGGTTGATAATAAGGAACGAATGACACGAATGTTTCTGCGAGGTTTGAAACCCGAAATACGTAAATACCTCATTTCTCACAAACTTTGTTTATATTCAGATGTTGTGAATAGGGCTCAGTTAGTGGAGCGCAATAATGAGCCAGCCCAATCGAAGGATAACGAGTAACAACACGATAATAATCGTACCGGTGGCAACGTTCATCGGAACAATGATAACCATCGTGGAGGAAATTATCATGCCAGAAATGGTAACCACTTCGGTGGTAATCATGGCCAAGATAATAGAAGAAATGATTCAAGTGGAAATTTCAAGAAGAGAAGATTTAACGATAACGGGAAGACGCTTAAGACAGCGACCAACACAAAGAACAAATTCTAGGGGAGGTGAACGACCGCCAGTTAGATGCTACAGATACGGAGAGGAGGGACATATAAGTCCGAACTATTCACAGCTTTCCAAGATATATTTTAGTTGTGGAAAAGACGGTCACATAGCTCGATTTTGTCCTGTAACGAAATCAAGTCCAGTTGGGACGGTGGCACCAAAAGGTGGATCTGAGACAAAACAAAAAGTCGGTGGTTTTGGGAAGAACGTTTTTGTGACTTCTCAAAAGAGAGTAACCCTTAACGAAGTTAGCATGGGTTAGTTAATTATAAATTCTTGTGAAGTCTATACTTTATTAGATACCGGTTCTACCCATTATTCTATCTCTCTTGCTTGCGCTCAATGTTCAAAATTTAACTCTAGAGAAGTTAAACTTTGACTTATCGATTGAAACTTCGTTAGTAGAAACCTTCATTTCATGTGTTATCCACTTCTTGGATGAGAGTCATAGTTTTTAAATGATATTTTTATTGTTAATAAATCTCCTGACGTATTCTCGAAGGACTTCTTAGCCTACCCTTAGAGTGTGAAATCGAATTTTGTATTGACCCCGGTACAAAACCTATTTCTAAAACCCTTAAATATTTCTTCAACCAAAATGAACATATAATGCGCCAAAGACGTTGGCTCGAGCTGTTGAAGATTACGATCGTACCATTCAATACCATCGTGGAAAAATGAAAGTGGTAGATGACGCGTTGAGTAGAGAAGATCGTATCGTTCACGAGTCTTGATGTTGTTAACACAAAATCTATTTTATATGACTTACAAATGATGAAGATAGAGTTAAAGACTCTAGGGACTCACGTGAAGATAACGAATATACGATTAGAATAGACATTAATTGATAAAGTTAAAACCGCTCAAGATACACACTAGAGCTGATGAATATAAAGAAGAAGGTGCAAGAATGCGTTATTCTAGAAGTAAGAGTCGATGAAGAGAAGAAATCTCAAGCCTTCGATTTAGTTGAAATCCTCGATCAAGTAGGAACTGTGGCCTATAGACTCGCCTTAACACTAAGTATGCCGCGTGTTCATAACGTTTTTCACGTATCGATGTTACGTAAATATGTGGAAGGCCCAAATCACATTATTGCGTTAAAACCAGACGAGATAGCCGAAGATTTAACGTACGAGGAGGTACCTGTTAAGATCTTGGATAGGAAAGAACATGTTCTATGCACAAAGGTTATACCTCAAGTTAAGGTTTTGTGGAGGAACCATGATATTGAATAAATGAACTGGGAGTTGGAATCAGAAATGAAAGCTAGGTATCCTCACCTTTTCGATACACCAGGTACGTACGTCAATTTCGAGGACGAAATTTCATAAGGAGGGGAGGTTGTAAGACCCCAACTTTTTAATGAATAAAATCAAATTTCCTTTATTTATTATTGTGAATAATAAGGTATTAATTTGATATAATATTTATGGGTGAAATGTGCAAATTTTCAAAATAAGCAAGTGGTTATATAATATTCATTGTTGTCGGGAAATATTCGTTTGGTCGTGGAATATTCTTTACGTGGGGGAATATTAAATATGCGGCAAGCAGCCTATTGTGGGCCCCATATCGGATAAGCGTCGGATGAAGAAAAGCGAAAAAGTGAATAACGGCGTAGTTATTCTGATTAACATTTGTTGGAATACTAGGTGTTTAAAATACGATAATAAGCGTTATTGCGATAAGAAATATTGCGATATCGCGCAGTATTGTTGAATTATTGATCCTTACGTGAAAGGCACTTTCTTTCGATAATTATTACAAAGATGAATTATCATTCAATATTTTATTTTATTGATTCAATAATTCTTTGTGTTGATATTTTATATTATTGTTCTTTCAATAATTGTCACGCGACATCATCTCCATTATCGGATCAATAATTCATATTATTTGAAATAATATTATTAGATAAAGATTATTTGCGATGTCAGAAAGTTACACAAAGAGAGGTTTGGTCACCTAATTGCGGCAAGTGAGAGAAATCCTTATCGGAAAGTCCCCACTTTCGCAGGAATGTACCTAGTAATCATAAATGTGATTTCGTAATATTATTTGTGAATAATTAATTATTGATTCATATGATAAGGAATTATTTATTTTATGTGGATATAAATGATGAATTTATTTATGTGGTTATTAATGAAGTAATTAATCTTTGAGGTGTTTTATTAGTATTTTTGACGGATTGGTAGTATTTAAAAATCATCCATTTCATGGATTTAGGGTATTTTACGTTTGGAATTTGGAAAAACTCAAAATTTCTACAAAGTTGTATAGAATTCGATTTCATGTGGAATTGACATAAAATTCGTATTTTTACGATAAGCAGGCTATTTTTTACATGAATTATTAAAGTTTCGATCATTGTTTAAATGATAAAATATTTTAGAAAATTCTAGAATTGGTTGGTGAGAAATGTCTTCAATTGAATTTCAAATGTGGTGGGTGTGATAAGTAATAGCAGTAAAAGCGAATTAGGTAGTTATGTTAGTAAGATTCATGGCGTTCTAAGATTTTCCTATAAATAGGGTCTTGGTTAGTTAATTGAAAATCATACCGAATTCATAAATTTTCTCTCTTTCTCTCTATATTATCGGCGTGTATTCTCGTGAGTATTTTGATACTTTGAGTGTTCTTTATACTGGTCTGAGTTCCTTCAAAGACTATATCCAATATTCCAAGTAGGAAGTATTATCTTTTTAAGGTAAGGGATGTTATTTTCTTCGTAAGTGATATTATTTCTTTGATATCATTATCTTAGAAATATTGGTTGGAACTTTTTATCAAATTTTGAACTTTTTCATATTGGGGGGTTTCTATTCAAGGTTCTTATTCATAGATTCTTAATCGGAGCTATTCTTACGATAGCATTATCTATTTATATCACGAATCTGGACTATTCAATCTAAAATGAAATTTTTTCTTTTTTATAAAGGTGTATTATTATAGTTCTTATCTTTGATCAGATCAATGTTTTGATCTTTATTTTGAATTCTGCTTCAAAATTGGTTATTACAAGTATTTTGAACTTGGATAAAGTAATGTCTGAATCCCTAATATTTGATCTTTTATCTCATTTGGATTCATTTCTTTTTAAGATATTTTTCATCATCCTCAAATCTAAATGATGATATTATTGAATATCTTTACCAGTAGTCTGAAGATGAATGATTAAGCGATGAATATCTTTTTATTTATAGTGCGAAGATGAATGATTCTTTAATGAATATCTTTACCAGAGTAGTCTGCAGATGAGCAGTGTTGAGATGAACGTGATTAACCCACGTACAAATGAATATATTCTACTAGTAGACAAAAGATGAATATTTGATTCAAGATGTATATTGATTGATGTTACGAGGATAAAATATTGATGATGGACTTTTAAATCTTAGAAGATAGTAGAATTCTTTATCTACTGATTTCTTCAATGGATTCTTTATTTCCATTGCGATTGTTGATCTAAAACTGTTTGTATATTATATTTTATCGATCATTCCACGTCAAGATTAACGATAATTTGTTTTATATTATCTTACCATAATATTTTCTTCGCCAATTTATTGAATTTTCACCCTTTCCTTTTGTTCCATTTTTTTTCTTCTACCGGGAGGTGAAACATAATGAAATGGCCAAGTGGTTTGGAGTGATGGTTCGGGATAGTTGTTTTAGTAGTCACTCACTATTTTATAAAATAATGTATCAATAATTATAACGAGGACTTTTTTTCAGTTTTTATACTCTATTAGGCAATAACAGATTCAAACTCACAAAGATATGTATTGTCAGTATTTCGCACAATAATTGTAGACTTGAAGTTGTATTTATTTTTGTATCTCATGTATTTGGTATTTCAGAATGGGTTGGGTTGAATGGACCTATTTAGGAGTCGTCACATAAATACACTTTTCGTCACTCTACTTTCGGCGCCGGTTTATATATAATCATTGAATTGAATTTTTTACTATTATTTCTTATCAACTATAATTTTTTTACAAAAATTTAAGAACAAATCTATTCCGTTAAAAACTTTAATGAAAAATCTACATATAAGACTATATAATAATACGCCATTGGAAATATAAGACCCCACCTTGGATTATTTTTTTAATAATAATAATAAAATAACTTTAATTTAATTTTTTCAGTTTTCAAACTTGCACTCTCTCTCTTTTTAAAAAATAAAAATAATTAAATTAATTAACTAAAATAATAATAAAATATATTAATTAAACAAATTAACAATAAATATATTAATTAAACAAATTAATAATAAATATATTAATATATAATTTTAACAAATGTTATTATATAAAATTAATGAATTCATATTATTTTTTAATTTTTGAATATTTTTGTTCATTTTAAATATATAAAATTATCTAATATTTTAAAATAAAAGATTATCTAATCATTATATTTTACAAAACAAATTAATTTAAAATTTTAAAACAAGTTATGAATAATATTTAAAACAAAATTACTACCAAAATTAGAAAGAAATTAAAATCAAACTAAAAGAAAAAAAATTAAAAAACATATTATCCGATCATATCAAAACACATGAAGGTAAGAGAAACACCTAGTCGAAATCAAAACCAAAATTAAAACTAATAAAGCCAATTCACCAGAATAATTGAAATCAAATCAAAACACAAAAGAAACAACCCAAGTCAGAAATTAAATGCACAAATATCAGCTCCATATCAGAACACCCAGATCGGAAAACATCCAGTGCTGAACACAACCAAATCGGATCGAAATTAAAGGCCGGACACATTACATATCCACTACTGGCGCCGGACATAATCACTAAATCCATATTCTTCCAACCAACTCCAATAAAATATAGAGAACTTAGAAAAGATATAAGTAAAACACTGAAATTGAAAGATATACAGGTGACTGTGAGAAATCCCAGCTAGAAATCAAAGACCCGGATGAGAGAAGCGAGTATTTTTCTGGAAACTGTTCTTTGGTGGCGGAATGAGCGTTCAACTGGAGAGCGAGAACGACGTTGGATGCGAGAGAGTGCGCGTGTAGGTAAGGGAGTCATTCGGAGATATTAGAGGGAGAGAGCCTCAGGCGTAAATCTTGGATTGAACGGGAGATGGAAGAAACAAAGAAACACATATGAAGAAACTGATTTGATCCTCTATTTTGAAGAAACTGATTTCGGCTCCTGTAACTAATAACATGATTCTCTGTTTTGAATAATAATAAAAAATATATGAATTCATTAATTTTATATAAAATATATTTGTAAAAATTACACATTAATATATTTTATTATTAATTACTTTAAATAATATATTTATTTAATTACTTTACTTATTTGTTAATATATTTTTAATTATTTTAATTATTTGTTAAGATATTTAATATTTAATATTTAATATTTATTTCATAATATAAATAATAATTATATTAGTTTTCAAAAATAAAAATAAAAATTAATTTTTAAAATTTTAGTTATATTTTTGAAGTTTGAATTTATTTTATAAATTTTAATTTTTAATTTGTGCTTATTATAAAATACTTATGAAAATTGTTAAAGACATTACTCAAATTCAAAATTTACCAAAATTTTCTTATTTTAATAATATATCTTAATACAATAACATGTCAAACATTTATATGTTATATTACTAATTTTAGTTTTATCTGAAGAGAGGTTAATTAAATTAATGAATTTAATTAATGAGTTATTTAAATTAAAAGAAAATTATATAATTATATGTAATTTATATAATTTATTTAAAATTGTACAAATATTAATGATTAAAATAAAATTTTAAAAATTATTTTTATTGTACTTTTATTTTGAATGCATTATTTTATTTTATTTATTTATTTTAGATTCATTTAGCATTAAATTTATACAAGTTTCCATCTAGGCATGCTGTAAGACCCTGAATTTTATGAAATGAAAGTATTCAATTTTCCTATAATTATTATTCTATTTAGTAAATGGTTAAATTGATAAAAGGATAAAGTTAAGGGTGATATGTGAAAATTTTTGCAAAGTAAGCGAGTTGTTATAAAATATTTGTTTGGTTGGGAATATTCATTTTATCGGAATATCAAATGCGATAAGACAATCATCGTTGGTGGACCCCATAACAAAAGTATTATTCGTAGTAAAGAAAACGCATGTAATTATCATTTTATAAAATAACGGTGAAAGTGTTATCGTTAAAACCGCATTGAACTACTTAGGTAGTAAAATGCGAGAATCTGGCGTGGTTAAGCGTAGTAGACATAAGATTGATTATTGATCTTTACGTGTGAAGTCACCGGTTATACTCAATTATCACGAAGAATTGTTGCATCATATCTCTCATATTATTGATTCAATTATTGTCACAATATCATCTCGTGATATTGTGACTCTTCCAAAATAAGTATACAACATCCATTATGAAATGCCAAATACACATGAGACAGAAAGAAACTACAACTTCAATAATACAATTGTCAGTAAAATACTGACAACACATAATAATGAAGTTTAAATACAAATATCATCTTCTGTAGGCGATCCACACTCAAATAAGTCCTCATTCTGATTATTCAAACACTATTTTACTGAGGAAATAGTGAGGATCGCTAAAACATCTTTCTGTAACCATCACTCCGCACTCGACTTGGTTCTTCGCATGTTCTCACCTCCCTAGAAAAATGGAACAAAAAAGGAAAAGGGTGAATTTCAGCCTAAAGTAAAGAATATTATGACTAAGATAATATACAATAAATTATCGTTAGTCTTCAATGAGGAAAAAATCGATAAAATATAATAGCCAACAAGTTTTAGATCAACAACTGCGGTGAAGCAAGAATCCATTTAGAAGAGTCAAGTAGAGAATGAGTTCTCTTATCTTCTAAGATTTAAAAGTCCATCATCAATATTTTATCCTCAGAATAACAATTAATATACATATTTAATCAAATATTCATCTTTTGCACTATGGCCAAAGATATTCATTTGAATCATGGGTTGGTCGTATTCATCATAACACACTGCATTAAATGCGCTGACTACTGCCAAAAATATTCATCGAGTTAATCATTTATCTTTCGCACTACAAAGTAGAAGATATTTAGTAATATCATCATTTTTAGATGAGGGATGATGAAAAATATTTTAAAGAAAACGAATCCAAATTAAACGGAAGGACAAATAGTAGAATTTAGTATAACAGTTTATCCAAGATCAATAATATTTCATGAATACCAATTTTGAAGCAGAATTCAAAAATAAAGATCAACGTGGATACAATCAAAGATAAGAACTATAATTGACATCTTGGACAAAAAGAAAAATTTTTATTTTTAATTGAATAGATCACAGATATCGTTAATAGTGTCAGATATCGTGAATAAGAACTCCCGACACAAAAAAGTTTTAAATTTGATAAAATTCAGATCAATACTTCAAGATAATGATATTGAAGAAATAATATCATATAGAAGAAAATAACATCCCTTACCTCAAAATATCAAGATCTTACGATCGGAATATCAGTATAAAGCAGGAAGGAAACTTCAGATCGATGAATGTAAACTCACAAAAATATCTAAATACTCACAAAATACACTCAATAATCTACGTAGAGAGAAGAGAAAACTTATTTCGGTGTGATTTTCAATTCTAACTTAAATACTCTATTTATAGGAAAATGTTAGCAGACTTGACCCGCAACCCGATGGCTTTACTCGCTACTATTCCCACCCACCACATTTGAAATAAATTCAAGATACATTTCTTTACCAACCACAAGTGGGCCCACTCAATTCTAGAATTTTCCACCAAAATTATTTATAAACCTAATTTCGAATCAGTCACCTCTTAAAATTCATAACAAATCATACGTTCATTTTTAACGGTTCAAAATTTGTGGACATATACTCAACTTATATATGTATAATATATCCAAAAATTACAACGATCCAACGGTCGGATTAAAAATTATAACTCACACAATATATCTCAAAAACACTGGTTTAATTTTTAATACCTTCATCATGATAAAAATAATCGATAAAACACCTCAACATTAACTCCTTCAATTTTAACCACAATAAATATATCCAACATTTATATCCACATAAAATAAATATTTCCTTATCATATGAATCAATAATAAATTATTCACAAATAATATTACAAAATCACATTTATGACAACCAGGCCGTTCCCAAGAAAGAGGGGCTTTCTAATAAGAATTTCTCTTTATTGGCGCAATGATTAGGTGACCAAACCTCTCCTCGATGTAACTTTCTGTACATCGCCAATAATCTTTATCTAATAATATTATTCAAATAATATGAATTATTGATCTGATAATGGGAAATACTGTGCAGTGACAATTATTGAAACAACAATAATATAAAATATCAACGCAACAATTATTGAATCAATAAAACAAAATATTGAACAGTAACTACTGTAACAATTATTGAGTAGTGCCTTCTTACGTAAGGATCAATAATTCATCAATATTGTGCATCCACGCGTATTACTGTATTTTAACCACCGGGTATTCCAACAGTGTTAATGGTAACAACTACGTTGTTATTAATAAAAACTCAAACTTAGTCGTTTTCTTCATCCGACAGTTATTCTGTTATGGGGCCCACAAATAACTGCGCCGTCGTACGAATATTCCCAACAACAAGAATATTCCACGACCAAACGAATATTCCCCGACAACAATGATTATTTTATAACCACTTGCATATTTTGCAAAATTTGCACATTTCACCCATAACCAGAGAATTATATCAAATTAATACCTTATTATTCACAAATATAATTAGAGGAAATTCGATTTTATTTATAATAAGTTGGGGTCTTACAACCTCCCCTCCTTATGAAATTTCGTCCTTAAAATTGACAAACGTACCTGGTGTTTCGAAAAGGTGAGGATACCTCGCTTTTATTTCTGATTCCAACTCCCAGGTCATTTCTTCAATAGCATGGTTTCTCCATAAAATCTTAACTTATGGTATAACCTTGGTGCGTAGGACATGCTTTTTCCTATCCAAGATCTTAACAGGTACTTCTTCGTACGTTAAATCTTCGGCTATCTCGTCTGGTTCTATCGCAATAATATGGTTCGGGTCTTTCACATATTTACGAAGCATGGATATGTGAAAAACATTATGAACACGAGACATACTTGGACATAATGCGAGTCTATAGGCCACATTTTCTATTCGGTCAAGAATCTTAAATGGACCAACAAATCGTGGATTGAGCTTTCATCTCTTCCCAAATCTTGTAACTCCCTTCCATGGTGCAACACGTAACAATACATGATCCCCAATATTAAATTTCACGTCTTTTCGATGAAGATCCGCATAACTCTTTTGTCGATCTTGTGTCGTTTGTATACGTTGTCGAATCATTTGGATATTTTCTGTAGTCATGCGTACTAATTCTGGTCCCAACAACGTTGCTTTCTCCCACTCTCCCCAAAGATCTTTGGAGAACGACACTTTCGGCCCATACAACGCCTCAAATGGAGCCATGCCTATACTTGCTGGCGATAAGCTTTGTTGTTGTAGGAGAATTCCACACCGTGTAAGCAAGTACTTATCCCAACTTCCTTTAAAATCTAGGACACAAAGTCTTAATAGATCTTCAAGGGTTTGAATAGTCCTCTCTCGATTGTCATCTCGTTTGAGGATGGTATGCGGGCCAATCGAATCAGAATCCGTGCCCATAGCTTTTCTCGCAAGCTAACCCAAAATCGTGAAGTGAATCTTGGGTCACGATCCCAAACTATGGATCTTTGGGCCATGCAATCTCACAATCTAATTCACGTACATGAGAGCAAGACGTTCAAGGGAATAAGTCTCACGTATCGGTAAGAAATGGGCAGACTTGGTTAATCTATCAACAATAACCCAAATCGCATCTATGCCTTGACAAACTTTGGGAAGACCTATAACGAAATTCATAGTAATGTGTTCCCACTTCCATTTCAGAATCTCAAGTGGTTATAATGGACCCTTTGGCACTTGATGCTCCGCCTTTACACGTTGACAAGTTAAACACCTCGAGATAAACTCCGCGATCTCTCTCTTCATATTGTTCCACCAAAATGTATGTCGAATATCATGATACATTTTGGTACTCCCAGGATGGATTGCAAACGGGGTGTTGTGTGCCTCCATCATGATTCTACGCTTCAAGTCAGAATCGTTAGGAACACAAAGTTTGGAGTTGAATCTAAGTATTCCTTCTTCATCGATTCTCGCTTCGGAATAGCTCCTTCTTGCACTTTCTTCTTCATATGTATCGCCTCCGGATCCGTAGCTTGGGCGACTTTAACTTTATCGATTAAAGTCGGTTCTACTCAGATATTCGCCATCATCATGTGGGTCCTTGAGTCTTTAATTCTACCTCCATCCTTTGCAAGTCATACAGAATGGGCCTCAGATTAACAATATCGCACTCACTCGCATATGATCTTCTACTCAATGCGTACCACTCTACGTTCGCTTTTCGAGGATGATATTGAATAGTGTGATCGTAATCTTTAAATAGTTCAAGCCAACATCGTTCTTGCGTGTTGAGTTCTTTTTAGGTGAAGAAATATTTGAGGCTTTTATGGTCCAGTATAAATCTCCACTTTCTCCCCATACAAGTAGTGTCTCCAAATTTTCAACGCGAATCGATCACGCCGCTAACTCTAGATCATGAGTAGGATAATTCCTCTCATATTCTTTGAGTTGTCGTGAGGCATAGGCTATGACTTTCCTATGTTGCATGAGAACACATCCTAACCCTTTGCCTGAAGCATCGCTGTATATAAAAAATCCATCCGTACCAGATGGTATTACCAGAACAGGTGCCGAAATGAGTCTCCTCTTGAGCTCTTGGAAACTCTTCTCGCATTCCTCACTCCATACAAATTTTGTATCTTTCAAAAGTCAACTGAGTTAACAGATAGCGATTCGAGAAAATCCTTCCATGAATCTCCAGATAATAACCAAATTAAGCCCGTAAAGCTACGACTTCGGTCACCGACTTTGGTTGCTCCTAACTTTGTCTTTGCTTTAATCTTCACGGTCGACAGATACTCCATGTTTTGACACCACGTGCCCAAGGAATGCTACTTCCTCGCCGAACTCGCATTTCTTGACTTGGCATAAAGTTTGTTTTCACGAAGCCTTTCAAGTATCAAACTTCAAATGGTGCTCATGATCTTCACGGCTTTTGGAATAGATGAAGATGTCATTAATAAAGACAACAACAAACTGATCCAAATATTCCTTGAATACATGGTTCATCATATCCATGAAAGCGGCAGGAGCATTAGTCAATCCAAAAGACATGACTAAGAATTCATAATGCCCGCATTCAAGTTAAAGGCGTCTTTGGAATATCCTCGCTTTTAATTTTCGGTGATGATATCCGTAAGCGAAGATCGATCTTTGAAAAGAATTGTGCTCCTTGCAAATCGGTCGAACAGGTCATCAATGCGAGGTAGCGGATACCTATTCTTGATGGTAACATGGTTTAATTCTCAGTAGTCAATACAAAGTCGCATACTCCGTCTTTCTTCTTTACGAATAAAACAGGAGCACCCCAAGGAGATGTACTAGGACGAATGAAACCTATGTCTAACAATTCCTGTAGTTGGACTTTTAACTCATGAAGTTCAATAGGAGTCATTCGATATGGGGTTTTAGAAATGGGTTTTGTACCCGGCTCAAGGTCAATAAAGAATTCAACATCACGTTCTGGGGGTACTCCGGGAAGTTCTTCAGGAAATACTTCAGAAAATTCTCTAACAATAGAAATATTATTCAAATCTGACTTGTCTTTGTTCAAATCCATAACATGGGCTAAGAAAGCTTGACATCCGTTTTTCAATAAACGAATAGCTTTATGGCTTGATATGATAGTGACTGATTTTAGTGGTTTAGTTGTTTGAATTCGTATGACAAGTTGGTTAGGAATATGAAAACTAACATCCTTACAAAAAAAATCAATTTTGGCATGATGAGTGGTTAACCAATCAATTCCTAAAATCACATCAAAAGCAAGTATCTTTAAAGATATAAGATCAATAGTTAATGTGATAGTGCCAACTCGGATCATGCAAGATTTATAAACTGTAGATGTAACGAAGGTTTCACCCAACGGAGTTTCAACAGATAAGTCAAGGTCCAATTTCTCCGGAGTCAAGTTTAAACGTTGAGCACAAGCAGGAGAGATAAAAGAATGGGTAGAACCGGTATCTAGTAAGGTATAAACTTCGCAAGAGTTCAAGATTAGCTTACCCGTAATCACCTCATTCGGGTTCCTCGAGTTTTGGCCAGTCACGACAAATGCTCTTCCAGGAACCGCTGATTTCGACTTATCCGGGACAGCACTTGGAGTCACCATCCCCGTTGAACTTGGTTTTTCTACAGAACAATCCCGAGCTATGTGGCCTTCCTTTCCATAGTTTTAACATACCTTGGATTGTTGTGGACAGTTTGGGCTAATATGTCCCTTTTTCCCGCATTTGTAACATCTAACTGGTGGTCGTTCTCCTCCCCTAGAATTTGTTGTTGGTCAAGTCTTTCTTGTTGATGTCTTCCGTCATTTTTGAATCTCCGAAATTTTCACTTGACTCACCTCTCCTATTATCATGGCCACGATGACCAACCCTTAGAGTGGTTACCACCTTTGTTCAGTATTTTTCCTCTCGTTGGTTATCATCACTTTGATGACCGCTATCACCGAGATTGTAAGACCCCAACTTTTATAAATAAAGATGAATTTTCTATAAATATTATTTTTGAATATTATGGAATAAATTTGATATAATGTTATAGTTGTGGGTAATATTTATAAATTTTGCAAAGTAAGCAAGTTGTTATAAATTATTCGTTTGGTTGGGAATATTCTTTTTTGTCGGGGAATATTAAACGACAATTTTACTCAATCATTAAGTGGACCCTGGCGGAAGTATTGTCGTAGTTAGAAAATGACAAAATTATCTTTCTATAAAAATAACTTGGCGGAGGTGTTACCAATTAAAAGCTGATTGAACTACCCGGTGGTAAAAGTACGATGTCTGGCGTGGTTGCATAGTAGCACACGGTATTGATTATTGATCTTCACGTGAGAAGTCACTTAGCTATACTCGATTATTACTACTGATAATTCTTTGCATCATATCTCTTATATTATTGATTCAATTATTGTCGCGATTATCATACGTATAATATGTTATATTATTAATTGAGATGACAAGTTATAAATGATTAATAATTGTTGAAAGATTAAATATGTGTTGATTAAAAATAAAATGATTTGTGGTAATATTTATTCAATCCTTGATGTATATAAAGAGTACTGTTATGAGGCGTTTGTGGTAAGTTTGATTATTTTATGGGGGCCATATGTCATCATCTAAGAGTCTCTTCGTAAATAGTAATTACCTTTGTGAATAGTAATTATCTTAAATCGATAGTATTTACCTTATAGTTGTATTTATTTACCGTCAATAAGTAATTACCTTCTTGATAGTAATTACCTTTGTGAATAGTAATTACCTTCGTCGATAGTATTTACCTTCATCGATAGTATTTACCTTAAATCGATAGTAATTACCTTCTCTTCAATAGTAATTACCTTTGTGAATAGTAATTACCTTCGTCGATAGTATTTACCTTCGTCGATAGTATTTACCTTCGTCGATAGTAATTACATTCTTGATAGTAATTACCTTCGTCGATAGTAATTACCCTTCGTTAATAGCAATTACCCCTTCATGAATAGTAGTTGTCACTTGATATTACCAAGAGTTAAGCGCCTCTTGATTGTTCGAGGGTTAATTACCCCTTGCAAATAGTAGTTGTCTCTTGATATTACCAAGAGTTATTTTGACCCTTCGTTAAGACCAAGAGCCACCCTCGGTTTTTCTATAAATAGAAAGCTCATTCCTTCATTATTTCTTACGAATTCAATTTGAAACTACAGAGAGAGAAACTATAGAGAGAAAGAAGAAAAGTATCTCGCTACTTCACTTTTCCAATATTCAGTTCTTCTAAGGTAGGGAATATTATTTGTTGTACTTCGTAAAGGGTGTTATTCTTTCTTATTCATGAAGAGAAGCTGTTGTTATTCCATTGCTTATTATTACATTGGAATAACTTTGTATCTGTGGTTTACCCTATACTTGGTGACATTCTTTATTATTACATTGGAACATCACATGCATGTGTGTTTTTACAGGACTGGTTAAAATCTTTATTATTATTACTGTTGGAACATCACATGCATGTGTTTTACAGGACCTAGTTAAAATCTTTATTATTATTACATTTGGAACATCACATGCATGTGTTTCTGGCAGGACTGGTTCCATTCTTTATTATTACATTGGAACATCACACATGCATGCATTTTTCTGGGACTGGTTCCGAATTATTTATTATTACATTGGAATAACTTTTGCTCATGCGGTCTATCGCATGCATGGTGATTTCTTTTGTTATTCCATTCTTTATTATACTCGGTTGGTTAAAACTTTGACTTTATACTCCATGAAATTAGTAGAATATCCTTGATATTCGCGTTTCATCGATGATCTTTTCATGGAAATATTCTTACGATCATTCTTGAATTTTACTCTACAAAAAGCGATATCGTGTTGACAATTTAGGCGTTAATAATTCTGGATAAAATAATTCTTGAATTTGTTTTATTGAATTCTTATATCATTGTCATCATCCTCGTATTTATATTATGTTGAAAGTCATACGTGGCATGATTTGTAGTGCATAGATGGACTTGGTATGATTATGACGAGAGACTATTGGTGTAATCATGGTAGTAATGTTACAAATGATGTGGTAAAAATCCTCGGTGGCCCGTAGTGCATTGATGGGACGAGTTGTTGGCATGATCATGACCATTAATGAATACCACAAATATTCTTGGCCCGTAGTGCATGAATAATTGTGGTCGTGATACTAAAGAATATCCTTGGGCGTAGTGCGGGGTGATTCGATGATGTGGATTATTTATTAAAAGGCGAGTCTAAAACTATACTTGATGATGAAAAACCTTTTAAATCATAAAAGATAGTAGATTTTATTTTCTCTTGACTCTTTTAATGGATTCTTTGGTTCATTTGTAGTTAAACTTGATGTTCATTATATTTTATCGGTTTAACCTTTGTTGTAGTCTAATGATAATTTATTCTTCATTATCTTAGTCATAATATTTCTTACTGAGCTAGTTGAGCTCACCCTTTCTTTCACTGTTCTCTTCAGGAAATGAGAATATAGCTAGGACGAGTCGGGAAACGGAGTAATGGTCCAGAGGATAGCATTAATAGTCCTCACTATTCTGTGAAATGGTGTGATAATAATTGTAATGAGGACTCCTTTTGAGTTTGTATAATATCTAGTAGACAATATTTGTATTCAAACTCACGATTTTATGTCGTATTTACACGACAGTTATATTAGTAAGTTGTATTTAAATTACATACCATGTATCGACTACCCAAGATGGGTGATGTATACCTAATTTTGGGGGCGTCACGGTTAGTATCGAGCTTAGGGATATGATCCTGGCTAAGATGTGAGAATAGTACTAGGAGAGGAGAGCAGGGGAATACCTTCGCTAGTATGACCTACCTAAGTTTATGTGCTATTTTATTGGTCGGTCGAGAATATAGGGATAATATGTTACATGTCAATTAACCTTTTGTTTTGTGGCGATGTCTGAAAATGACATCGAGAATGTTGAGAATAGCAATGGAGCACAGAAGCGATCGTTGATTCACCACATATCGATAATCGAGGATAATAATGCATCCAGGAAGGCGACAATCCTCATGCAAACTACAACAACCGACCAAATGATGAATGATCAAATGTTAGGAGGCATTATGCAATTTATATCGACAGCAATGAGAGAGCGACTCTGTCCAAAGCGTAGGTGGAAACACGAAAAACTCTCGGCGGTTGCGCTAAACAATTCAAGGCTGGGACCACCAGGAGTTTAAGAGAGAGCCAAAACCACTTGGCGGAAGCATGGATAGCATGATTACCAAGATATTTGATGTCTTGGGATGCTTCCGAGAGCAAAAGGTTCCCTTCTTAGCCTTTATGTTGTTGCGGGAGGCGATTCTTTGGTGGGAATCGGTAAAAGCGTACTCAACTTCTTTGTCTTGAAGATATCTTGGGAGAAGTTCCAGAGGCATTCAACGACAAATACTTTCTGAAAGTATTCGCCACATGAAGGAGGTGGAGTTTATCAAGTTGGAACAAAACAATATGGCCGTGTCGCAACATCGAGGCAAAATTTGCGGAGTTATCACGGTTTTGCATCCCACTTGGTGGATAATGAAGAGAATGGCGCGAATGTTTTAAGAGGTTTGAAGCGGAGAATCGTCAACATCTTATTTCTCATAAAGCGTGTTTGTATTCGGATGTTGTAAATAGGGCTCGATTAGTGGAAGCGCGATAACGAGTCAGCCTTGACTAAAAGAAGCGGTAAGCAAAATTATAATACCGGTGCGAGAGTAGTCATCAAGCGGTGACAACAAGCGTGGAGGAATCAACGGGCGGATATGGTAACCACTTCGGTGGTAATCGAGGCCAAAACAATAAGAATGGACATTTCAAGAAAAGGAGATTCAACAATGATGGAAAGACGTCGGCCAAGACCACCGTTGTTAAGGAAGGAGAAAGACCACTATCATATGTTTCAAAAGCGGAGGAGAGGACACATCGGTCAAACTGCGCGCCATGCCAGTCAAAGCGTGTTATAATTGTGGAAGAGAAGGTCACTTAGCTCGATTTTGTCATTTCACAGAAGACAAATTCAACTAGGATGGAGGCACCAAAGGTCGTCCCGAGAAAAGTCAAAATCGGTAGTCTGAGGGAGGCGTTTGTTGTGACCTCCCAGAGAACAAGGAACCCGAATGAGGTCATCACGGGTAAGCTTATCATAAACTCTAATGAAGTTTATACTTTATTTGATCTGGGGTTCTACCCATTCTTTTATTTCTCCTACTTGCGCTCATCGATTAAATTTGACTCAGGAGAAATTAGACTTTGACTTATCTGTGGAAACTCCGTTGGGAGAAACCTTCATTACATCCCTTTGTTTATAAGTCTTGTTTGGTTCAAATCGGTACCCTCACATTACACCGTCGATCTTATTTCATTAAAAATACTTGCATTTGGCGTGATTCTAAGGATTGATTGGTTAACTACTTATCATGCAAAAATTGATTGTTTTCGTAAGGTTGTTAGCTTTCATATTCTAATCAACCTATTATGCGAATTCAAACGACCAAACCATTAAAATCAATCACGGTCATCTCAAGCCATAAAGCTATTCCTTTATTGAAAAGCGATGTCAAGCTTTCTTAGCTCATATCACGATTTAAACAAAAATCGTCGGTTTTGAGCGATATTTCTATTGTTAATAAATTTCTGACGTATTCCAGAAGAACTTCTGGCCTACCCCAGGCGTGAAATTGAATTTTGTATCGACCTTGAACTTGTACAAAACCTATTTCCAAAGCCCCATATCGAATAGCTCTTATTGAACTTGAGGAGTTAAAGACCAGCTGCGAGGAATTGTTAGACATTGGCTTTATTCGTCCTAGTACTTCTCCTTTGGGTTGCTCTGTTACATTCGTGAAGAAGAAAGATGTGAGTATGCGACTTTGTATTGATTATCGGGAGTTGAATCATGTCACCATCAAAATAGGTATCCATTGCCGCGTATTGATGACTATTTGACCGGTTAAGGAGCCAAATTCTTTTCTAAGATTGATCTTTGTTAGGATATCACCAATTGAAGATTAGAGCCGCTGACATTCCAAAGGCGGCTTTCGGAACTCGAATGCGGGCATTATGAATTCCTAGTCGTGTCCTTTGGATTGACTAATGCTCCTCTTTGCCTTCATGGATCGATGAACCAAGAGTATTGAGGAATATTTAGATCACTTTGTGGTCGTCTTTATTGATGACATCCTTATTTATTCCAAAAGTAAAGTGAAGATCAGAAGCAACACTTGTGGTCGACACTCCAAAAGCCGTGAATATAAGCTTTATGCCGAGTTGAAGAAATGCGAGTTCGGCTTGAAGAAGTAGCATTCCTTGGGCGCGTGGTATCAAGTCATGGAATATCATTGACCCAAAGAAAGATTGAAGCTATTTAAAGTGGGAACAACCTAAATCGTTAATAGAAAGTACGTAACTTTCTCGGTTTATTTGGTTATTATCGGAGATTCGTGGAAGGATTTTCTCGAATCGCTACTCCATTGACTCGGTGACTCGAAAAGATACAAAGTTTGGTTGGAGGCGAAGAATGTGAGAAGAGTTTTCAAGAACTCGAGAGGAGACTTATTTAGACTGTTACGACAATACCATTTTGGCTCGGAGGATTTGTCATCTGGTGATGCTTGAAGCAAAGGGTTGGGATGTGTTCTCATGCAACATGGAAAAGTTATGTTTTATGCCTCATGACAACTCAAAGAATATGAGAGGAATTATCCTACTCATGATCTAGAGTTAGCATTTGTTATCTTTTCACTTAAAATTTGGAGGCATTACTTGTATGGGGAGAAAGTGGAGATCTTTACGGATCATAAAAGCCTCAAATATTTCTTCACTCAAAAGGAACTTAACATGCGACAACGACGTTGGCTTGAAGCTGATTGAAAGATTATGATCGTACCATCGATACCATCACGAAAAGCGAGCGTGGTAGGCGATGCATTGAGTAGAAAATCATATGCAAGATGAGTGCGTTATTGTCAACACAAAGGCCCATTTTTTGTGTGACTTGCAAAGGATGGAAATAGAGTTAAAGACTCGAGGGACGCATGTGATGATAGCGAGTATCTGAGTAGAGGCAGACTTTAATCGATAAAGTTAAAATTTCGCTTTCAAGCTCTGGACTGAGGTACGATGCGTATGAGGAAGAAAGTGCAAGAAGGTGCTATCTTAGGAAGCAAGAATCGATGAAGAAGGAATATTTCGAGTCGACTCCGGACTTTGTGTTCTAACGACCACGATTTAAAGTATAATATCATGATGGAGGCGCCAACACACCATTTGCAATCCATCTCGGGAGTACCAAAATGTATCGTGATATTCGTCATACATTTTGGTGGAGCAATATGAAGAGAGAGATATTTGTTTATCTCAAGGTGTCTAACTTGTCAACGAGTTAAAAGCGAGCATCAAGTACCAAAAGGTCCATTGCAACCACTTGAAATTCAGAATGGAAGTGGGAGCACATTACCATGGATTTCGTTACCGGTCTTCCTAAGGTTTCTCAAGGCATTGATGCGATTTGGGTCATTGTTGATAGATTGACCAAGTCTGCTCATTTCTTACCAATACGAGAAACTTATACACTTGAACGTCTTGCTCGTATGTACATAAACGAGATTGTAAGACTGCATGGTATGCCGGTATCCATTGTTTTTGATCGAGACCCAAGATTCACTTCACGATTTTGGGTTAGTTTGCAAAAAGCTATGGGCACAGACTTAGGATTTAGCTCGGCATATCATCCTCAGACGGAGGGACAGTTAAAGAGGACTATTCAAACTCTTGAAGATCTATTAAGAATCTTGAGGACTATTCGATTCATGCACCAAATCGCTTCCCATCGCCAATCTAACTCCACCGCCAAGTACAAATATAGGGGTTCAAAGAGAGCAGTTTCACCAACAAAGGTGCCCATAGCTTTTTGCAAACTAACCCAAAATCGTGAAGTGAATCTTGGTCTCGATCGAAACAATGGATACCCCAAGATACCATGCGCCTTACAACTCGTTTATATACATACCAGCAAGACGCTCAAGTGTATAAGTTTCAGATTGGTAAGAAATGAGCAGACTTGGTCAATCTATCAACAATGACCCAAATCGCATCAACGCCTTGAGAAACCTTAGGAAGACCCAGAATCTAAATCCATGGTAATGTGCTCCCACTTCTATTCGAATTTCAAGTGGTTGCAATGGACCTTTTGGTACTGATGCTCCGCTTTAACTCGTTGACAAGTTAGACACCTTGAGATAAACAACATATCTCTCTCTTCATATTGCTTCCACCAAAATGTATGATTTAATATCATGATACATTTGGTACTCCTGTGATGGATTGCAAATGGTGTGTCATGCGCCCATCATGATATTATACTTTAAATCGTGGTCGTTAGAACACAAAGTCCGGAGTCGACTCAAGTATTCCTTCTTCATCGATTCTTGCTTCCTAAGATATAGCACCTTCTTGCACTTTCTTCCTCATACGATCGCCTCCGTGTCCAGAGCTCGAGCAGCTTTTAACTTTATCGATTAAAAGTCGGTTCTACTCAGATACTCGCTATCATCACATGCCATCCCTCGAGTCTTTAACTCTATTTCCATCCTTTGCAAGTCACACAAATGGGCCTTTGTGTTGACAATAACGCACTCAGATTTGCATATGATTTTCTACTCAATCCGTCACCTACCACGCTCGCTTTTCCGTGATGGTATTCGATGGTATGATCATAATCTTTCAATCAGCTTCAAGCCAACATCGTTGTCGCATGTTGAGTTCCTTTCGAGTGAAGAAATATTTGAGGCTTTTATGATCCGTGAAGATCTCCACTTTCTCCCCATACAAGTAATGCCTCCAAATTTTAAGCCAAAAGATAACAACCGCTAACTCTAGATCGCGAAAGTAGGATAATTCCTCTCATATTCTTCGAGTTGTCATGTAGGCATAAAGCTATAACTTTTCCATGTTGCGTACGAGAACACATCCCAACCCTTTGCGCTTTTGGTTCAAGCATCATCAGAGATGACAAATCCCTCCGAGCCAAATGGTATTGTCGTAACAAAATAAATAAGTCTCCTCGAGTTCTTGAAAACTCTTCTCACATTCTTCGCTTCCAACCAAACTTTGTATCTTTTCGAGTCACCGAGTCAATGGAGTAGCGATTCGAGAAAATCCTTCCACGAATCTCCGATAATAACCAAACTAAACCGAGAAAGCTACGACTTTGGCCATCGATTTAGGTTGTTCCCACTTTCAATAGCTTCAATCTTGGCTGGGTCAACAGATATTCCATGACTTGATACCACGTGCCCAAGGAATGCTACTTCTTCTTGCCGTAACTCGATTTCTTCAACTCGCATAAAGCTTATATTCACGAAGCTTTTGGAGTGTCACCTTCAAGTGTTGCTTCATGATCTTCACGGCTTTTGGAATAAATAAGGATGTCATCAATAAAGACGACCACAAAGTGATCTAAATATTCCTGAATACTTGGCTCATCGATCCATGAAGGCAAGAGGAGCATTAGTCAATCCAAAGGATACGACTAGAATTCATAATGCCCGATCGAGTTTCGAAAGCCGCCTTTGGAATGTCGCCGCTTTAATCTTCAATTGGTGATATCCTAACAAAGATCAATCTTTGAAAAGAATTTTGCCTCTTATAACCGGGTCAAACAGTCATCAATACGTGGCAATGGATACCTATTTTTTGATGGTGACATGATTCAACTCCCGATAATCAATACAAAGTCGATACTCCCATCTTTCTTCTTCAACGAATAGAACAGAGCAACCCAAGGAGAAGTACTAGGATTTAATAAAGCCAATGTCTAACAATTCTCGCATTGGGTCTTTAACTCTCAAGTTCAATAGAGCCATTCGACATGGGCTTTGAAATAGGTTTTGTACCGGGTTCAAGGTCGATACAAAATTCAATTTCACGCCTCGGGGTAGGCCTGAAGTTCTTCTGGGAATACGCCAGAAATTTATTAACAATAGAAATATCGCTCAAAATCGACGTATTTTTGTTTAAATCGTGACATGAGCTAAGAAAGCTTGACATCGCTTTTTCAATAAAGGAATAGCTTTATGGCTTGAGATGACCGTGATTGATTTTAATGGTTTGGTCGTTTGAATTCAGATAATAGGTTGATTAGGAATATGAAAGCTAACAACCTTACAAAACAATCAATTTTGCATGATAAGTAAGTTAACCAATCAATCCCTAGAATCATGTCAAATGCAAGTATTTTAATGAAATAAGATCGACTGTAATGTGAGGGCACCCGATTTGAACCAAACAAGACTTATAAACAAGTGGATGTAATGAAGGTTTCTCCCAACGGAGTTTCCACAGATAAGTCATAGTCTAATTTCTCCTGAGTAAAATTTAATCGATGAGCGCATAGTAGGAGAAATAAAAGAATGGATATAACCCAGATCAAATAAAGTATAGACTTCATTAGAGTTTATGATAAGCTTCACCTGTGATGACCTCATTTGTGTTCCTTGCTCTCCGGGAGGTCACAACAAACGCCTCCTTGCACTACCGATTTTGACTTTTCTCGGGACGACTTTGGTGCCTCCATCCTAGTTGAATTTGTCTTTCAGAAATGACAAAATCGAGCTAAGTGACCTTCTCTTCCACAATTATAACACGCTTTGACTGCAGATGGCGCAGCTTTGATCGATGTGTCCTCTCCTCCGCATTTGAAGCATATGATAGTGGTCTTTTCCTTCCTTAACAACGGTCTTCAGGTCGACGCTCTTTCCATCATGTTGAATCTCCTTTTCGAAATGTCCATTCTTATTGTTTTGGCCCCGACACCAACCAAGTGGTTACCATATCCGCCCGTTGATTCCTCCACGCTTGTTGTCACCGCCTCACGACTACTCTCGCCGGTATTATATTTTGCTTACCGCTTCTCTTTTAGTCAAGGTTGACTCGTTATCGCGCTTCCACTAATCGAGCCCTATTTACAACATCCGAATACAAACACGTTTTATGAGAAATAAGATGTTGACGTATTCCCGCTTCAAACCTCTTAAAAACATTCGCGCCATTCTCTTCATTATCCACCAAGTGGGACTCAAACCGTGATAACTCCGTAAATTTTGCCTCGTATCGCGATTACTGGCCATATTGTTTTGTTCCAACTTGATAAACTCCACCTCCTTCATGTGGCTAATACTTTTAGGAAAATATTTGTCGTTGAATAGCTCCCCGGAACTTCTCCCAAGATATCTTCAAGACAAAGAAGTCGAGTACGCTTTTACCGATTCCCACCAAGAATCGCTTCTCACAAGAACATAAAGGCGTTAAGGAAACCTTGCTTCCTGAGCATCCCAAGACATCAAATATCTTGGTAATCTGCTTTATCCATGCTTCCGCCAAGTGGTTTTGCTCTCCTTAAACTCCGGTGGTCCCAGCCCTTGAATTGTTTAATGTGATCGCCCGAGAGTTTTCGTGTTTCCACCCACGTTTTGGACAGAGTCGCTTCTCTCATTGCCAGATAAATCGTGATAAAGCCTCCGAACATTTGATTATTCATCATTTCGTCAGTGTTGTGGGTTCGTATGAGGATTGTCGCCTCGATGCACATTATCCCCGATTATCGATATGTGGTGAATCAACGACGCTTATGCTCCATCAAGCTATTCTCAACATTCTCGAGATGTCATTTTCAGACATCGCCACAAAATAAAAGGTTAATCGATACGTAACATATTATCCCTATATTCGACCGACCAATAAAATAACACATAAACTTAGGTAGGTCATACTAGCTAAGGTATTCCCTGCCTTTCCCTCCTAGTACTATTCTCACATCTTAGCCAGGATCATATCCCTAAGCTCGATACCAACCGTGATGCCTCCAAAATTAGGTATACATCACCCATCTTGGGTAGTTAGATACATGGTACGTAATTTAAATACAACTTACTAATATAACTGCTGTGGTACAATACTTACATAAATCGTGAGTTTGAATACAAATATTGTCTACTAGATATTATACAAACTCAAAAGGAGTCCTCATTACAATTATTATCACACCATTTCACGTAATAGTTGAGGACTACTAATGCTATCCTCCGGACCATTACTCCGCTCCCCGACTCGTCCCAGCCTATATTCTCATTTTCAAGAGAATAAAGTTGAAAGAAAGGGTGAGCTCAACTAGCTCAAGAAGAAATATTATGACTAAGATAATGCGTAATAAATTATCATTAGCCTCACAAATGTTGTTAAACCGATAAAATATAATGAACATCAAGTTTAACTACAAATGGAACCAAAGAATCCATTAAAAGAGTCAAGAGAAAATAAAATCTACTATCTTTTATGATTTAAAAGGTTTTTCATCATCATATAATGAGACTCACTTTTTAATAAATAATCCACATCATCGAATCACCCTCCACTACTACGGCCAAGGATATTCTTTAGTATCACGACCACAATTATTCATGCACTACGCGCCAAGAATATTTGTGTATTCATTAATGGTCATGATCATGCCAACAATCGGCCCATCAATGCACTACGGCCACCGAGGATTTTTACCACATCATTTGTAACA
Source organism: Panax quinquefolius (assembly GCA_020205615.1). Classification (NCBI taxonomy): domain Eukaryota; kingdom Viridiplantae; phylum Streptophyta; class Magnoliopsida; order Apiales; family Araliaceae; genus Panax; species Panax quinquefolius. Next base: position 78,249,801 of record CM035174.1, read on the forward strand.
TTACTACCATGATTACAACCGAATAGTCTCTCGTCATAATCATACCAAGTCCATCTATGCACTATAGGCCATGATGACTTTCAACATAATATAAACATGAGGATGATGACAATGATATAAGAATTCAATAAAACAAGTTCAAGAATTATTTTATCCAGAATTATTAACGCCTAAATTGTCAACATGACATCGTTTTGTAGAGTAAAATTCAAGAATGATGAGAAGAATATTTCCATGAAAAGATATCGATGAAACGTGAATATCAAGGATATTCTACTAATTTCATGGAGTATGAAGTCAAATTTTTAACCAACCGAGTATAATAAAGAATGGAATAACAAAAGAAATCACCATGCACGCGATAGACGCAGACAGCAAAAGTTATTCCAATGTAATAATAAATAACGGAATCAGTCCCAACAGAAACGCATGCATGTGATGTTCCAATGTAATAATAAAGAATGGAACCGTGTTCAGCGTGAAACACATGCATGTGATGTTCCAATGTAATAATAATAAAGATTTTAACCAGTCCTGTAAAACACATGCATGTGATGTTCCAATGTAATAATAATAAAGATTTTATTGTGTCCTGTAAAACACATGCATGTGATGTTCCAATGTAATAATAATAAAGACGGAACCAGTCCCGTAAAACACACACATGTGATGTTCCAAATGTAATAATGTAAGAATGTCACCAAGTATAGGTAAATCGCAGATACAAAAGTTATTCCAACAAAATAATAAGCAATGGAATAACAATGCTTTCTTCATGAATAAGAAAGAATAACACCCTTTATTTAGTACAACAAATAATATTCCCTACCTAGAAGAACTCAATATTGGAAAAGTGAAGTAGCAGAATACTTTTCTTCTTTTCTCTCTGTAGTTTCAAAGTGAATTGTAAGAAATAATGAAGGAATGAGCTTTCTATTTATAGTAAAACCGAGGGTGGCTCTCGGTCTTAACGAAGGGTCAAAATGACTTCGTAATATCAAGAGACAACTACTATTCACAATAAGGGGTAATTAACCTCGAACAATCAAGAGCAAAGCTTAACTCCCTCGTAATATCAAGGGACAACTACTATCGACGAAGGTAATTATTATCGATTTAAGGTAATTACTATTCACAAAGGTAATTACTATCGACGAAGGTAATTACTATTATCAAAGGTAATTACTATCGACGAAGGTAGAGAATGAATACCTCCGCCAGTATTTTTTGATAATTTGATGTTTAAATATAAATGCTCATGATTATTTGTAAAGTCCACATTAAAAGAATAATATATGTACAAGGACTTAGTGATAGATCAAATTTGTTAGGTTGATCTAAGCTTAAAATGTGTATCATTCTCGAAATGAATGTATAGATAGAAAGATCAAAGTCATCTACCATATGTTTAAGTTGATCTCGAGATGTAATAGATAGGCTTTTCAAGAATTTAGTGCAATAAATCGATCAAGATTGCGTAAGTCAAGGCAAAAACGTGGAGCTTCAAGAATCGAAATAAGTGCCTCCGCTCAAGGGCCTTCGAAATCGTAGAGTGGTCCCAACAAAGGAGCGATCAAATTTAGTCGATCTAAGCTCTTAAATGTATCATTCTCGTAGATAGATAGAAAGATCAAAGTGCTCGAGATGTAAAACGTCAAGAAGTTTACAACTCAAGCAGGTCAAAGAGCTTCAAGATCGAGAGCTGAAAAGTATTTAAGAGAAATCGAGAGAAAGAAATCGAGTGCTCTACCGATAAAGATCGCATCAAGCACCAGAGCGACAAGTCACCACGATCCGAATCAGAGTACCACGATCCAAATCGAAAGTACCACGATCCGAATCGTAGAGTATCATCCGCCTCAGGTCAAGCATCAAGCCTCACGTTTTATGTGGAGACAAACTCAACATATGAGGAATGGATTCTAAACGTTGAGTACTCACCAATCCCAAAGACATAAGAGATATCCTTAGTATGCAACAAAGAAGATTATCAAGAAGCTAAGGAAAGTACCATCAGGTAGGGGAAAACACCTTTTCGTGTGTTAGTGAGAAAGCAATCATGTCGTGTCAAGCAATGTAATGCAATTCAAAAGATATGCGTAAAAGTCTCCATCAAAGAATGTAAAGGTCAAACGATTTAATGCTTCAACGGATGGATCCAACGGATAGTTTTCAAGATCACATATACGCAAATCAAGCGTAGATGAGAGAAGACAAGCAAGCATCGAACAAAAAACGCATAAGAACTCTCAACGCTCAACTCTACGATCCGAGAAAAGAAAAGCTTGCTCACTACTCGGGCCTTTTTCAACAAGTGCTTAAACAAAGAATCGAGTAGCAAACCATCAAGAACTCAACATCTACCAATCAATCAAGAAAAGTTCCAAGTCAAAAGGACTTCAAGAGTTCTAAGTGAATCAGAAAAGAGCCAAGTCTCGCCGGACTTCAAGAGTTCAAGAGTGAAATAAGAAGTTCCTTGATCGCTGGTCTAGAAGGAATCTAAGTGATTCGTAAAGTGTAAAAGACATCCTTAGTGGATTTCCTACCGAGAGTAGAAGAGTGGATCAGAGCTTTAAGTGCTCAACCACTTAAAACGACCGTGTCTCTTACATTCTTACTATAATCGCTATATCTGCTATAACTGTTATATCTATCTCACTCTTATAAACTCACTATCTTAAGGGAGATTAAAACTAATATTAATTCCGCTAAAGTTTTAATCATTATCTACTAACAAGTTAAAACGAAAAAATTTTAAATATCTATTCAACCCCCCCCCCCCTTCTAGATAACTATCAGGGCTCCTGAACTAACAATTGGTATCAGAGTAGGTTCTATTATCCAGCCTACAAAGCTTTAGTAGATCCAATGGCACACTTACCAAATGAATCAAGAACTCGAGGAGGCAGCAAGCCACCAATGTGCAATAAAGATAAATTTGCTAACTGGAAAGTTCGGATGCAAGCATACATGGACTCAATAGATGAAGATCTATTTGAGACCGTTCAAAATGGGCCCTATATTCCAACAAAGCTTGCACCAACTATGTAAGATCCAAAATGTAATACAAATCAAAGTCAAAGAAGAATGGACTAACAACGAGAAGAGAGTTGTCCAACTTGACAAGAAGGCCAAGAACATTTTGTTTCAACTTAGAAGACGATCCGCTCAAAAACGTTGTCAACAAAAAAACAACGAAGGAGGTTTGGGAAGCACCGCTCATCATGCATTTAAGGAAACTAAGAAGTAAGAGAAAACAAACAATCACTCCCCGACACAAATAAGATGAAATGTTTGCTCATGTTCAAGGAGAAAACGAATCGCCACCCATGAGAGATTCAACGCTCGCTTCAACTCTCTACGAAAGCATATGGGAAGATCTATCCAAACAAAGATCTGATCATAAAGTTCATGAGAGCCCTACCAAGGTGTGGGATGCCAAACCACCGCTATTAGAGAGTCAAAGAATCTTCATGAGATGACAGCTCAACAACTATATGGCAATCTTCCGACATACTTAACCGGAGTCGACTCAACGAGCTAAACCCTATCGTAAGGAAGAAAGAAGGATAAAGGTGTTGTTTCTCAAAGCAACCGAAAGTGCATCCAAGGTCAACACCGAGATCGACTCGATTATGACGAAGACGATGATGAAGACTTTGCTATGCCGGTAAAAAGACTAAGAAGGTTCATGCACAAGGCAAAACCAAAGAAGCCAAAGAAGGTCAAGAACTACAAGCAGCACCAGAGCAAATGAACGATCTATGCTACAACCGCAAGAAGCTCGCCACTTCATTCGCCAATCGCAACAAACCTCTCGAGAAGAACTAAAGAAGAAATCACATGCAAAGAAGGAATACAAAGGCAACAAAAGGCCTCAAAAGAGAGACAAAGGCCTGGTAGCCGGAGGATCGTGGAGTGATTCAGATAATGACTCCAATCCTGATTCTGGAGATGATGAAGAACCACAAATGGCTAATCTGTGCCTAATGGCCAAACATGCAAAGGACAAACAAAATTCCAACATACATGAAGTAAGTCTCGATGAGGTATTTGACTTCAACTCTCTCGATGATGTAGACATTAATGATTTGAGAACCGCATCGCACGGCATAACAACCGATCTACATCAATACATGAAGTGGTTCGTAGTTCTCATCTAAGGATCATTCACTTCTTCAAGAGGAGAAAAAAAGTTCAAGAAGAGCTTGAAACAACTCTTCTAAGTACTAACCTTCTCTCCAAGCTCGAGGTCGAGAATGAGATCTTAAAATGCATAAATGAACTCAATGCACAAAGAGAGTCTAATCTAACCTCTAAAATCGAGGAACTAGAAAAGACTATCTCTACATGGAACAAATCCTCATCATCCATGGACTCCCCGCTTCTCTAAATGAGAAATGCATTTGATGTAATGTGCCCAGCTTTGGGGAATCCACTCAGAGCCATGTGTGGAAAAGACAAAGGAAACTAGCACTAGTAATGCCTCAAGTTTTAGTAGAAGCATTACCTTTGTGAAATCCTCACGTAAGGAAGAACCAAACCCAACCTCGTTTCATCTGTTTCCATCCATACTCCAAGGAGTAAAGGATCTCATGTCGCGCTGGGCTTTTAAAAAAAGAGAAGAGTAACCCATCCTCTACTCACCAACCTCTAAGGATCGTAGAGTTAAATAAAACCAACTCTATTTAACCAACCTGGAAGGTACAAGAGAGGTAAGATACCTCCTCACATTTCATGAGACCCAAGGACATGGAAGAAGGAAAATCGTTTAATGTAAGAATGACTAAAGAACCACAAAAGTCCAAATGGAGAATGAAACTCACACACACACACACATGCATGTATCATACTAAGTGTTTTGTGTGCAATAAAGTAGGTCACAAGGCTACAAGATGCTATTATAATTCCATGCATGAGACCCAAGATCAGACAGATTTGGGTCCCCAAGGGTACTAACAAAATAGGACCCATGCAAATATGGGTACCAAAATGAAGGTTCAATGTTACGACAGAAAAGAGCTCCACGATCACAACTCGGTATCCGGACAAAGGATGCTCAAGACACACGATCGGGAACAAAGCCCTTCTATCTAACTACATAGAGAAGGAGGGTCCCTCACCATCTTTGGAGACAACGGCCGGCAAGACAAGAGGATACGGGCTCACTGGTAATGGTGCAAAGGTCTTTCAAAGAAAGTAGCATACGTGGAAGGTCTCCAACACAACCTTCTAAGCATCACCAACTCGCGACAAGGGTCATCAAGTAACATTCCTCAACAACCAAAGGTCAAGTCGTAGATTTGAAGACATCCGTCAGAAGCTAACCGACAAGAGAAGGAAATGTCTACACAAAGTGAATCTTGGTCAACTAAGCTCAGACGAGACAATATGCTTTTCAAGCAAAAGCATCTCAAGAAATGAGTCAAGCTATGGCATAGACGGTTGTCCCACTTAAACTTCAAAAGCATGTCCAAACCGGCATCAAAAGATCTCATTGCAGCCTACCTAAGTTAAACTTGTAAAAGAAAGGCCATGCAATGCTCGTCACCTGAAAGCAAACCGTAAGCTCATTCAAGAGCAAAACCGCCAACTCTATCGACAAGCCCTCGCAGCTTGCTCCACATGGATCTATTTGGGCCAATTCCAACAACAAGTCTTGGAGGAAAAAGATACTCTAGTTATAGTCGACCATCACACCAGATTCACATGGGTATTCTTCCTAACCTCAAAGGATGAAACGAGCTCCCAATCGATCAAGATGTTCAGATCGGTGATGAACGAGAAAGGAGAGAAAATCAAGGCTATAAGGAGGATCATGGAAGAGAATTTGACTTTCGTAAATGGACCCAGCTTCAGATAGATAATGGCATCACCATAACTTCTCACCCACTTAACTCCTCAACAAAATGGAGAAGCCGAAAAGAAAGAACAAAACTTTGATAGAGGTGGAAGAACTCTACTAAGCAAAGAACTCATCTACTCCGAATACTTCAAGTGAAGTCATCAACACCGCATGTTACACGCAGTAATAGATCATCGATACACTCTACGCATCAAGAAGACACCCTACTTAACCGTGGAAAGGAAGAAAGCCAAATGTCACTACTTTTATGTATTCTATTGCGCATGCTACATTCTCAACAATGGGAAGCAAGATTGACAAAATTTCAACCCAAGTCGACGAAGGAATCTTTTTTCGATATGCCATGCATAAAGAAGGCTCACCGAGTGTTCAACAAGAAGACATCGAGTGTTGAAGTCTCGATTCACATCATCTTTGATGAAACAGACTTTTAGACAAAAAAGGCTTCAAGACACTACGACCGATAAGTGCAGTACACTACTTAATGAAGTCGTCGAGCTCAACACTACGATCGTAGTGCCGAGATAAATGAAATCGCTGAGCAAGAAAATGAGATCGTAGAGAGGTCTATGCAAGACAAACAAACCTCCACACCAAGAAGAAGAAATAGATCTTGAAGATTTAAGACAAGAAGGTATCGTGGACGTATGTTCCAACCAAAACAGATGGGCAAGAGATCACACTCAAGATCTAATCATTGGAGATCCGAATGCAAGAGTCAAAACAAGAGTCGCCACCCAAAATGAATGCTTTTATCTAAGCTTCATCGTCACAAATGGAACCAAAGAAGATAGAGGATGCTATGGAAGACTCCAAATGGATAGGGTTTATGCAGAAGAACTCAACCAATTTGAAAGAAAAAGTATGGAGATTGGTATCAAGACCAAAGAGTCATCCCGCTATTGGAACCAAATGGGTCTTCGTAAAACAAGATGGATGAAGATGGAGTAATAACCAGAACAAGGCAAGATTAGTGGCCAAGGGCTACTCTCAAGAAGAAGGCATCGACTACGACGATGAGACATTTGCACTGCTGCTGCACTAGAAGCCATCGTAATCTTTCTTGCTTTTCACGCTCACATGAAGTTCAAGGTCTTCCAGATGGATGTCAAAAGTGCATTCTCGAATGGAGAACTTCAAGAAGAAGTCTATGTAGAGCAACCTCCGTGTTTCATCAATCCATCTCTTTCAAATTATGTTTATAGATTAGACAAAGCCTTATATGGTCTTAAACAAGCACCAGAGCATGGTATGAAACACTAACTAACTTCCGATTGAAAATGGGTTCACTAGAGGTAGAGTAGATACCACATTATTTCTTAGAAAGCATAAAGACAAAGTCTTATCGTTCAAATATATGTTGATGATATTATTTTTGGTTCCACCGATTTAAAAGTTATGCAAGAGATTCTCCAAGCTAATGCAGAGCAAGTTTGAAATGAGCATGATGGGTGAGTGAATTTCTTCCTCGACGCAAGTAAAGCAGATCGATGAAGGAATCTTCATAAACCAAGCCAAGTACATCAAAGATTTACTTAAGAAGTATGACATGGAATCACCTCTCCCATGAAAAAACCCCAATTGCTCCTCGCAACCAAACTCGACAAAGATGAAAAAGGTAAAAGTATTGATATAACTCAATACATGAGGTATGATAGCTCTCTTTATATCTAATCGCCAAGAGACTGTATATAATGTTTGCAACACGATATGTGCTAGATTTCAAAGCTAACCCTAAAGAATCACATTTATCTCATCAGAAAGAGGATTTTTCGTATCTCAAGGGTACACCTTACTGGGGCTTTGGTACCCCAAGGAATCCTCATTTGAACTAACAAGATACACAGATGTCGATGATTTTACAGTGTCAGCAAAATAGATAGAAAGAGTACAAATGGCACTGGCCAATTGCTAGGAAATAACAAACTTCAGGTCCCGGTTTAGCAAAAAGCAAAACTCAAGATTCACGCTAACCGCAGAAGTTTAATACATTCATTCACCGGCGGCAATCGTGCGTTTCAGATCCTATGGATGAAAAATCACTAGCCGACATGGGTTTGATTTCAAATCCATTCCCATTCACCGTGATAACACAAGTGCCATAGCAATAACTCATAATCCTGTTATGCATTCTAGACTAAGCATATAGAAATAAGGTATCACTTCATTAGGGGATCATGCAAAATGGAACTATATCTTTACAATATATCCCTACTAAAAATCAACTTGTCGATGTTTTTACAAAACCTCTAGATGAATCTAGTTTAATAAGTTAATAAGTGAGCTAGAATGCTTAATTTACAACCATGAAATATATGCTCTAGTATGTGCTAACTATACAGATACAAAGGCTATGGTTGAAATCGAGACATGATCAAGGGAAGTCCACGATCGTAGAGTCAAGTGACATGAAAGAAAACGATCAGAAGATAGACTCAACCATCAGAAGTGCAGACTCAACGTTAGCAGAACTCCACCATCAAGAGGAACATCCCGTGATGATAAGGTTCAAAACGCAGCAATCTCTCTGATAAGTGCCTCAGAAACAAACCTAACCCTTGACTCACTCCAAGAGGTTGTCCCTTCCCGAGCTACCTTAAAAGAATGCTAAGTCAAAAATGCATCACATAGATCCAGTCAGACTCGACGATCGTAGTTCGAGACGCATATCGATAATTCGGAACATGAATGCATACACGCATTTATTATTGGATGTAATCAACGATCGAGTTCGGACATCGACTCAATCAAATCGTAGTTCTACTCAACGATGCAAAAGGCAGACTCAAGATCCAAAAGCTACCTCAACGATCGAGTCCTCCCTAAGGACACATCACCGCAGAGCTAAGGGCAAATCAAGACAATTTTTCTCACCAAATTCAGAGAGCTGCTGTAATCGACACTGTCCCACTAAGCAAAATGGAGAGAGGAAGTTACATGTACATTATTTGAAAGTGCCTTTTGAAATCAAAAGTTCAAAAGATTATCTCTCTCATCCTCTCTCAAAAACAGAAACCCTAAATCGTAAGAAAGCTCACCAATCACACTTTTGCAAGAAAATCAATGGCGGCTTCCAAAGGTTATCTCAAAGCCACAGACTCGCTTTGACGAGTTCAAAATAATTGAACCCAAGTTTCATAAAACTCTATCACATCAAGAAGGTGGGTCTCAAGAAGCTTTGGGTATATACATTGATACCACCCAAGTCGGTAAAAGAATTCTACAATAATGGGGTATTTGAAAACAACACCATCATCACTACGAAAGTCAGAACGAGAAATCGACTAAAGGCCGAGGACATCAATCTAGCCCCAGGTCTCAAACTCAAGGGTATCCATCCATAGATGGCATAGACTTCCATAAGGGACTCAAAAAGATGCATCACAAGAAATCACCCTCCGTCAAAGGATACAAGAAGAAGGAGTTTCCACAGAGGTATGAATTTCTAATCGATATTGTTGGAAAATGTATATGTTGCAAAGAGCTCGTCACGACTCAGTAAATGAGGTGCAACTCAAGCTCACGACCGCATATATGTTATGAAATATAACTTAATTATGGGGCTCTATTTCTTGAATGGATTGGGAAGTGGTTAGTCAGCTCAAAGAAGACAAAGAGCTCTCAAAAGATGCTCTACGGGCGATTCATAAGCATCATCCTACAAGCTGCTTTGGGTGACAAGATTGAGGACGACGAAGGAGAAGCCATTAATCCAAATAGGCGAATGACCCAACAACTATTCGAAACTGGAAAAGGAATCCAGCTAAAAATGTGCGAATGATGTCCCAATCCAGTGGAAGAACCGGTGAAATAAAGGGAATCGTGGAGTGCCAGAAATATGTCACTTGTTAGAGAAATCAAAGGAGAAGAAGAAGAAACAAAGTGGAGAACCCTCTCGCCTTATTAAAAAAAAAGCAAGGGCAAGAGGAAGCTTAAGGCTAAGATAGAAGAAGAACCCTGTGGATCCACAAATCGATAAACCAAGAGAGTCCTCTCGACATCGAGACTCTAAGGATCCCCGAGAAAGAAGCAACGGCAGCAGGCTGAGGCAGAAGAAGATAGAGCTACCATATCTCAGCTGCTGAAGAAGAATAAGATCGTCCACAAACCCAAAAGGCCATCTCTCTCTTTAATTATAGAATCTCTACTAATCGTAGAGACCAGACCAAACACAACGAGTAAAGAAGCTGCCACACCTGATAGTCTTGATGATCAACAGGACAAAACTCAAGTACAAGAAAGTCCTAAGGATGTGGCTCAGCCTAGAAAATCAAGAAAAAAATTGGTCAAGAAATATACCCTTGAAAATGAAAAGGTGCTCAAGGAGGAAGACAAGAGTATGGCTTCCAAAAAGGAACTGTCCAAGCCAAGCCAAGAGGACAATGCTCTAGCTGAGGGGGAGATCCCTGAAGTTCTTATGATAGAGAATACACCAGCTAAGGGGGAGATGCCTGAAGCTCCCATTCTAGAAGATGCTCTAGTTGAGGGGGAGCTATTGATCGTACAAGAAGATGATCAAGTTGAGGGAGAGGCTCATGACATCTCCATGGCAGAAGAAGAAGAAGTTCCTGCAGAAAATAAAGAAGAACCAGAGCAAGAGCCAAATGAAGTCATTGATATAATGGACTCTACAAGCAAAGACAGAGAAAAGGAAGAAGATGACGAGGTTGAAATCATAGTTGTGGGCATTGATGGGTACAGAAGAGCCAACTATGAGCAACTATTTTCATATCTACCCATGATGCCTTTCCATCAAGCTCAGATTCTAAATTCATGTAATCACATGTTTTGGAGATTCAAAGAGTATCCGGCCATCTCAGTACTAGCCAATGGATTCCCAGGAAGATTCAACTTTTCCAAGAAGTTACTCACAAACAACTCTTCCTTAAAATATAAACCTGAGGTACTGTCTATCCCAACCCTCTTCAGAGTTAATCACTTGTCATCATCCTCATTTAGTCAATTTTATGAATTCCCACGATGGTTGGAAATGATTCTTCATCCACTATATCAATTTCCAGTTGTAGAATCCCAAAATTCTATAACTGAGGAACCAAATGCGGTCAACTTCATAATACTCCCACAACCCATCATCTCTACGATCACGGACTCTAGCCTCATTGCAGAGTCTCCACCTCAAATCGTAGAGTCACCAAACCCAAACATCCAAACCCAGGCCCTCCATCAGATATTCCCTCTTCATCCAGCAACGAATACTTCAATCTCGATCTTGGCATCCACTCACTACAAGATCCCTACCAAAGGCAAACCCCTTCCTCCCAAACTCCCCAACTGAATGAAATTCTTTTAGAGTTGACCACAAAAGCTGACTTGGAACAAATGTCTAAAACAGTGATCAAGGAACTCGATGAGAGTCTTGAAGAACACACTGACCTCATTCAGCTGCGATTAACAACAATGATCAATGCTACCAATAAACTCCCACAATCCCTAAGCTCTACGCTCTCTACGACACTTAAGGAGTTTGTCAAGACAATGATTCAAAGCATAAAGGACCGAGATGACATTCACTTTCTAGTAGCCAAGAAACACAGAGAAGCTGTCCTTGCTCTACAGACAACTCAAGAAAATCAGAATAGAAATATGTTGGAAAGCTTCCTCAATCTACAAGCTGCCGTCAAGGAATTCCAAAATTTCTACGTCAGCAGTGGCAAGCAAATTGACAACATTCTATCAGTTCTTCAACAAAGGGAAGCTTGGTCTGAAGCTCTAATCGAAGAAAATCGAGAGGACATTGCTCAGACTAAAAATCAGCTCAACGAGCTTGTCCAAGGACTAAATCGCCTCTCAGCAGACATTCGAACCCTTGATGCTGACATAAAGGGGGAGAATAAAGGGAAATGAGAAGGAGCCCAGGGCAGAGGCAGAGGAGGTCAAGGAAGCCAGGGAAGAGGCAGAGGACAATTCCACACTCAAGATTCAAGAAGCTATCAACAGACTCCACGATCAAGCAATCAGATCAGCAGGAAGTTTTTATGGCTCATCCAATAAAGAGTCAAGGGCCAACTACCAGCTCACAAAATGTGACCACTATAGGCCTAAGAATGCCAATTGGAGATCCTGCATTCATGAATAGGCATGATTACAACCCAAAGATAAGCCCAAGTGAGTTGAAAGAGATAGCCAGAAGGGATGAAGCTAGCAGAAAAAGAAGGGCCGAAGAGTATGCCAATCCTCCACGCAAAAGACCAAAGAAATAGAGATAAGTGAAAGTTTAAATTCTTATTGATGTAAATCTAAATTATATTACTCTTTGAACATCAATAAATTCATGCTTATTCTCTAGAAATTTCAGCTGCTCACTGAAATTCTAAGTCATGTTTACTTTCCTGCAATTGCATCTAGACACTAATAATCATGACAACAAATCTCCTTGGTTATGTCAACATCAAATAGGGGGAGATTGTTGGGAGAATGCATATGTTGATTTGATGTTTAAATATAAATGCTCATGATTATTTGTAAAGTCCTTAAAGGAATATATGTACAAGGACTTAGTGATAGATCAAATTTGTTAGGTTGATCTAAGCTCTTAATATGTATCATTCTGGAAATGAATGTATAGATAGAAAGATCAAAACTGTTAGGTTGATCTTGAGATGTAATAAATAGGCTTCGGAGAATTTGTAGTGCATCAATCTGATCAAGGTTGCAGAAGTCAAGGCAAAAACGTGGAGCTTTAAGAATCGTAGAGTACCTACCTTGAAGGGCCTTTTCAAAAATCGTAGAGTGGTCCCAACGTTTGCCAAGCCAACTCAGAGATCATAGTGTGTTCTCAAAAACGTAGAGTTTACAACTCAAGTAAGTGAAGATCGTAGTGTGCAAGTATTTAAGAGAAATCGTAGTGTTTCTCACCGATAAGATCGACGACGAAGCACCAAGGTGACAAGTCACCACGATCCAATCGTACCAAGATCAATCGTAGAGTATCGCATCTTGTGTCAGAAGCATCAAGCCTCACGTTTTATATAGAGACAAACTCCAACATATGAGGAATGGATTCTAGACATTGCAGTGCTCACCAGTCCCAAAGATATAAGAGATATCCTTAGTATTCAACAAAGAAGCTTATTGAAGAAGCTAAGAAAAGTACCATTGGTAAGGGGGAAAACACATTTTTAGGTGTTAGGTGAGAAAGAAGTCTGTTGTGTCAGTGGGCCAGAATGCAATTCAGAAGATGTGCAGAAAAGTCTCCATCAAAGAACAGAAAGGTCAAACGCATTTAATGCTTCAACGGATGGATCCAACGGATAGTTTTCAAGATCGCATATATGCAAATCAAGTAGATGAGAGAAGACAAGCAAGCATTTAAAAAAAACGCATAAGAACTCTCAACGCTCAACTCTACGATCTGAGAAAAAAAAAGCTTGCTCAACTACTCAGTTCTTTCGAACAAGTGATTAAACAGCAACTGAGTAGCAACCATCAAGAACTCAACATCCACCAATCAACTGAAGAAAAATTTCCAAGTCAGAAGGACTTGAAGATTTCTAAGTGAACTGTAAAAGGGGCAAGTCTGCTGGACTTGAAGAGTTCAAGAGTGAACTAAGAAGTTCCTAGACTGCTGGACTAGAAGGAATCTAAGTGATTCAGAAAGTGTAAAAGACGGATTTCTTACTCGAGGAGTAGAAGAGTGAACTAGGATCTTTAAGTGCTCTGAACCACTTAAAACGATTGTGTCTCTTACATTCTTACTATAACTGCTATATCTGCTATAACTGCTATATATGTCTTTGTGACGCCCCCAAAATAGGTAAACATCACCTATTCCGAGTCGCCAAATACATGGTACATAATACAAATACAATCTTTAATATACAACAAGAGAGCTGTGAGTTTTAATACAAATATTGTCTTCTAGACACATTCCACTCTCAGAATAAGTTCTCATTATATTTATTGTCACACTATTTAACAGAATAATGAGGACTACTAATACTATCATCTGGTCCATCACTCCATTCCCCGACTCGTCCCAGCTATATTCTCATTTCCTGAAGAGAACAGTGAGAGAAAGGGTGAGCTCAACTAGCCCAGTAAGAAATATTATGATTAAGATAATGCAGAATAAATTATCATTAGCCTTAAATAGTGTTAAACTGATAAAATATATCAACCATCAAGTTTAACTGTAGCGGAACAAGCAATCCATTAAAAGAGTCAAGTAGAGAATAAAATCTACTAACTTTTATGATTTAAAAGGTTTTTCATGACTTTTATCGCTGAGACTCAGCTTAATAAATAATCCACATCATCCCTGCACTACGGCCAAGGATATTCATTAGTATCACAACCACAAATTATCCATGCACCACGTACCAAGGATATTCGTGTATTCATCAATGGTCCCGATCATGCCAACAATCGTCCATCAATGCACTACACGGGCAATGAGGATTTTTTTTCACATCCTTTGTAACATTACGGCCATGATTACACCGAATTTCGCACAAGCTGTGATGTTCCAATGTAATAATAAAGATGGAACCAGTCCAACAGAAAATGCATGCATGTGATATTCCAAATAATAATAAAAAGACGAGAATCAGTGTCCCAGAAAACGCATGCATGTGATATTCTAAATGTAATAATAATAAAGACGGAATATTGAAGAATGTCACCAAGTATAGGGTTGTCCAACGGTTATTCCAATAGTAATAATAAAGAATGAAATAACATAAGTTCTCTTCATGAATACAAAAGAAATAATACCCCTTACCGTAAAAGAAACTGGATATAGGAAAAGAAAGGTAGCAGACTTCTCTTCTTCTTTCTCTCTATAATTTTCTCTCTCTAGAGTTTCAATGAATTGGTAAGAAATAATGAAGGAATGAGCTTTATTTATGTAAGAATGGACTGCATAAGAACTAATTCATAAACGGTCAGCATCGATTTACTTTTAAATGGACTATCCATATTTAAAATTAAATCTTTTAAATAAAATATAATATATATATATATTATATATACACATTATATATATAACAATAGTCACGGGTTGTAAACCCCGTGAACTTTGCCTGCTAAACAGTCAAATTATTACATATATATAAATATAATAATAATAATGATTGTACTCTTTCCGCCAACTTGCAAACCAACCCACAATATATATATATATATATATATATATATATATATATATATATATAATACATAAAAGTACACCACACCTCCATTAAATTTCCACCCCCCCCATTATCAACCCATGTGCCAAATTTCTTATATATATATAATATATATAACGACACTAAAACTAAATCCCCCAACACGTGACAACCTATATATATATATATATATATATATATATATATATATATATATATATATTATCACACTCATAACATACTATTTTGAAAAATGAAAAAGGGGTCCAAAAAAATATGCCAAGATCTACAACAAATACTATAACAATAATTGAACAAAACTAAGTGACTTCTCACGAAGATCAATAATCAATACCGTGTGCTACTATGCAACCACGCCAGACATCGTATTTTTTACTAATCGAGTAGTTCAACAAAGATTAACGGTAAAACTTTCTCGCCGTTATTTTCATAAAATATTTTTGTCGCTTTTCTTAATCCGACAATAATTCCATTATGAGGTCCACCAATGATTATGCCATTGCATTTAATATTCCTTGTTAAAACGAATATTCCCCGACCAATCGAATATTATATAACAACTTGCGTACTTTGCAAAATTTATAAATATAACCACAACTATAACATAATATCAAATACATTCCATAATATTCAAAAATGATATTTATAGAAAATTTCATTTTTATTCATAAAAGTTGGGGTCTTACAATCTCCCCTTCTTATGAAATTTCGCCCTCAAAATTAGGATACGTACCTGGTATGTCAAAGAGGTAAGGATACCTTGATTTCATTTCAGATTCTAACTCCCAAGTTATTTCCTCAACATCGTGGTTTCTCAACAAAACTTTGACTTGAGGTATAACCTTGGAGCGTAGAATATGTTCCTTCTTATCCAAGATTTGAACAGGAACCTCTTCATACGTCAAATCTTCGGCTATTTCGTCCAGTTCTAACTCAATAATGTGGTTTGGGTCTTCCACATATTTATGTAACATGGATATGTGAAAAACGTTATGAACACGAGACATACTTAAGCAGAAAGCGAGTCTATAGCCACAGTTCCTACTCGATCGAGGATTCAAAATGGGCCGGATGAATCGAGGATTGAGTTTTTCTCTTTTCAAATCTCAGAACTCCTTTCCATGGAGCAACACGTAACAACACATGATCTCCTATATCGAATTCCACGCCCTTTCGATGAAGATCAAGATAACTCTTTGTCGATCTTGTGAGGTTTTTATACGTTGTCGGATCGTTTGAATCTTTTTCCGTAGTCATACGCATCAACTTCGGTCCCAACAACGTTGCTTCACCCACCTCATCCCAAAGATACCAGAGAACGACACTTTCTTCCATACAATGCCTCAAATGGAGTCATGCCAATACTTGTTTGATAACCGTTGTTGTAGGAAAACTCCACCAATGGTAAGAACTTATCCCAACTTCCTTGAAGTCAAGGACACGTAGTCTTAATAAATCTTCAAGAGTTTGAATAGTCCTCTCCGATCGCCTCGTCCGTCTCGAGGATGATATGCCGAAGCTAAATCAGAATCTGCGCTCCATAGCTTTTCGTAAACTAACCCAAAATCGTGAAGTGAATCTTGGGTCTCGATCGTAAACTATGGATACCGCATACCATGCGCCTTATAATCTCGCTTATGTACATACGAGCAAGACGTTCAAGTGTATAAGTTTTCATGATCAAGAAGAAATGAGCGACTTGGTCAATCTATCAACAATGACCCAAATCACATCTATACCTTGAGAAACTTTAGGAAGACCAAGAACGTAAATCCATGGTAATGTGCTCCCACTTCCATTCTCGAATTTCAAGTGGTTACAATGGACCTTTTGGTACTTGATGCTCCGCTTTAACTCGTTGACAAGTTAGACACCTTGAGATAAACATCGTTATCTCTCTCTTCATATCGCTTCCACCAAAATGTACGATTTAATATCACGATACATTTGGGTACTCCTGTGATGGATTGCAACTGTGTGTGTTATGCTACTCCATCATGATTTTATACTTTAAATCGGTCGTTAGAACACAAAGTCCGGAGTCGACTCAAGTATTCCTTCTTCATCGATTCTTGCCTCCAAAGATAGCACCTTCTTGCACTTTCTTCCTCATACGACGCATCACCTGTGTCCAGTAGCTTGAGTAGTTTTAACTTTATCAATTAAAGTCACTCTACTCAGATATTCGCCATCATCACATGGGTCCCTCGAGTCTTTAACTCTATCTCCATCCTTTGCAAGTCACACAAATGGGCTCATACGTTGACAATATCGTGATTCAGACTTGATATGATCTTCTACTCAACGCGCGTCACTACCACGCTCGCTTTTCCAGGATGGTATCGATGATATGATCATAATCTTTCAACAGCTCAAGCCAACGTCGTTGTCGATATCGAGTTCCTTTTGAGTGAAGAAATATTTGAGGCTTTTATGATCCGTAAATATCTCAACCTTCTAACCATACAAGTAATGCCTCCAAATTTTAAGTGCGAAGACAACAACCGCTAACTCCCCAGTCATGAGTAGATAATTTCTCTCATATTCTTTGAGTTGTCTTGAGGCATAGGCTATGACTTTCCCATGTTGCATGAGAACACATCCCAACCCTTTGCTCAAGCATCATCAGAGATGACAAATCCCTCCGAGCCGGATGGTATTGTCGTAACAAAATGAAATGAGTCTCCTCTTAAGTTCTTGAAAACTCTTCTCACATTCTTCGCTCCAACCGAACTTTATATCTTTCCGAGTCAGCTGAGTTAATGGAGTAGCTATTCGAGAAAATCCTTCCACGAATCTCCGATAATAACCAGCTAAGCCGAGAAAGCTACGATTTTGTCATCGATTTAGGTTGCTCCCAAACTTTGAATTGCTTCAATCTTTTGCGGGTCAACTGATATTCCATAACTTGATACTACGTGCCCAAGGAATGCTACTTCCTCAAGCCAGAACTCACATTTCTTCAACTTGGCATAAAGCTTGTATTCACGAAGCTTTTGGAGTGTCAGCCTCAAGTGTTGCTCATGATCTTCAAGGTTTTTGGAATAAATAAGAATGTCATCAATAAAGACGACCACAAAGTGATCCAAATATTCCTGGAATACTCGATTCATCATATCCATGAAGGCAACAGGAGCATTAGTAAATCCAAAGGATATGACTAGGAGTTCATAATGCCCGTACCGAGTTCTGAAAGTCGTCTTTGGAATGTCATCAGTTCTGATCTTCAATTGGTGATATCCTAACGAAGATCAATCTTTGAAAAGAATTTGGCTCCTTGCAATCGGGTCAAACAAGTCATCAATACGCGCGGCAATGGGTACCTATTTTTGATAGTGACATGATTCAACTCCCGATAATCAATACAAAGTCGCGATACTCCCATCTTTCTTCTTCTTTTAATAAGTAACAGAGCACCCCAAGGAGACGTATTTAGACTAATGAAACCAATGTCTAACAATTCTTGTAATTGGGTCTTTAACTCTCAAGTTCAATAGAGCCATTCGATATGGGGCTTTGAAATGGGTTTTGTACCGGGTTCAAGGTCGATACAAAATTCAATTTCACGCCCGGGTGTAGGCCAGAAGTTCTTCAGGAATACGCCGTGGAATTTATTAACAATAGAAATACCATTCAAAATCGACGTATTTTTGTTTAGATCCATGACATGAGCTAAGAAAGCTTGACATCCGCTTTTTCAATAAACGAATAGCTTTATGGCTTGAGATGACCGTGATTGATTTTAATGGTTTGGTCATTGAATTTGCATAATAGGTTGATTAGGAATATGAAAGCTAACAACCTCATTTAAAACAATCAATTTTAGCATGATGAGTAGTTAACCAATCAATCCCTGTAATCACATCAAATGCAAGTATTTTTAATGAAATAAGATCGACAGTAATGTGAGGGTACCGATTTGAACCAAACAAGACTTATAAACAAAGTGGATGTAATGAAAGTTTCTCCCAACGGAGTTTCCACAGATAAGTCAAAGTCTAATTTCTCCTGAGTCAAATTTAATCGCTGAGCGCAAGTAGGAGAAATAAAAGAATGGGTAGAACCCCAGATCAAATAAAGTATTGACTTCGCTAGAGTTTATGATAAGCTTAACCTCATTCGGGTTCCTCGCTTTCGGGAGGTCACAACAAACGCTCTCCTTTCAGACCACCGGCTTTGACTTTTCTGGGACGGCCTTTGGTGCCTCCATCCTGGCTGAACTTATCTTCGGTGAACGACAAAACCGGGCTAAGTGACATTCTCTTCCACAATTATAACATGCTTTGGATGGCATCGCAGTAGTTTGATCGATGTATCCTCTCCTCCGCATTTGAAGCATATGATAGGTGGTCGTTCTCCTTCCTTAACAACCGGTGCTGGTGCTGATGTCTTTCCATCATTGTTGAATCTCCTCTTCTTGAAATGTCCATTCTTATTATTTTGGCCTCGATTACCACCAAGTGGTTACCACTTCGCCCGTTGATTCCTCCACGCTTGTTGTCACCGCTTCGATAATCGCTTCTCATTGGTATTATCATTTTTTTTACCGCTTCTTTTGGTTGCGTTGACTCGTTATCGCGCTTCTACTAATCGAGATTCTATTTACAATATCTGAATACAAACGCAGTTTATGAGAAATAATATGTTGACGTATCTCCGGCTTTAAACCTCTTAAAAATATTCGCGTCATTCTCTCTTCATTATCCACTAAGTGGGACGCAAACCGAGACAACTCCGCAAACTTCGCTTCGTACTGCAACACGGTCATATTATCCTGCTCCAACTTGATGAACTCTACCTCTTTTATGTGACGAATACTTTCAGGAAAGTACTTGTCGTTGAATAGTTCTCGAACTTCTCCCAAGACACATCTTCAAGCATGGCGGCAGTCGAGTACGCTTTCGATTCCCACCAAGAATCTACCTCTCTCAAATATAAAGGCGCAAAGGGAACCTTTTGCTCTCGAAGCATCCCAAGACATCAAATATCTTGGTGATCGCTTTATCCATGCTTCCGCCTTTTAAGTGGTTTTGGCTCTCCAATAAACTCCGGTGGTCCCAGCTCCGAATCGCTTTTAGAAGTGATCGTCCGAGAGTTTCAAAGTGTTTCCACCTACATTTTGGACAGAGAGCCTCGCTCGCTTCATTGTTGGATGAATTGCATAAAGCCTCCGAACATTCCATCATTCATCATTTGGTCGGTGTTGTTGTTTGCATGAGGATTGTCGCCTTCCCGATGCACATTATCCTCGATTATCGATATGTGGAGAATCAATGGTCGCTTCTGTGCTACATTGCTATTCTCAACATTCTCTGATGTCATTTTCAGATACTACCACAAAACAAAGGTTAATCGACATATAACATATTATCCTATATTTCTACCGACCAATTAAATACCAAATAAACTTAGGTAGGTCATACTAGCGAAGGAATTCCCCTCTCTCCCTCCTAGTTCTATTCTCACATCTTAGCCAGGATCATATCTCTAAGCTTTGATACCAATCGTGATGACACCCCAAAATAGGTATACATCACCTATTCCGAGTCGCCAAATACATGGTACGTAATTGTAATATAAATACAATCTTTAATATATAACAAGAGAGTCGTGAGTTTTAATACAAATATTGTCTTCTAGACATAATACCCACTCGTAATAAGTCCTCATTACATTTATTGTCACACTATTTAACAAAATAGTGAGGACTACTAATACTATCATTTGGTCCATCACTCCGTTCCCCGACTCGTCCCAGCTATATTCTCATTTCCTGAAGAGAACAGTGAGAGAAAGGGTGAGCTCAACTAGTCCAGTAAGAAATATTATGACTAAGATAATGCAGAATAAATTATCATTAGCCTTAAACAGTGTTAAACTGATAAAATATAACAACCATCAAGTTTAACTGCAACGGAACAAGCAATCCATTAAAAAAGTCAACTAGAGAATAAAATCTGCTAACTTTTATGATTTAAAAGGTTTTTCATGACTTTTATCGCTAAGACTCAGCTTAATAAATAATCCACATCATCCCTGCACTACGGCCAAGGATATTCATTAGTATTACAACCACAAATTATCCATGCACACACGTGCCAAGGATATTCGTATTCATCAATGGTCATGATCATGCCAACAATCGTCCATCAATGCACTACGTCAACGAGGATTTTTTTCCACATCATTTGTAACATTACGATCATGATTACAATCGAATAATCCTCGGTCATAATCATACCAAGTCCATCTATGCACCATGTGCCATGATGACTTTTCAACATAATATAAACATGAGGATGATGACAATGATATAAGAATTCAATAAAACAAGTTCAAGAATTAATTTATCCAGAACTAATAATGTCCAAATTGTCAACATGACATCGCTTTTGTAAAGTAAAATTCAAGAATGTTCGTAAGAATATTTCATGAAAAGATATCGGATGAATCTTAAATATCAAGGATATTCCACTAATTTTCATGGATATAAGTCAAAACTTTAACCAACTAAGTATAATAACGAATGGAATAACAAAAGAAATCACCATACATGCGATACTTCGCACGATGTACAAAGTTATTCCAATGTAATAATAAGTAACGGAACCAGTCAAGCGTAAAAACGCATGCACAAGATGTTCCAACAATAATAATAATAAAGATGTAACCAAGTCCTACAGAAAATGCATGCATGTGATATTCCAATGTAATAATAATAAAGATTTTAATTCAAAGTCCCACAGAAACGCATGCATGTGATATTCCAATGTAATAATAATAAAGACGAAATATTGTAAGAATGTCACCAAGTATAGGGGTAGTCACAGATATTTGGTTATTCCAAAGTAATAATAAAGAATGGAATAATGTAAGTTCTCTTCATGAATACAAAAGAAATAATACCCATTACCGTAAAAGAAACTAGATATAAGAAAAGAAAGGTAGCAGAAGTACTTCTCTTTTCTTTCTCTCTATAATTTTCTCTCTAGAGTTTCAATTGAATTCGTAAGAAATAATGAAGGAATGAGCTTCTATTTATGTAAGAATGGATTCAGATAGTAACTAATTCATAAACGGTCCAGATTGATTTACTTTTAATCGGACGATCCATATTTAAAACAAAATCATTTAAATAAAATATAATATATATATATATATATTATATATATACACATTATATATATAACACTAGTCACGGGTTGTAAATCCCGTGAACTTTGCCTGTTAAACAATCAAATTATTACATATATATAAATATAATAATAATGATTGTACTCTTCTCCGCCAACTTGCAAACCAACCCACAATATATATACATAATACATAAAAGTACACACCCATTCATTAAATTTCCACCCCCCCCATTATCAACCCATGTGCCAAATTTCTTATATATATATATATATATATATATATATATAACTGACACTAAAACCAAATCCCCCCCATTCGACAACCTATATATATATATATATATATATATATATATATATATATATATATATATATTATCACACTCATAACATACTATTTTTAAAAATGAGTAAAGTGGGGTCCAAAAATACGCCAAAATCTACAACAAATACTATAACAATAATTGAACAAAATTGAGTGACTTCTCACGTAAGCATCAATAATCAATACCGTAAAGCTCTTATGCAACCATGCTGCTTTTTATCATTACTTTTACTACCGAGTAGTTCAACAAGATAACAGTAAAACTTCCGCCGTTATTTTTATAAAATATTTTTGTCGTTTTCTCAATCCGACAATAATTCTGTTGTGGGGTCCACTAATGATTATGCCGATGCATACTAATATTCTCTCGTTAAAACGAATATTCCCCACCAATCGAATATTATATAACAACTCACAGATTTTGCAAAATTTATAAATATTACCCACAACTATAACATAATATCAAATTCATTCCATAATATTCAAAAATAATATTTATAGAAAAATTCATTTTTATTCATAAAAGTTGGGGTCTTACAGTCTCACTCTCATAAACTCGCTATCTTAAGGGAGATTAAAACTAATATTAATTCAGCTAAAGTTTTAATCATTATCTACTAACAAGTTAAAACGAAAAGATTTTTAAATATCTATTCAACCCCCCCTTCTAGATAACTATTGTGCCTCCGGGAACTAACAGAATAGGGTGAAGTGAACCCAACTTTGGAAGGGTATTTTGCCACTATCATACAAGATGTCTAATGACATACAACCTCGTGTTATCATAAGACAGGGTTGTGCACATCCACTTGCTGAGTATATCTACGAGCACTACCTATATGATCTTGGAATTTATTTGAAATATAATTTTCACTTGGAGACAACGGAGATAATTATATGTCAAGAGAAGACTCACCATTGGAAAGAAGATGATAGTAATCTTCTTGTTTTTTTTTGGGGACTTTTGGGTCAACCAAGGATAATTCTGTGGACATATGATATCTATCATAACCTAGACGCGTGGCCTCCCATGTACGAAGGTTTCCTTGAGTATTTTTTAAAAATTTTAATTTCTAAAACAATTATTGACTGTACCTTTATGTAAGGTACCATTGTAAGGTCTTGTAATCAAGGCACCACGAGAGTTATATATATTTGTATTAAAACTCACAGCTTATCTGTTGTCGTACTCTGCACGACAGTTCAACAGTTGTATAAATGAAGTTTATATTTAATTTTTTATAGTTCAATATCTGGCGACTTAGAATGGTTCGTGTGGACCTATTTTGGGGGCGTCACACATGCCACAAGCAAAAATATCTGACATGTAGGATTTCTCTCTCTTACGTGGCAACTCATATAATTTTTCCGTCCAAAGTCAAATAATTTAACGAAATTTGTAACGGTTTGTAAAAAAATTGTAGTTCAGTGAGTCAAATGAAAAAAAATTCAGTTCAATGATTTATTTGTAAACCGAGGTCGAGTAGAGTGGAGAAAAGTGTATTTAACCCTATATTTTATTGTTTTGTGATGGCTTGAAAATTCCATCACAAAATACCTTCTTTTTGTGATTGCAAATAAAAGTCGTCACGAAAAATAATCTATTTTATGGATTGTCATGGCCGTCATAAAATATTATTTTGATATTTCTTACATTAAAATTTAGTGATAGCTTAAATGCAATCACGAAAAGGGTATATCTATAAGTGATGACTTAGTGTGTTACAAAAAAAAATTATTTTCCATAAAAAATTTGGAGTGATTGACATGGTCATCACAATTATAATACATTGATGGCAGGATTAGTCATCACTAAGAGTCGTCATATATACTATTTTTTGTGATTGCTTAAAAAATCTATCACAAATTATTATCTTTTATGATTGTTTTTAAAAACTGTCATAAAATTTCGTCACGTATTCTTATTTTTTTTAGTAATGATTTTGTCAAATAATTGTAAAAAACTGAAGCATATATATCTACCAAACCCTCATTTATTTTGACCACAATTATACAAGTATAAATTGAACTAAGGTATTTTTCTATAGACCTTGGACTCTAAAAATACAAACAAATACACCTCAATATGCATGCACAATTACATCCATATAGAGAGAGAGGACGGTTCTAAAATATATATATCTCTTAAATAACATATTTTTATCAAAATTATATTATTTTGGATATTCTTTAAAAATAATTAGGTTACGGGTTGTATTTTTGTAAATAAAAGAAAAGCAAGTGGGACCACTCTCTTTTAATATTATTTTAAAAAAAATAATTCCAAAACAATATAATTTTAATAAAGATATGTTATTTAAAAAATATATGTTATTTAAGAGATATGTTTTAGATCCGTCTTCTATATATATATATATATATATATATATATATAATTCATGTTTATTTACAACTCTTTTGTGGTAGAATTTGAGATGTTTGAAATTCATATCTTTTATAATTTATAAATCTCGATCAACCATGTTTCCAATGTTGATTTTGTTCCCCAATAAAATCCTTATCGACTGTGTAATACCAAGTGCATGGTCAGTTTTCAACAATTTTCACACACACACATATATAGCTTGTCTCCTTCAAATACTAAAATCTTATTTAAAAGACTAAAAAACAATTTAAACCTCAAACTTTATTCTTTATTTATTTTTGCACCTTGAACTTAAAAAGGTGTCTAAATATACTCCAAACTTCATTATACTTAACAAAACGCACACTTTCTTCACTTAACCGGTCAAAAGTGACCGACTAAGACTGTAACACAAATTTGGGGTGCAAATTATCTTTTAGTCTTAAAAATTGACAAAAATAATTAATTTTAAATAAAATAAAATAATTTTAAATTAATTAATTTTAAAATAAAATAAATAAAATAATAAAATTAAAATAAATATTTGGAATTAATGATTAATAATTAGGCATTAACTTGTAAAATGATTATTTTATTTTTAAAATTAATTATTAACCATCCGGTTAAAAAAATCATTAACTTGTAAAAAAAATATTTTTGCCACATAAAAAAAATTTTGTTTCTGCTTTTTAAAAATGTAATTTTGTAAAACCAAATTTTAAAAATAGAATTTTTTTAAAACAGAATTTTATTTTACAAGTTAAAAAAATTATGTTTTTATTTTTAAAAAAGTAAATTTTTTAAAACAAAAATTTTTAAAAAGGATTTTGTAAAAATATAATTTTTTAAAACAATATTTTTTAAAACATAATTTTTAAAACAGATTTTTTTAAAAAATTGTAAAACAGAATTTTTTTGTAAAAACAGAATTTTTTGAAATTTTTTTGTCTAAAAACAGAATTTTATTTTACAAGTTTTTAAAATTCTGTTTTAAACACAATTTTGTAAAAAAAAATTGTTTTATTTTAAAAAATGTATTTTACAATTTTGTAAACACAATTTTACAATTTTGTAAAACATAATTTTATTTTACAATTTTTGTACAAATAGATTTTTATTTAAAAAAATGTATTTTACAATTTTGTAAACACAATTTTACAATTTTGTAAAACACAATTTTATTTTACATTTTTGTAAAAACAGAATTTTTTAAAATTTTTTGTAAAAACAGAATTTTTTAAAAAAATTCTGTTTTTAAAAAATATTGTTTAAAAAAAATTAATTATTAATCATTAATTCCAAATATTTATTTTAATTATTTTATTTTAAAATTAATTATTTTATTTTAATTTTTCAAATTACTTATTTTATTTAAAATTAATTATTTTAAAATTATTTTATTTTATTTAAAATTAATTATTTTTGCCAATTTTTAATACTAAAAGACAATTCAGACCCTAAAGTTGTGTTATAAATTTTAAATGATATCACTTTTGAATTAAGCTAAGTGAAGAAAGTCATGTGTGTTTTGTTACGATAACGAAGTTTGAACAGCATTTGTAATAATTTTTTAAGCCAAAAGTGCAAAAGTAAATAGAGAATAAAGTGTGGGGTTAAAATTGTCTTTTAGTCTATTTAAAATACTAAAATCTTAAATAATTTTAAATAAGATTTTAGTATTTGAAGGAGACAAGCTATATTGTGTGTGTGAAAATTGTTGAAAACTGACCATTCACTTGGTATTACGTACACAGTCGATAAGGATTTTATTGGGGAACAAAATCAACATTGGAAACATGGTTGATCGAGATTTATAATATAGAAAAGATATGAATTTTAAGCTATTATTCGTGATAGGAGTACGTTTTAAGCTTTGAATTTTGTTTACTCAATTTTAGCTTTAAAATTCTTACAAAGTACTAAAATTGTGGCTTATTGAACTCTAAATCTAAATAAATGATTTAATTCAACATAAATCTTTTAAAATGTTTTATAATTATGTGAACGGCGTCGTTTCTCAATTGGTTGCGAACGAAAAAACTAAAGAAATTTGAAAATACTGCGGACGAGAGACTTTTACAAAGATGGTATTTTGAACATTTGTCTCGTCCACATTATTAAACTACGGAATACTAAAAACTAAATTACGAACGAAAGTCATATTAATCGTTAAATATTCGAATGGATGATCATGATTTGTTGTAAGACTAGACTCTTTTTATAACGTTAATGTGACATTAGGCGCCGTATATAGGCCGTTGGCCTACTCTTCTATGTTACTGTGACATGAAGGAGGCTAAAAAGTGGTGATGATGAGTTGAGGAACAATAAGTCTTGGCAGACCGGAATATTGGACATTTTTAATTTATTTATTTTTTTACTCATGATTTACCGAAAAAACGATAAGATTTATTCCAATACGTGAATTTTTACAAAATATAGTGTTTTAGGTGAATTTAGATACATATACAAGAAACGGGGGTTAGACAATGCAGTATAACTCATTTTCAGATACGTATCTCAAATTACACTTAAAACACTATAGTTTATAAAAAATTTAGTTAAAATAAATACTATACATTCTAAAAGAACTCGCAACTTCTTTTCACCACTCCTTCAATTCAATGGCTACTTCTATATTCTCTTGGTTTAATTCAACGTGCAAAATCAATGTTGGGCAATAAATTCTCTATAAATGGACCCCCTTCTCAAATCAAGGCTGCTTATTTACTGAATTCAGATAGTATACAGAGAGTCACGAGACTGCACCCAGTAAAATCCTAACGCGAAATACCCCCATGAAACTTTATGGAGTACTCCCTAACTCATGAAAATTTTGTTCGCTGCTTATTTAATTCATAAATATAATTTATAAACTCAAAACTCGCTGTATGGTTTCGGCATTCATATAAACCACCCGGTAAAACGAACAAGCCCACAATTACATGCAGCAAAAATAACATCCAGCATTAAAAATAAATTTTAATATTGAAAATGATTTATTATGTGGAATATGGGGTAAAACATGGGTATAAAAATAAGAAAGAAAGAAAGAAAAATACTGATAGCTAAAAATGTTTGAATCATGCTCATTCACTAGGGTGTAAACGAATCGAATCTGAGCGAACATTAATCTTCCGTTGGGATTCGACTCAACTCGAAAAAATTGAGCTCGAATTCGATAAGGAATTCTTAATTTTACACTAGATTCGACTCAAAACATTACTGAAACCTACTCATTATTAAAGATCTGATTGCGTTTATAAACGAAGTTATCGTGAGACTTCAAAACGAGTTTCGAATATTAATTGTCCCACTTGAAATTGAATCACCATATATTTGTTGGGAAAAGTACGCCAAAAATAATCTATATCCCAGGAATTACTTTTCCGTCTTTGTGCAATTAAATATGAAATCAACAAAACCAATTATAAGAATAAAAATAACAAATAACCATCCACAAGCAAGACACCAAATTTACGTGGAAAAACCTCTAAAATTAAGAGGTAAAACCACGGTCAAACTCGAATCTCCACTATATCACTAATAATGGGCTTATTAATAATCCTCTCAAGTTTTATGCCCTAAAACTTGAGGTTACATAATAAATTGAGATAATACAAATTTACCTTTAATTAAGTTGAGAAACCTAATTAACTTCACCACCAAAAACACCCCAAAGAATAAAGTCTTCAAGCTTTCAATTGAACGAAGATGATTGCGGATATCCACGAACAACAAACAAGAATTCTCTCAATTTATTCTTTGGTATCTTCTACCACCAAGCTTTCTATCTCATGTATCAAATAAGACTCTTTATAGCCTTATTTATAGTACTCTTCTTAATCCATTCCTATTATGGATTAGAAACAATTTATTCTCCTAATCAAATTAGGGATCACATATCCTTGTCTTGGTCACCAACCACTCTAACAAGTAAATCCTTTTTCAACTTGGATTCCTTTTATGTAATCTCCAATTCCAATATTGCTTTCATTAACCCAATTTCTAATTGGATTAATATCAAGTATATAAACCCATTCTTTTTTATCTTGGATTCTATCTCATGGGTGAGGACCCACACCCAACAATCTCCCCCTCCGAACCCATGAGAGGAGGGATCACCAACCACAACTCCTTACTCGGAGTTAATTCTAACGAAGTCTTGGCTCAACTCAATCTTCTTGGAATTTTCAAATATCTTCATGTCCGGCTTTGTCTCATCGGCATGGTTCTTCTCAATGAGAGGATCTAACTCAAACTTGACAGATTTTTGCTTGCCAAATTCATTCACAACCGATTTGTATTTCGGGTCATGAAGCTATCACTTTTTTCTTCACTTTTGGTACCCATTTAAAGCGAAGAGCTTTCTTTTTTGTGGTTCTCATGCAAGGCTTTCCTCCCATCTCGCATTTCTACCAGACTCACACCTTTTTCTCGCGCTAACTCCCCATCTTCAACAGCTCTTACATGCTACCGCATCGTATAAAGAGTGTTCACTTTCTTACCTCTAAGTGACCACTAGAGACCCTTTAGTGAGCTTCCATTGACCTTCACCAAAGTAACTTTTATAAACATTCTCATCAAGCTTACCAAACAGAGATCGATTAAAACGAATATCCGGAACATGTCCGACTTCTCTCAAAGATCAACTTGCAACCACCGTTAGTTTCAAACAAATATCTCCAATGCCTATAATCTTGGATGCACTTCCGCTTCCCATCCGTGACGTGGCCAAAATCACCACTCTTGTAGGATGCTAAGATTTCACCACGCCAAGTAGCATAGAACGAAGCACACCGAATCAATAATCCAATCATTAACATGACACTTGGGTTTATCATCACAAACAATAGCTACATCAACGTCGGATAGATACACAATCGAATCTTTATCCTCATCTTTTCCTTAGATCGCTCCTTCTTTAAAAATCAGACTCTCGCTTTATGTGACCTTGGCTTACGGCGGTGAAAGCAAATTACTTCTTTTTTATCTCTTGACCTTCCCCTGAATTTGTCATCTTCAGGAGAGTTTTTCCCTTTGTTTTTGCCCCTACTCTGTGCGACAAAAACTTGTGAATCAGCGCTAATCACCATAGTATCTCTTCGCCTCTGTTCCTCTTTAAACAAACTATCCTTAACTGAATTTTATCTTTAAACAAATTTTTATTATAATTTTGGGTAGTCCCATATTAAATATTCATTTTACTTTAATAATCAAACTTTTACACATATTTTCATATTATATCTGTAACATTAAATATCTCATACTTTTCTTATTCTAATTCTCTCTCCATATTTAATGACATTATTATGGACAATTTTGTCATTTCATTCATCTTCTTAATATGCGTAAAAAGTCTATCAGAATTTTTATCCTGGGACGGAGGGAATATATATAAAGAAGTCACTATTCAAGTCGGGTCAGTTGTGGGTGTCATAGAAAAAAATAAATTAAATAAATAAAACAAAAAAAAGTTGAATCATTTTATACCCCATCGACTATAAGACTATATGCATAATGAATTTGTTTTTTTAATGGTTTTACCAATTTTTTTTGGACTTAAATACACTTTAAAATTTCAAGATTTTTGCATTTTAAAACTTTAACCTTATTATTTTATTAATATTTTGGTCACCAAATTTAGCATTTATTGTCGAAATCATTTATAACTACTCTAATTTTTCTTCATTTTTTTATCATGCACTAATCACGTATCTATAATTTTTTGTCCTTCCAAACATGTTTAGAAGTGAAATTTTTTCCATTTTCTTAAAATTGAAACATCAGTATTTAAATTACCCAAAACACCTTCACTCAAATATAAATAAAAAAAGATAATTAAAGATTTAAAGTGAAACATAATAGGAGGTGACAATTTAGTTGGCCTCACATCCCCAACTTAGATGCATGTACCAAAATGAAAGGGCATTTTAAATGGAAGTCAACTTGAAAATGGACCGACAGATCCATGGAGATTTGTTCACATGGGACAGAAGATCATATATATATATATATATATATATATATAGATCCAGATTAAGAGAGAGTTAAGAACAGACTTTACGCGTTAACGACAATTATTTAGACTAACCTTGCACTAATCATTATAATTACAAATGATCCATGTTTCAAAATGCAGCTAATATACAACTACACAAGTGTCAAAGAGAAGTTGGAAACAGAAAATGTGAGCCAATATGATACTCCATAGAATACACAAGAGATGTATTTTAGACCGTTCAAATCGGACAATTCATTAGGACAGTTTTATAACATAAGGTGCATTTTGTAATATAACTTAAAGTTGTAATTATGTAATACTAGTGTAAAAAAAAGATTATTTAAAATATAGCTCTGTATTATATATTACACAAACTGTTTGGAATCAGAATCCGTACTTTAGTCTAGGACACACTAATACATACTCTCTCCGTCCCAGGATAAAAATTATGGTGAATTTTTTATCCATATTAAAAAGATGAATGAAATGACAAAATTGCCCATAATAATGTCATTAAATATAGAGAGAAAATTAGAATAAGAAAAATATGAGATATTTAATGCTACGGGTATAATAGAAAAATATGTGTAAAAGTTTGGTTATTAAAATAAAATGGACATTTAACATGAGACTACCCAAAATAGTAATAAGGACTTTTATCATGGGACGGAGGGAGTACTATTTTCGCTCATTTTCTTTTTAATCATTAAAATATGTTTGAAAAAAATAAATTATTGAGAAATGAATGTTTAAGTATATATATAGGAAAACATGTATATATATACACATCTGTATATTACACAGTCAGCTATGACGTCGATTTTTTGGACTATAGCGATGGTTTCACCATTCAAAGTATTTAATACGGTATATGGTATGACGGTTCACCCATCGTTATAAATTTCTAAAAAATTCGTCATTCAAGACATACTTATACTACGTAATACACATATATATATATATATATATATATATATATATATATATATATATATATATAATGAGGATCAGTCTCGACTCCGGACCGATTAAAATCTGGACCCTATTTTATTATATGTATCCAAATCACACCCAAAATATCAGATTATGAAAAATTCCAGCCCATAAAATATTAAACTTTTTTTAGTTATTTTTTAAAAAAAAGAAAAAAATGTTCATATTTTAAGAAAGTTCGGGAATTGAATTGAAACTTAGGACTATATATATATATATATATATATATATATATATATATATATATATAGACACACAAAGCGGACGACCAAAAACGAAGTATATTCAAAATTAAATTTATCATTTATAAGAGAATATTAAAAAGTCAAATGAGATTCTAATTTTTTTTAATTAACATACACAGAAATTAAACAATGTCAAGAAATGAAGGGGGCACTAATTTTTGAAATTGATTTTGACAAATCCATGTGATCAGTGCTGTTGTCATCCAGCATGCTATTCATTCTTAATCATACTAAATAGGAAACAATCAAAGAGTTTTTTTTAAAAATAATCATCCAATTAAATGTGCTCCAGCAGAATAACTTGAATAAAATATAGACCATAATAGTGCATATATTATTATTAGTTGGACGAAGAAGTTGTTTTGAGCAGCTTAAAAACATTAAAGAGACGAGAGACAGACAGACAGACAAGGATCCTCTTTATTTTAAATAAATGGAGACTCTTTATTTTAAGATTTAGATTTAAAATGTGTTAAAATGTGACATCATACTAACAGGGTGAGATGATTTTTAATTTAAATCATGAAATAGAGAGTCTCCATTTATTTAAAATGTAGAGGATTCTAGTCCCGAGAGAGACAGAGAAAAGCTGAGTGTAAGCGTTGGGTCTCCAACAAATTTCTTCCTAAGGTGATTAAATTACAAATCGAACCTTACAATCTAGGTTTAAAAACGATTTCCACCATAAATATTTTTTTTTTATTAAAAATATCCTAAATTTTGAGTGTCAAATCAGTTTGCACCCTCCATACTGAAGTTTAGAGTGCAAATTGTTTTAGTGGCGAATGTGCAAACTATTGAAACGCTAAAAGTGTAGT
This sequence comes from Panax quinquefolius, assembly GCA_020205615.1. Lineage (NCBI taxonomy): Eukaryota > Viridiplantae > Streptophyta > Magnoliopsida > Apiales > Araliaceae > Panax > Panax quinquefolius. Next base: position 78,282,702 of record CM035174.1, read on the forward strand.
GCGTTTTTAACTGAAAAAATAAAGTTTTGAGGTGAAAATCGAATTTAGCCCAAAACTATAGGGATCAATTTGTAATATCAATATCCGGCCTTGGACAATTTTTTTTTTTTTTTTTTATAAGCGGTGAGCTTGTAGAATACTTGGCAAAATGGGTTGCTTCCCCAACAACCTATTCTTTGTGGATGGAGACCCATATATATATATATATATTATTTAGTAATTAAAATTTGATAAAATACAAGAGTAAATATGTAACTTTATCTATTTAGTCAACCCTAAAAACTTACAGGGGTACTAACTGTTAGAGGGGAGGTGAGTGTTATTATGATTATTTAGAGGGGGTGTCACTGTATTTTACTCTAAAAATTATCATTATAGATCCTATAGCGACGAATTTTACCGTCGCTATACATCTATAGCGACACTATTCATATACAAATATCAAAAAATCATGTAGAAATATCAATTTTCTTTACTAATGACCGAGTATTCCATAGGATTCATTGGCACACTACATCAAAAATCTTATTTCCGACAGAATTAATTAATTTCATATAAAATAAGATAATTTTGAACATCGAAAATAATACAATTCGGGGAAAATTTAGGAAGATAATTATAATTATTAGTACTTCGGATAATTACATATTTATACAACCCCAACCCCAACCCCAACTCCAACCACAACCACCCTCAAATTTTTGAGAACTAACTTAAAAAAGCTTTCTTTCTAAAGAAAGATTATGCAATTTTTTAGCTATAAAAATGTACTGTATTAAAATAATTTAAATAAATAAAACAGTTTTTTATTTCGCTTTCTTATCCAAAACTAGTTGTGTGTGCATATGAGCTACTTAGTCTAATACTTACATTAAATATTGGATATTGGACGGAGCAAATCCCAACTAGTAATAAGAATCACCTCGGGATAATTACATATTTTGGAACACTAAATCATTAAAGTATCTTCATTAGGAAGATTAGTGTAATATAAGGATTACTACTAAAGTGAAGTGGTATGAAGTTAATTTTGGTCAATTGATTAATACAGTGTCGACACGCAGGCGAGAGATGATCTCTTCCTCTGCGTGTCAGCACTGTATTGATTAATTAACCAACTTACTATGAAATTAACTTTATAGTAACCGAATCCCTACTAAAGGATTCCTTTTTTCCACATTTTTTTAAGAGTAATGTTGAATACACTGTACACAAACTATTTTATAAACTGCTGATGTGGTATACTTTATTTTAGCATATTGATCAACAAATTGCTTCAATGTAGTCTTCGACCCTACATAAAAAGCTGAGGTGGAGTATGTCATATCAGCAGTTTGTAAAATATTTGTAGAATAGTTTGTCTCTAATATTATTCTATTTTTAAATGGAATCTTTTGTTTTTTATTAAATAATTCCTTAATATATTAGGTTATCATATAAAAATCTGGGTTTCTAGCTAGACACTTTGAAGATTAAGAACAATTGGGTTACATGGTTTAAATCTATGTTACACATACTCGCAAGACGGTTGGTAACCTATTATGAACACAATATTATGAACAGTCTAACACGGATACGTACTTCTCAATTTTATCAATTATATTTTTTATATACCCATGTTAATTTGAGTAATTTAGGGCAATTTCATTACAAGAACGCGTGAAAATAAAATGATAACAAAATTGATACAAAAAGTTTAAGGAATTGATATTTTCACACGTTTCCACAAGATCTCTCACCATTTATTATTCATGTGAATTCTTTTCTGTCCGAACGATATGATAGTTACTTATCTAGCAAAAGCAGTTAAAAAGAATATATAATGAAGGAAATTAGAAATTATGAATTATATAGAGAAAATTTATATTAAAAAACATAAATTCAAGAGTAGTGGTGGTGATGATTGTAATTAAATAAAATAAAAATATAGTTTAATAAGTTGGCAATCTAAATACTCATTCACTCCCCTACTGCCAAACATTATGGTTTTGTATTATTAATTCTCATTGCATCATCCACACTAGCTATATTAGCATTCTAAGGTTGACCCTTTGTACTTCACAATGATATATATATATACACACACACGGTCACCTTTTTCTAAAGGAAATTAAAAACGAATCGGCTATGGCAACAATTTTTTGCGTCGTTATAGCATACAAACATTATGGTTTTGTATTATTAATTCTCATTGCATCATCCACACTAGCTATATTAGCATTCTAAGGTTGACCCTTTGTACTTCACAATGATATATATATATACACACACACGGTCACCTTTTTCTAAAGAAAATTAAAAAGCTAATCCATTTATAAGAATAATTTTTTCAACGTCGTTATAAAGATACAAAAGTTCGATTTATATAATTTATGACGACGGTTCAAACCGTCGCTAAAGCTCAAAGAACCGTTAGTTGGTTTTTGGTGAACTGTATATATATATATATATATATATATATATATATGGATCGGGATCAAGTCAAGATGCTTTATCTTACTCACTCGTGTTCATTTTTTAAAGCGGTTTTGATTCTGGCCATACAACCGTCGTCTATACTTTTTAGAAGAAAGCTATATGTTGTTCGTCGTTAAAAAGAATGAAGACGACGGTTGTATTAATCAAACTACGCATTTAAAAAGGAAGACGCGAAGTAAGAAGAGATGTAGACTTGATGATCCTAGATATATGTATATATCTACTTTTTCTGTAATAACAACTTCCTGATCAGGAAAACCAAGAGGAAACACAAGATGAGTGAGAGAAAGAGAGAATTAAGAAGCATAAATGTTTTGAATAATGGAGGGAGGAGATATATTTAGAGTTAGCAGTGCACGAATAAGTAGTTCAAACATATGGCGAACGAGTGGCAGAGATATTTTTTCAAGGTCTTCTGTAGAACAAGACGACGAAGAAGCACTAAAATGGGCTTCGATTGAGAAACTACCAACTTATCTTCGAATAAGGCGAGGCATATTAAGTAGTGGAGAAGAAGGGGAGGCAAGAGAAATCGACATAAAAAGCCTTGGACTAGCCGAGAAAAAGAGCCTCTTAGAGAGGCTTGTCAGAATTGCAGAGGAAGATAATGAGAGGTTTTTGTTAAAACTCAAGGAACGAATCGATAGGTACGTAAAGAAATTATATGACTGATTAATTTATTTATATATATATATATATATATATATATATATATATAAATATGCTTTTGAAATTGTTACGTGCAGAGTTGGCCTTGAGCTTCCTACTATTGAAGTCCGATTCGAGTATTTGAATGTTGATGCAAAAGCTTATGTTGGTGGTAGAGCATTGCCTACTATACTCAATTTCTCTGTTAATATTGTTGAGGTATATAAATATCCTTTTTTTAGATCATGTTTTTTCATCTTTAATTCTACTTGGAAAGAAATTTGACTCTACACGTATAAATTAATATGCATGTAAGCAGGGCTTCTTGAATTATCTACATATTCTTCCTAGTAGAAAGAAACCATTACCAATTCTTCATGATGTTAGTGGCATTATCAAACCTGGCAGGTAGGTGATAATTCAACACTTGCACTTGAAAAAAATTCGTCCATATAATGTCTCTTCACTTGCCATTTTGATCCCTTTTTTGCAGAATGGGGTTGCTTTTAGGTCCGCCCAGCTCTGGAAAGACAACATTGCTGTTAGCTTTGGCTGGAAAACTTGGTTCAGATCTACAAGTAAAGATTCAGAAATATCCAACACATGCATTCAATTAATAGCTTCTTTGGCTTCATCATCTTATGATTTTATTTGATAAATTATAGGTGTCCGGGAGGGTGACATACAATGGTTGTGGCATGGATGATTTTGTCCCCCAAAGGACATCAGCGTATATAAGCCAATATGATCTGCACATAGGAGAAATGACTGTTAGAGAAACATTAGCCTTTTCAGCTAGGTGTCAAGGGGTTGGAGCCCGTTATGGTTAGTAATTAAGACTTTTATTTATCAACTGTTAATAAAAAATCTAAGACATGTTTACAAGAATTGTGTTGGGAATTTTGCAGAAACCTTGGCTGAACTGTCGAGGCGAGAAAAGGCAGCAAACATCAAGCCAGATCCTGATATTGATATATACATGAAGGTAAGAGAATAGCTGAAAAGCTGAGAACAATTGTTGGGAAAAGTTTTTTTTTTTTGTTTTTGTGAGGGGGTATTCGAGTAGCGAAAAAGAGCTTGGATATTTATAACTCAATTCTACAGGCAACATCACTAGAAGGGCAGGAGGCCAGTGTTGTGACTGACTATACTCTGAAGGTACCCAATGAATTAATATCAGCTGGCTATACAATATAGCTACCAGACAAGTATCTCTAATGGGTTTTTCTTATATTCTAACTTCTTTATTTGTTTTATTTTTCTGCAGATTTTGGGACTTGAAGTCTGTGCTGATACCATTGTTGGGGATAAAATGTTTAGAGGCATTTCTGGGGGACAAAAGAAACGATTAACAACAGGTAAATGTAAAAAGAGCTTATTTTATCTTTTAGCAAATTTATTGTTTTAAGTGACAAAAAAATTTCTCAACATTTTCTGTGAATTTTGATCATCTTTTTTTTCAAGTTTTCTCCAATGCCATTGCTGAGAATAATTTCACGTAATTTATCACCAGGCAATAGATTGTTCTGATCAAGTTGTGATACAGGGGAGATGATGGTTGGACCAGCAAAAGCACTTTTCATGGACGAGATATCGACTGGTTTGGATAGTTCAACAACTTTTCAGATTGTGAACTCAATTAGGCAATCCATCCACATTCTTCAAGGGACTGCAGTTATCTCACTACTCCAGCCTGCACCAGAAACTTATGACTTGTTCGACGACATAATTCTCCTCTCGGATGGGCAAATTGTGTATCAAGGTCCCCGTGAAAATGTGCTAGACTTTTTTGAGTACATGGGCTTCAAATGTCCCGAGAGGAAAGGAGTTGCTGACTTCTTACAAGAAGTAATATCTAGTTTTCAATACTTATTCCTATATAAATCTGTTTGCTTAGTTTTTCAACCTTATACTCAAATGTTTCCTATGGGGAATTGAAGGTGACATCAAGGAAAGATCAAGAGCAGTACTGGGTAAATAGAGAGGACACATATAGTTTTATTAGCGCAAGGGAATTTGCAGAAGCATTTCAATCATTTCATGTTGGCATGAAACTAGGCGATGAGCTTGCCATTCCATTTGACAAAGTCAAGGGCCACCCTGCTGCTTTAACCACTAAGAAGTACGGCGTTAGCAAGAAGGAACTACTGAAAGCTTGCATATCTAGGGAATACTTGCTTATGAAGAGAAACTCATTTGTCTACATATTCAAGATGACACAAGTGAGCAACATGTCAAAATTGTAGAAGTATAAGGCTTCTATATATCTAAAACACTAAACGTTCTCATTTTCACTATATTTCAGATGATTCTTGTGGCATCCATAGCAATGACAGTATTTCTACGCACAGAAATGCAAAAGAATACAGAGACAGATGGGCAGGTTTACATGGGTGCATTGTATTTTGCAGTGGTCATGATCATGTAACGGATTCTCAGAGCTTGCGTTGAGCATTTTAAAACTTCCCGTCTTTTACAAGCAAAGGGACCTTCTCTTTTTTCCTGCTTGGGAATACTCTCTACCTACATGGATTCTCAAAATCCCGGTCACACTTGTAGAAGTTTTAGTTTGGGTTTGTATGACTTATTATGTCATGGGATTCGAGGCAGATGTTGGAAGGTAATAAATGTTGATTCTTTTACAGGTTCTGAGTTTGTGAGTTTCTTACTTTTTTGGTTCATGATGGCAGGTTTTTCAAACAGTACCTCTTGCTCATATGTGTTAACCAAATGGCATCTGCCCTATTCCGGTCCATAGGTGCTTTAGGAAGGAGCATCATCATTGCAAACACTTTTGGTTCATGCGCGTTACTAACAGTTCTTGTACTCGGTGGATTCATCATGTCAAGAGGTAAAGCATTGTGAATCTGACAGAGCTAGAACAATACGTCTGTGTGTGTCTTTCTTCTAGGGCAGTGTATTTGATTGCAAAAAATGAGGGTTGATATAAGACTATTTGTACTATTCATTACCACCTTGGACAATTTTATCCCATGATAAGTCTGTTATTAAGGTCATTTAATAATAGATTATAATCTCAAGCTGAAAGGTGGTGTTATATATCCCCTTTTGAGGTATCAAATGCCTTCAAAATGATAACAAATAGTCCAGAGGACTAAATAATGGACTAATTATGGGATAAAATAGTCCCCAATGGTGTTAAATTAGTACAAATATTTTTATTTCCTCAATCATTTTGCAAACAAACTTAACCTAGGAGACCCAAGTTGGATTAATTGCTAGAACTCCTCTATGTTCCTCAGATGACATCAAGGCATGGTGGATATGGGGTTATTGGTTTTCACCTATGATGTATGGGCAGAATGCTATAGCTGTGAATGAATTTCTTGGGAAGAGTTGGAGACATGTAATCATCCTTTAACAAATTTGAGCAGAAATGAAAAACTAAGATCCCATTTGGTTTCCCCCAATATTTAAATGGAACTATTTTCATGAAACTACGTAAATGGTTCCACAATTGTTTGAGGGACAACCAAATAGGCTCTCTAATACTCCACTGAAAAACCAGCAGTACGACTAATATCATCTTGTCTTGATGAAATCTTGCAGGTTCTTCCTAACTCAACAGAGCCACTAGGAGTATCCATCTTAAAGTCTCGTGGACTTTTTCCAGAAGCGCACTGGTACTGGCTCGGAGTAGGAGCTTTGATAGGATATGTTTTCATCTTCAATCTCCTCTTCACCGTCGCACTAGCCTATCTCAACCGTAACCATTCAATTCAGTTTTATCTCTTAAATTCTATAAAGATATGCTTAACAGCCAACTCAAAAGAAGTCAATTTGTGCAGCATTTGGGAAGCCTCAGGCAGTTCTAACTGAAGAAACCTTGGATGAGAGGAGTTCTACTAAAACTGGACAGTTTGTTGAATTGTCATCCAAAGGAAAGAGCTCTTCCGGTAAGTCAACTAGTTTTGAATGATCTTTGACCACTAATTTATGGATGTATAGCTATAACATTGAGTATAACACTGTAAAATATGCAGAAAAGGGAAATGAAGTTCGAAGAAGTGTATCATCCAGGTCAATGTCTGCAAGAGTGGGTAGTATTAGTGAAGTTGACCATAAGAAGCGCGGAATGGTTCTTCCTTTTCAACCCCTTTCCATCGCGTTCAATGATATTAGATATGCAGTGGATATGCCTCAGGTATATTTAGCTTTTACCTAATAGAAGCAAATACTATTCTTAGACAACTATAGCTTAGACATGCAAAAAATATACAGACTGTTGTTATATATGACGACAAATTCATGTCCATATTAAATACGGACGTCTGTGGATACATGGGATAGCAGGTTCTAAAGAAGGGATCCACATATTACTGTTTATCGCTACAGTTCCACAGTAGTTGCAATCCACATTCGAAATTAAATTAATCGACATATAAATCATTTTCCAACTATATAATTGCAGGAAATGAGAGCTCAAGGTGTTCCAGAAGACCGGCTAGAACTCTTAAAAGGTGTGAGTGGTGCATTTAGGCCAGGAGTTCTTACAGCTCTAATGGGAGTTAGTGGGGCTAGGAAGACCACTCTGATGGATGTCTTGGCTGGTAGAAAAACGGGTGGCTATATCGAGGGAACAATTACTATATCTGGTTACCCAAAAAAGCAAGAAACTTTTGCTCGCATAGCAGGATACTGTGAGCAAACTGATATTCATTCCCCTCATGTTACAGTTTTCGAGTCCTTGCAATATTCAGCAAGGCTTCGGTTGCCTCCTGAAGTTGATACAGCAACCAAACAGGTGACTTTATTTGAGGCATATATAAATATGTGATTGTAAACATAGTTGTTAAATCGTATCCTGTATGGCTGTATCGTAGGATATGGCTCACTTTCTGATACGCTAGCGATTCTGACAGCTATGACTGTAACTTATTATTGGATAGCAGATGTTTGTTGAGGAAGTTATGGAGCTTGTGGAGCTGACTCCATTGAGAGAAGCACTTGTAGGATTGCCCGGTGTAGATGGTCTTTCAACCGAGCAACGCAAGAGGCTGACCGTTGCAGTTGAGTTAGTGGCTAATCCATCTATAATTTTCATGGATGAGCCAACCTCAGGGCTTGATGCTAGGGCAGCAGCAATAGTGATGAGAACAGTGAGAAACACAGTGGATACTGGACGAACCGTCGTGTGCACCATTCACCAGCCAAGCATCGACATATTTGATGCTTTTGATGAGGTGAGTGATCTTTCGTGTTTGAAGGATTTCGCCATATGCTTTTGGTTTATAAGTTTGTGTAGAAAACTAAGGAATTATTCACTGAAATGCAGTTGTTTCTATTAAAACGAGGAGGTGAAGAAATATATGTTGGTCCATTAGGCCGTCTTTCTTGCCATTTGATTGAGTACTTTGAGGTGAGCTCGATAAGTCCTCAAAATGTTCGAATCTTTTACAAAATTCTGTTCAGGTACTAAATTAACAAATTATTTTTGTTTGAAGGGAATCGAGGGAGTTAGTAAAATAAAAGATGGTTACAATCCAGCAACCTGGATGTTGGATGTGACTTCAGAAGCACAAGAAGCAGCGGTAGGGGTTAACTTTGTTGAAGTGTACAAGAATTCAGAACTATATAGGTAGGTCTACTATCTCAGCAATCTCATGACCCTCAAAATGGTGCTCTAAAAGAGATTAATATAATACTGTTGGCTATGATTCAGGAGAAACAAGGCATTGATCAAGGAAGTTAGCATACCTGTACCAGATTCTAAAGACTTGTACTTCTCTACTCAATACTCACAGTCATTTTTCACCCAATGTATGGCTTGCCTATGGAAACAGCACTGGTCATATTGGCGAAACCCGCCATACAATGCAGTGAGATTTCTGTTCACAGTTTTCATAGTATTGTTGTTTGGGACAATATTCTGGAATGTTGGTTCAATGAGGTATGTAGATCATATAAATAGAAATTGTAAATGAATGTATTTCTTCTTCTATTTTTTCTCTGAATTAATTCCTTTGAAATCTTAGGAGAAGGAAGCAAGATCTTTTCAATGCAATGGGTTCTATGTATGCCGCAGTTTTATTTCTTGGCGTACAAAATGCTACATCAGTACAACCAGTTGTTGCTATTGAGAGAACAGTATTTTATAGGGAAAGAGCAGCCGGGATGTACTCAGCACTTCCATATGCTGTTGGACAGGTAAATTGCCTAATTATGTGTTTCATGATGACAAAATTGTAAAAATACATGTAGTATGTGTAACACTCCAGTCTGCTACAACAAAATATGGCCAAAAAACAGAAATTAGAGGAAAAATTAAAGACAAGAACACAAGATTTACGCAGAAACCCAAAATTAGGAAATACCCATGGGCAAGAGGCAAAAGATATCACTATATCAAAGTGCGGGGATAATAATATAATCTCTGAAGAGAACTGTCACACCCCAAAAACACAAAATATAATATCGTCTTTCTTTTCCTTTGGGTCGTCACAAAATATAATTCGGGTGTCGGATCCAAAACTAGGATTACCATAGTCCCACATCAGAACAAGTTGGTTTGATTAATGTGTATCAGACTTAACCTAGTACCAATAGTGCCAATAGTTCTGACCTTTTGAGCGGCCATTTGGTGGGCCAAGATAACCCAAGTGAATGCTCTTGGGAGTGAATTGAGCCTTATTCTGGACTCTGTCTAAATTTTTCACAAAAAGCCATATATGTATGGGAAATTTATGTTTGTTGAATTTTTAGTTAAAAGAATCTAAGGTTTATATAATTTCCCTGTGCAGGTCTTGATTGAGCTTCCCTACAGTTTTATTCAAACAGTCCTTTACGGAATCATAGTATACGCAATGCTGGGATTCGAATGGACAGTTGCCAAGTTCTTATGGTATCTGTTCTTCATTTACTTCACCTTACTATACTTCACATTCTATGGGATGATGACAGTAGCAGTTACTCCTAACCACAACATTGCTGCCATAGTTTCATCTGCCTTTTACGCACTATGGAACCTTTTCTCCGGTTTTATCATTCCAAAAACAGTACGCTTCCATTTCTCCTACTCATTTTCTTACACAAATAAGATCAGAACGGATCTAATTAGCGTGAAGTTGTTACACCACATACCACCATGAAGTTGTACAGTTTTTCGTTGCATTAGTTATAACAAACGTTGCGTTTGTGCTGGCCCACAAACAGGGCGCTAGAGTGCTGCATTTGCTATAACAAATGCAGCAAAAAGCGTGATAACTTTACCCTAACCTGATCCGATCACAACTAACAAGGACTAAACATATCTTTTTTTTCTCTTGGATACAGAGAATACCAGTGTGGTGGAGATGGTACTACTACATTTGCCCCGTTTCTTGGACATTATACGGATTGGTGGCTTCACAATTCGGAGACCTACAGGACAAGCTTGAAACAGGCGAAACAGTGGAACATTTTATTAGGAGCTATTTCGGGTTTGAATATGACTTCGTGGGATATGTTGCTGTTATTATTGCCGGATTAGCTGCACTATTTGGATTCATCTTTGCATATTCAATCAAGACATTTAACTTCCAGAACAGATAATAATGTACATTTTATTAGGAGCTATTTCTCCTCTTCTGTTTCAGTTCTTTGCTTGTTTTAATGATTCTTCTAGTTTGTGTCAAAAGACCACGTCTGTGAGTCCTTGTAATATACCTTGTATGTAATGAAGTTGATACAAAAGGAAGTGATATGATTTTGATCAATAACAAAAGTTGTCCCCTTTGCATTTGCTAAATTATGTTTAAAAGGTAATTCTTATGGTCATGCGTTCTGCATACTAGGTACCATCGTTTTTAATTGTGGTACGGGAACTAGATGTCTTAGGTTATCCACCATAAGTAGCATTTTTCGTAGGGGTGATACTGTAACGAACCGACTAGTACTAAATATCAAATTTATTCAAAAATAAATACCGATACCGATCTTAGTTTCCTTCTCTACCTGCTTTCTCTCGAGAGCATGGAGAAAGCAGGTAAAATATGAAACCATAATTATTCATGTAAAATTAACATTAAGTAAAATCTGTCAAAATTAACATTTAGTAAAATTTGTAGTAAAATATGTCATGTCCACTAGTATTACTAGCGGACGCTGTTGCCAAGTCATACCGCATTACGCCATCCTCCATTACTAGCGGGCGGACGCTGGAACAGTCATATGCCATCCTGCCAATGCTAGTCATCCTGCATTACTAGCAGACGCTGGAACAGCCATATGCCATCATGCCAATGCTAGTCAGTACAAGTGCTGGTGCAATACAAACTCGGCAACACCAATGGCTTCCATATATATATATATATATATATATATATATATATATAACCAGGTCGTTCTGGTGGTGACAGGCAAATGTGAAATGACTTGTGTTGAAGGCAACATACAGCTCTCCCTTCGCCGACTCCACCTGCATACAAATGACAGGATGGTTACCATGACGGGATGGTTGATAGAAAAGTGAGGATAACCATTTTTTAGTTGACAGAAAATAGAACACTTCCCTAGGTGAAATCAACACATGATTTCTCTTTCGCTTGTTTTAACAGCTTATATTTTAATACTAAAATCCAAATTATAGCAAAGCGGGGCATACAATTAGACTGCATACCAATGAAAATGCAAATAAAGTAGTCTAGCACATCTGGGTAAGGACACTAATAAGAAGTAGATGCTGAGAAGCATTTGGTTCCTATCAAACAGGTACATTTCCTCTATTATAAAAGTTTACAGATGGCTAATACAAGTGCAAATAAAGTATACAAGTCAGTCTGAAATAGTGGTTGATAAAGTTTACACATGGTTAATAAACTTTTAAAAATGCATTAGCTTTAAACCTTGTGTGGAATTAAAATTTCATAATACGTACCTTTAACTATACCTGAAGCCACTTAGAGATTCTAAGCCTACAAACCAACAAACTTTATATTGGCATAGTAAAAATGACTAGTAATAAGTGCAGAGTATTACCCAGAAAAAGAAGTATATAATTAAACAAACCATCTGTAACAACAAGATCTCATGCAACATAGTATACAGAGCCGGTCCTGGTTTTTGTAAGGCTCAGGGCAAAAAAATTCAAATGTGCCCCTTTATACAAATTGTAAGATAATGGTTTTCCTTGCCCTTCACAATTACAAAGGGTACATTTATATACACTTGATTCGTAACTGATTAGGCTAGAGTGAAGGCTAAATAATAGCTAACAACTAATGCTATTTACAGTGGTTGATTTGTAACTGCCTAATGCTATTTACAGTAGTTGATTTGTAACTACCTAATATAGATAATGCTAACACTCCCCCGCAGTCGAAACGGGAGGTTTTTGGACGTTGAGACTATCTCGAAAGTCATTAAAAAGTACGCGCGGAAGGCCTTTAGTGAATATATCGGCTATTTGATAACGAGACGAAACGTGATGAACTCGAACTTGTCCACGAGCAACTTTTTCACGAACAAAGTGTATATCCATTTCAACATGTTTGGTGCGTTGATGTTGAACGGGGTTTCCGGAGAGGTAAATTGCACTTACATTGTCACAATATACGAGTGTTGCTTTGGAGACCGGGACGTGCAATTCCAAAAGTAAGTTTCGTATCCAACAAGATTCAGCAACAACATTAGCAACACCGCGGTATTCGGCCTCAGCACTTGATCGAGATAGAGTCGGTTGCCGTTTATAGGACCAAGAGATTAAATTGTCGCCGAGAAACACACAGTAACCGGAAGTTGAACGTCTCGTGTCGGGACATCCGCCCCAATCTGCATCCGTGTAAGATAGGAGGTCGGATATTGGCGACTTCGAGAGTTTAATGCCGTATACGAGTGTGCCTTGGATGTAACGTAGTATGCGTTTCAAGGCTGTCATGTGTTCGACTCGAGGATCGTGCATGTGTAAGCAAATTTGTTGGACCGCATAAGATATATCAGCCTAGTGAAGGTGAGATATCAAGAGCCCTCGCTAAGCTTCGATAAAGTGTGGGATCTTCGTATGGAAGGCCGAGTTGGCGCTTAGTTTGATTTTGGTGTCAATCGAGTTGTCATCGGTTCATAAGTAGTCATTCTGCATGAGCAATAATTTCTTCCGCATATTTTTGTTGATTGAGGAATAGACTTGTTGCAAGGTCATGAAAGTGTGGCGATTCCCAAGAAGTAACTCAAAGGACCCAAGTCCTTCATAGCTTAATTCGATGCGAGACTTGATATGATAGATTGGCGAAGTGTGAGTGACGGTTGTGAGAATGATATCGTCCACATATAGTAGTATATACGCCATATCGTGACTGAAACAACCCGGGTCAAATCCCAAGTCCGGAACAAATCTCAGGTCAAATCTCAAGTCCGAATCGAATCAAATCCATCAAAATAAGGCCTCAACTCATCGCCCAATAGTATCTTTTGGGTCATCTTAGCTCACCATGAGCTCCCAAAAGGTCATGACTTGAAGGTACTATTGGTAGTAACTTATTTCCTTATATGCAGACAAATTTTTCCCCTATCTTTCGATGTGGGACTGGGGTGTTACAAACTCCACCACTTAAATTTCTGACGTCCCTGTCAGAACCGATCACACACACGACCCAAAGATCTTTGCCTCTCTAGCCATTGCGGGATAATACCGGTTGGCTTTGTGTCCTCACCTCCGAACCTCCATCTCTCCATCAGGATAATACCACCGACCTTCGTGTCCCCACCTCCCAAGAACCCGACGGATGACCCGGGCCGAGCCGAGAGTCGGCTTTGATACCATATGAAACAACCCGGGTTAAATCCCGAGTCCGGAATAAATCTCGGGTCAAATCCCAAGTCCGAATCGAATCAAATTTATCAAAATAAGGCCTCAAACTACTGACCCAATAGTATCTTATTGGGTCATCTTAGCCCACCACAAGCTCCCAAAAGGTCATGACTTGAAGGTACTATTGGTAGTAACTTATTTCCTTATATGCAGACAAATTTTTCCCCTATCTTTCGACGTGGGACTAGGGTGTTACAGTGACCTCGTTGGTAGATAAAGAGAGAATTATCAGATTTGCTATCTGAGAAACCAAGTGTGGAGACAAAATCGGCAAACCGTTGATACCAAGCACGAGGGGCTTGTTTTAAACCATAGAGAGATTTCTTTAACAAGCATACATGATCCGGATGAGTTGAATCTCTAAAACCCAATGGTTGATACATGTATACCGTTTCATGAAGTTGTCCATTTAAGAAATCATTCTTAACATCCAACTGGTGAATGGACCAAGACTTGGAAAGAGCAATGCTTAGAACCGTCCGAATAGTAGCCGGTTTCACGATCGGACAAAAGGTTTCATCACAATCCATGCCTACCTGTTGAGACTTGCCATCACTAACAAGACGAGCTTTGTATCGCTCAAAAGAATCATCAGATTTCTTTTTATGTCGAAAAATCCACATAGAGCGAATAACATTAATATTAGGCGGACGTGGCACCAACTCCCACGTCTTATTTTTAATAAGTGCACTAAATTCATCTTACATGGCAGCGTACCAATTTGGGTCGGACAAGGCTGTCTTGGGGTTTTTGGGTAGGGGGGACGGAGTGGTAGATGAGGTTAAGTTATATTGACATTTCGGGCGGAAAATACCGTGCATGCTTCGAGTGGAAATGGTTTGTGGTTGAGCTGGCTGGATTGGGTTGGTCACATGAAAGTGGCTAGTGAGGTATTGTTGGTACATGATGGTGATCAAGCGAGGTGTGGGCCAGTGGAGATAATCGGCTGGATGTGGGACTGGTTCGTGTTGGGCTCAAAGGGGGGTGCGGCTGATTGTCTTGAGGAGGAGCAGGGGGTGGATGTATATGGTGTTGTAGAATTGGATTGAGGCCATCTTGCAAGAACTTATATGACATGGTAGTCGAGGTGTGTAGATGAACAAACGGGAATGTTGACTCATCGAAAACAACATGATGGGAAATGATTATCTTGCGATTTGAGATATCATAACACTTGTAACCTCTATGATTTTGGGGATAGCCTAGGAAAACACACGGTACGAAACGAGGTTGGAGTTTATGGATGGTGGAGGAAGGATGGAGAGGGTAACATAAACAACCAAAGACTCGGAGGTGTGTATAGGAAGGGTTTCGATTATAGAGGATTTGGGTGGGGGAGGCATTTTTGAGAGTTTTGTGGGTAAGATGTTTAAGAGGTAAGTTGTCATTTCTAGAGCATGATGCCAAAAGGATGGAGGCATAGAGGAGTGTTCTAGGAGTGTGCGAATTAGATTATTTATGGCTCGTATTTTGCGTTCAGCTTTACCATTTTGTGGTGAGGTGTAGGGACATGAAAAACGAAATTGGAGACCGTTTTTATGGCAAAATTTGTTGAAAGATTCATTGTCGAATTCTTTTCTGTTATCACATTGAAGGGTTTTTATTTTCATAGCAAATTGGGTATGAATAAGGGAGGCGAAAGAGGAGAAAACAGAATAATTTTTTACCAATAGGAAAAGTCCACAAGAAGTTAGTGTGATCATCCAATAAAATAACGTAATATTTATGCCTTGTTGAACTCAAAATAGGTGAGGTCCACGAATCACTATGTACGATATCGAAAGGTAAAGTAGTGCAATTAGTTGAAGCATGAAATGGCAATTTAGAGTGTTTCCCAAAAATGCAAGACGCACAAACAGAGGTGCGTAAACTGTTATGACAAGAAATAAATTTATTATGTGAAAGAGAGCGTAAAACAGGTGCTCCCGGGTGACCAAGTCTATTATGCCATAAAGTGGGTGAAATAGCTACAAAAGTAGATGAAATAGTAGGTGTATGGCCGGTTTTTGTGAGAGGATAAAGATCTCCGGTGCTATTACATCGCATGAGAAGTCTCCCCGTCTGAAAATCATGCACAGAAAAACCAAATGGGTCAAAAGCAACAGAAACATTATTATCCATTGTGAAACGTCGTACGGAAACAAGATTTTTTACAAGTTTAGGGGCGTGGAGCACATTGGTTAATTGTAAAGGGGGGTTTGGAGGGGATAGTGAGGTGTGTCCATAACCGTGAATTGGAATCGTGTGTCCACTGCCAACAATAATGTTTCTAGTGTTACTTATATTAGAATAAGACGAGAGAGTACCGTGAGAAGCAGTCATATGTGACGTTGCACCGGTATCCATATACCAATTCTCATCCGGGGTATTAAGAGTCATTGTGTGCATAACAGCTTCTATATCTGTCGGTGCATAATTGGACTGCGGTGGTGCGGACATGGTGTAGGCCTGTTGTGGGCGATTACCAAGAATTCTGGACTGTTGTGACGAAGATGGTCGCGCCCAAGAGGATGTCGAGTAGGGACATGGTGAAGCAGCCCAAGGTTGGTGCATCCACAGACCCCACGGATTGTATTGAACCCACGGTGGTGGTGTTTGCAGCTGTCCCCTGCTGGAGTGACCTCTACCATTGTTGTTCCCACGACCCTTTCCCTTTCCACGTCCGGAGGAGTTGCGGTTCTGTTCGCCGGAGCGATATTGGCTACCACTAGCGTTCCGATTGGAACCGCTGCCCGATCCGGAATGAGAGCCACGAGGAGTGTGAGGTGGCTGGTCGAAATGGGTGGAGGTGACAAGGGCTGTGTCGGCGGCGTTGGAAGCGGCATGTGACTACTTTGATTTGCGAGTTTCGTCGAGAATTAGGCGCGAGCGGGCCTCGAAAAAATCCGGTAATGAATCACTCTGTTGAATCATGGATGCAACGGTATCATAATTCTCATTTAAACCCGGAATCAATTGTAAAACTAACCGGTGATTGGAAACCGGAGCGTTGACATTCACGAGTTGGTCGGCTAACATTTTCACTTCTTGATAGTAGGCGGTCATGGACGGGAAATCGTCCAACTGAACAGAGGTGAACTGTTTCTCGAGGTAGACAGCCCGTGCGTTCTTATTATCTTGAAAAATGTTTTCCAATTTTTTCTATGTTTGCGAAGCAGTTGAGTCCTTTGCCAAAATTGTTTGCAACAACTCATTAGAGATTGTGTCATAGATCCATTGGAGGACAATGGCATCTAAGCGAGACCACAATTCCTTTTCGGCGTCGGTTTTCTCCGTTTCTGTGTCCGTCGAATTGGATTTGGGGGGGATGATGTGATCAAGAACTTGGTATGCGCGGCAATGGATCTTAAAGAGCTCCGCCCAAGAAGTGTATAGGCCCTTTTCCATTTCGAGAGTGATTGGGATGAAGGTTCTGACATTGCTAACTGCTAAAGCAGGGTGAAATTTGTGGTGGTCAGCCATTGATGACAAGAAAGAAGGATTGAAAAAACAGAGGAGAAGAAAAAAGGGGCTGGGCGGCGGCGGCGAGAATTTGTTCTCGACTTTAAGCGTCTGATACCATGTAAGATAATGGTTTTCCTTGCCCTTCACAATTACAAAGGGTATATTTATATACACTTGACTCGTAACTGATTAGGCTAGAGTGAAGGCTAAATAATAGCTAACAACTAATGCTATTTACAGTGGTTGATTTGTAACTGCCTAATGCTATTTACAGTAGTTGATTTGTAACTGCCTAATATAGATAATGCTAACACAAATTAAACAAAAAATAAAAATAAATTATCAACTAATTAATTTTATTAAAATTATAAGAATTTACAAAAGATAAGTAAGAACACTTTGGGGCCTCGTTAAAAAATTTGTTTGGGAAAAATCTAATGGGACAAAATCCCAAACGAAGAAAAAAGAGTACCCCGAATTATAAATATTGCATTAAAAACGAAGAACAAGAATCTCAGCCAAGTTTTCTGTTGAATGAAATAATAAATAAAAAAAGTTAACAAAAATATGTATATTACAATTTATAAAATTTATATATTTAGATTCTATATGAATCTTTAAAAAAAATTACCTTCAAAGAAAGACATTGGTCTAGCTAGTGGATGATTTGTTTTCCAATTTTGTTGGAGAAGAGGAGAATCATCGGAAAAAAAATTGTTTGCGTTGCGTTCTGAACTGAGAGGGTCGAAGGGTTTTTTTCTTCTTTTTGTGGCTAAGAGTCTATTTTGATTCTCCATATTTATTGATTTGTTTTATAATTATTTTTTTATACACATATATACATAATTTTTTTTTAAATTTGGGCCCTCCTCAAACTTTGGGCCTCGGATCAGTAGTTCTCTGGTAGACTCGGCGGTAAGCCTCGATAGTATATTTGCCACATTAACACAAACAACTTCAGCTTCAAAGATTTTATAATATTGTCTAACATACAATTACAATTATAAAAGTCCATTACATGAAATTTACAGTACGTAATGACACCAAACACAAGTGATATTCTGTCCAACAATTATAGACAATGTTCGGCTCCAAATGATGTTAACCACAAAAAAATTAGATAACAAACTTACCGTTTAAATGCTGATTAGTTTCTTGTAGAACACAAATTTTGGACGTACAAGGTCAAATTTGCACAACTTGTTGCCGATCTACAATCACTAACGAAGCTATGGTAAAAATGTTGGGTCAATTGACCCCACTCAATTTTTGAAATCACTTAACTTTTGACCCCAAGCAGCCAAGCCTCTCTCTTCAATTTCTCCAACCTCAGTTTTATTTTCAGAAATCAATTGTAATTTCCCCCTTTTGTTAGTATTATTAAATTGAATATTTGGATGCATTTGTCTAACCCGAAAGTATAAAGTATTAAAAAAAATTGGCTCGAGGGCGCTTCCCCTGAACCCCTGCCAAATTTTTTATAACTTACTAATAATTTTGACCCCAATGCTAAAATTTACTGGCTTCGCCACTGCCTACAATCAATTGCATTACTAGGGTTCATGAGAAATCGCAGCTTTGGCTTTGCTGAGTTTTGTTACCTTTTTCCCCAATTCGTTTATTCGTTGTCAGCTAGTCATTCTATATATATATATATATATATATATATATATATATATATATATATATATGTAGGTTCAAAAGCATTCTCGTTAATGAGTATTGCTCCCTTAAAGAGCATTCTTTTTTAAAAACCCGTGTTTTTTATTCGTTTAATTGTTGTCAGCTAGTCATTCTATATATATATATATATATATATACGGGCCGGTTCAAAAGCATTCTCGTTAAAGAGTATTACTCCCTTAAAGAGCATTCTTTTTTAAAAACCCGTGTTTTTTATATCTCTCTCCTCGCTCACTTCACTCAGCTCTCAAACTAGAAGCAAGCGACTTCCTCCTCACTGCTAAATCGGTTCCATTGAAATCCAGTCTTGCAAAATCGACTGAGGGAACGAGTTCCTCCTCCATCACGATTGCTGCAAGAGAGAAAGCCAAGCCAAGCCCTAGAAACACGATTGCTGCGATTTGAGAAAGCCGAGCCCTAGAATCGCGATCTCCGTTCGATTCGGTAAGGGCTTGTGATTTTATCTATCCTCGTCTATCTTTTTTCTCCTTTTCAGAGTTGAACTTTCTCTACATGTATAATTTGGAATATTTCAAACCCAAAAAAATGAATATGATATTGGCTGGTGTCTATAATGGTGGTTGTGTACCGTGGGCTATGTTCATTATAGCTTATTTTTTCAATTGTTGCTTAAAAACCCATGATAAACCCATAATAATGGCTGGTGTCTATAATGTTTGGGTTTTACCTTTTCTTCCTGTCTTCTGCTGTTAATTTTGATGGTAACATGACAATGAACAGTTTAAGAAATAGGTCGCCTTTTCAGTCAATTTTATGAAGAAGAAATTATATAGTTACTTTTATACCTAAATTGAATTCATTTGCTTTGACTAATCGAAAATTTTCACATTACTATGGAGTGTAAAAATGTAGTTATCGCTTAACAACTGCTTTTCTCATTTGGAAAGCTAATTCAACTGATTATGTTCCTCTTATATTTTTTCAATTATGAAAGTTTATCATTATATTTGGAATCTTAATTTTGTCACAACCAAAAGATAGTGTCATTATAAAATGTTGAATTAAAAAAATGCACTCTTGGCTTCTTCTACACCAACTATTTTACACATGACTTGCAAAAACCATGAAGCGGTATGGTAACGATAATATGGATTTATTGCAGAAGTCTATATTGAACTAATAGCCTATACTTTAATGTTCTCAATCTTCTTTCGAGGCCAACCTGCAATTACCAGAGTAAAAGACATGGCTATTTAATAAGGTATTCTAGTAAAGAGGCCAAAAACTTTGCAATGGAGTGGATAGGATATAGTCTAAACATGACAACTGCTGCTTTACTAATTTCTTGGTTGTTATTATTGAAGTATTCACTGAGATTTGGGAAACTCTGTGCCTCGCATAGCAATAATTCGTAACATTATACTCAAATCGTTCCTCTGTTCTTCTCATCTTTGTTGCATGGTAAAAGGATATCATAATAACTGGAGACTATGTACTGGTGATAATGACTTTAGTTCTTTATGGACAACGTAGACACTTTTGTCGTCCAACTTAAATTTAAGTTAAAACATACATGGCATGCAGGTGATTTTGGGTTTGTGGGGTGTCTCTGTTGTTGGCAGCTGGTTCAATCTTTTGACCCTTGTATACATCAGTAAGTTGTTTGATCAGTCCTAAGAGTCTTTAGTTTTTGCTGCTCTTAACGACTCATTTGCAAAGGGAACTAACTACTCACTCATGGTGATATTTGTGATTGCAGTTTTTGTGATGCTGCTCACGGTACCCTTGTTGTATGAAATGAATGAAGACAAAGTGGATAACTATGCTGAGAAGGCAACAGGTGAACTCAAGAAGCGCTACAATGCATTGGATGATAGAGTTCTCCGAAAGATCCCCAAAATCCCTTTTATGGTATTGCACCAATTTTTCTTTTGGATGGTTTTGAAGTGATGCACTTCAATTTGTAAGGAATGCCTATAATAAATTGCAGTTATACATGGATTACTCTGTTTTGGTATTCTACTTCCACTCACTTTTTGGTATATATTCTGGGAAACTGATAGTTATAGTTTTCAACTTATTTCTAGATGTTGTTTGTCAAACCATGTATTATACAGATTAATCAAGACAACTAAATTCTTAAATAACATAGCATATGTATTATGCAAGCCACATCTTCACAGGAGCCTCACATGTAAATATACCCCAAGAATGAGGATCACAATCACAATAAACTTGATTGACAAAGTTTTAGAAGTTGCAACAACTTGGATTGCTTAATAAATTTCAAAATATTCATCAACTTAATACACACATTTTCTGAACCAAATACATTTCACTCATCAAAGTCTACAGCCCTACAACTACTTGGGTTTGCTACACAAAACACTGCTCAATTAATTATCTTTGACATGCCTGCCTCTCAAATCTTACATAGGTGTTTCTAGATTTCATTTCTTGATGTTCTCGAACTTTGATATGAATATCAATCGCCTTTCATTAACTTATTCCAAGTCGCGCCATCTTCTAAGTTATCGGCATCAGTAAGACCCCGAATTTTATGAAATAAAAGTATTCAATTTTTCTTATAATTACAATTCAAGTAAATGGTTAAATTGATAAAAGTTAAAGTTAAGGGTGATATATGAAATTTTTTCAAAAAAATATGCAAGTGGTTATAAAATATTCATTGTTGTGGGGAATATTCGTTTGGTCGTGGAATATTCTTTACATTGAGAGAATATTAAATGCGGCGTTAGAACCATTTGTGGGCCCCATAATGTAATAAGCTATCGGATGAAGAAAAGACAAATTAAAGTTTTTATAAATAACGACGTAGTGGTTACCGAATTAACATTTGTTGGAATACCCGGTGGGTAAAGTAAAATGTCTGGCGTTGTTGTTGCGAGTAGACACGGTATTGCACAGTATTTTTGAATTATTGATTCTTACGTAAGAAGACACTACTCAATAATTGTTACAGTAATTAATGTTTAGTATTTTATTGATTCAATAATTGCTGAGTTGATATTTTATATTACTGTTGTTTTAATAATTATCACTACACAGTATTTTCCATTATCAGATCAATAATTCATATTATCTGAATAATATTATTAGATAACATTATTGGTAATGTCTAGAAAGTTCTGTCTAAGGAGAGGTTTGGTCACCTAATTGCGCGCCAGTAAGGAGAAATTCTTATTGGAAAGCCCCCTCTTTCTTGGGAACTGCCTGGTTGCTATTATTGTGATTCTGTAATATTATTTGTAAATAATTAATTATTGATTTATATGATGAGGAAAATATTCATTTTATGTGGATATAGATAGAGAAATTTTTGTAAAGTGACAATTGTTGAAAATCGATATTTTACATTTTCTGATAAAATAATATTTATTATATTATTATAATATAATAATGATGATATTTTTACAATGAATGTGGGATATATGAGTATATGAGGAGGAGGAGTATTTTTGTTACAAAAGTTGTTTAAAACATGTTAAACATGTCTGTGGGCCCATTTCTTGACTGAAATTTGATTATAGCACGTAAAATCGTCGTCAGTATATGGATTTGATGGCCAATTTGCATTTGGAATTTGAAAAACTTTCTTCCGCAAAGTTGTAGAGAATTGAATTTCCTATAAAAATTCGCAAGATTCGAATTTTTTGATAAAAGGGCTATTTATTATGAATTATTGAAGTTCCGAAATAATTAATTTTTGATGTTTTAATTATTTTTAATAAGAAAAACGTTTTTTACGTTTTTGGGACTCATTTAACATGTGTTAGGATGGCTGATTTCAGATGCTAGGTGTGCGTAGGAAATTTTTATAAATATATTATTAATTTATTAAATTTTCTGCTTTGGTGTTCTAAGCATTTTTTTATAAATAGGGTGCTTAGGTTAGAATTGAAAATCACACCAGAAACTGAAGTTTTCTCTCTATTTCTCTCTCTATTATATCGAGCGTATTTTGTGAGTATTTTAGTACTTCGAGTATTGCTATACGGTGCAAGTTCTTTCAGCACTATATCTAGTATTCCAAATGTAATCTTATTCTTTTACGAGGTAAGGGAGATTATTTTCTTCATAAATGATATTATTTCTTCAATATCATTATGTTGAAATATTGGTTTGAACTTTTTATCAAATTTGGGACTTTTTCATGTCGAGGTTACTATTCATGAGTTACTATTCACGAGTTACTATTCATGAGTTACTATTCACGAGTACTATTCACGAAGCATGATGATGTTTTTGTGAAATTTCTATCTTTTGGTGTTGAGTTACTATTCACGATATAAGACTATTATTCACGAATACGACACTATTCACAGAAAAATTAAATTTTCTTTCTATGTCCAAGATTGTTTGTGATAGTTCCTATCTTTGATTGGATCTATGTTTTGATCTTCATTCTTAAATTTTACTCCACTCTAGTTATTTATGAAGTATTTTTGAACGGGAATTGTTTAAAGTACGAATCCTTAATATTTGTTCTTTTGTTTCACTGGATTCGTTTTCTTTAAAATATTTTTTATCATCCTCAGTCTTAAATGATGATATAACTGAATATCTTTGGCTTGTAGTGCAAAGATGAATGATTTCTTGATGAATATCTTTGGCCGTAGTGCAAAGATGAACATGTGTTTAGATGAACATGACCAACTGATGAATATCTTTGGCCTGTAGTGCAAAGATGACTTGTTGATGAATATCTTTGGCCCGTAGTGCAAAGATGAATTTATTAGTATGATTATGAACATGAACTGTGATTTGGTATAACCATGATCTTTGATGTTTCAGGTGATGAAAATTATCTTTGTCCTGGATGAGAAAAGGAATTTAGAACAACAATTACAATTATGAGTCATACATGTGATTGTGGACAGAAATTGTTAATTGATGTTACAGGGATAAAATATTGTTGGTGGACTTTTAACGTGGAGAAGATAATAGACTTTATAGTCTATTTGACTCTTCTAATGGATTGCTCGTTCCGTTGCAACTATGGTTGAAAAGTTTTATCATCTACCATATGTTCTAAATTCTCTACGATTTATTATTGTTGAAGGCTATTGATAATTTATTTATCTTTAGTCATGATATTCTTTATCGAAGTTAGTTGTGCTCACCCTTTTGCTTCACAATTCCTTTCGTGTAATAAAAGTGTAGCCGGGTTTGGTTGGCGGGGGATAGCGAGGAATAGAATGGTGGTCTATAGATGTTGAGGGTGAGGTGAATTTAACTTGGAAGGGTGTTTTGCCACTATCATACAAGATGTCTCAATGACATACAACCTCGTGTCATCATAAGACGTGGTTGTACTCATCCACTTCTTTGAGTATATTTACCAAAGACTACCTATATAATCTTGGTGTTTATTTGGAGTATAATACCCAATTAAAGACAAGTGGAGATAATGATATGTCAAGAGAAGACTCACCATTGGGAAGAATATGATAGTAATCTCTTCGTTTTTTCTTTGGGGTTTATTGGTCAACCAAGGATAATTACGTGGCCATATGATATCTATCATAACCTGAAGAATGGCCTCCCATGTATGCGAAGGTTTCTTGAGCACTTCCCAAAGATTCTAATTTCTAAAACAGGTTTTGACTATACCTTTATGTAAGGTGTTATTGTGACGTCTTTATCCAAAGTTGGTGTCCAGAGTTACAGTTGGTATATATTTAATTGTATTCAAACTCACAAAGATATGTGTTGTTGTATTTTGCACGACAATTGTTGTAATAAAGTTGTAGTTATTTTCTGTACCATGTATTTGGCGACTCAGAATGGGTTGGATGGAATGGACCTATTTTGGGGTTGTTACAGGTACATTATGTTACACTGGAAAAAGGACAAAAGGTTATAGTATCATACTTTTTGCTTCTCAGAACTTGCAGGCAAGAAGGGCTCCCACCACCCAGACTCATATTTTGGGCATGAGGCCACCCAATTTTCTGGCTTCTCAAACTCTAGTTTGACAGGATTAGATGCCAATGCTTCTTCTAGACTGTCAGCTTCATAGCTGTCGCACAGACTCGGTCCAATCTCAACTTCATGAACCTTTCTCTGGTATTATCTTGAATCCTTGGAGTCCCTACATTGCAACAGTCGATTGCATCTCGTTCTCGTACTCTACAAAGGATATCCCTGGTTTTGCTTCCACCATTTCGACTTCCTTAAATCCCTGCATCTGGCGGAAAAGCATTTGAAGCATCATCGAAGTTGTCGATGGGGAAGGTTCGAACAAACAATATCTTTATTTGGTGGAGTGGAGCCTTCGTGACAAAGTTAGATTTAGCACCACCCACGTATGGAATATGTGACAACTACAACATTTGATGAGAGAAAGAGATGGAAAAACTCTTATAAGGAAATACTAGTTAATGCACACTACTTATGTATACTGGTTAATACCGTTTTAAAGCAAATTTCTATACGAGTATGAATGCAAGCACATATAGTGAGTTTATTCAATATGTATTCAATTCCATGTTTTATATTATATACTTCCTTAACATTTGGATTCTTGACATCAAATGGTATTCAGAATCGATCAATGTTAGAAATGGTCGGGATCAGTATTATTTTTATATACAACTTGACAAAATGAATTGTAACATGCTCACCGAGGTATTGCACAATAAGCACTGCGTGGCAGGATTCGCACTCATTAAACTGATTAGCATCATGTTGCTCCTTACTCTTCCTTCCTATAAAGACAAGGGAGAAATATAAATATCATAAAGAACAAGTGAGAATGTACACTGTAAACAAAGAACATATGCATATAATTTACCTTACATCCCAAAATTTATCTACAATTGATAAATTCCTCTCCGTCTATCAGTAATTGGGAAATTAGTTTTTCTAATAAATAGTAATGGGTTGAGCAAAAAATACCCACCATAAAACACAAATTCAATCAAATGATGGAAAGTAATACCACACAAACACACCCACAAATCACAAAATCAATCAATAAAATCATAAATGGAGCAAGTAAATCATATGTGATACAAAGATCGCTGACTAGAACACGTCCCGCCAACGTCGGATGCAGGGGTTGAATAAACAAAACTACCAATTTCATTTAAAAGTCGTCTGACAAATGAGCATAAGAAGTCAAGAACATACCTGAGAGCTGAGACGACGGGCGAAGGCGGCGGCGGAGAGAAGGGAAGAGTAGGATTCTAGGGCTTGCAGCAAACGATTTAAAATATTAGAAGGGAAGAATAGGATTCGATGTTGCACTTACTTCCTTCAAGGAAATTGATTTTAGCAGCTTCGATTTTGCAGCCCAAGATTATCTGGAGGGGAACATTAAATGAGAGTTCAGTCGTGAGGAGAGAGCGAAAAAACACGGAGTGAGCCATTTAAATAGGAATGCTTTTTAAGGGAGTAATGTTACTTAAGCGTAATGCTTTTGAACGGGACTGTATATATATACGGTCAGGATCAAGAGCATTCTCCTTAAATAGCATTCCTCCTTAAATAACATTCTTTTATTAAAACTACGTCGTTTTGGAGGGACGCGGTGACATTTTTGTAAATACGCGGTGGCATTGTATTTACAAAAATGCCACCGCATCCCTCAAAAACGACGTAGTTTTAATAAAAGAATGTTATTTAAGAGAACGCTTGATCTCTTACTATATATATATATATATATATATATATATATATATATATATATTACGAATAGTTTCTAAAAGCGAACCAAAGATTAACTGTCGTCTTTGGTGTCTATGGCGACAGGCTCGACCCGTCACCAAAGACTACATGGCTATGGTGACGGCAGATTGAACTGCCGTCGCCATAGACACCAAAGACGACTTGTTTGCTTTGATTTGCTCTTTAAGGTTCGCTTTAGAGAGGCGGACCATATATATATAGAGAGAGAGAGTGGGATCCAAATCAGGGATCCCTGACTCTATAAAATACTGGACCATTTTTTTTTTTTTTTTTTTTTTTTTTTGAAACAACTAAAAAAAAAAATTATGGAAACTGGAATTTTTACATAAGGGCTTATAGATAGTCAGAATGGCAATTGTAGCCAAAATGGGTTGCTTCCCAACAACCGATTCTTTGTGGATGGAATCCATATATATATATATATATATATATATATATATATATATATATGAAACCTTGTCCAATTTTTAGCTCATTCTCGAACTTACCTCTATCATTCTAGAAAATCAAATCCAAATACATTTTGGAGATATCAGGTTGTGCATCTCTAGAGAGACCTTATTATCTCAAAATATATGATGGGTTGTTGAAATTGAAGGTAGATCCATAGATTTGTTCATGGAAATTGAAATTAAATCCAGTCTTTGAAAAACATGTATATGCAGGTGCTTATAGAGATATGAGAGATGATTTCATCTTTCAATTTAACTTTCTCCATCAGATTTCATTTTAACTTTCTCCCTCTATTGGATAAATTCTATCAGTATATTTGTATATGGCAGGTCATAATATATATATATATATATAGGGATCTGATATTTTCAAATAAATTTGAATTTTTCTCTCATCTTCGTATGAGAAAGAATCATGTGAAAATATTCCTAGAGAATTTTGCCGATACGGTATAACTCGTACTCGACTACCCATTTCAAGCCATCCCATCAAAAACCTCCACTACCCATTTCAAGCCATCCCATCAGGGCTGTGGGAATTGGACAGGACACATTTAAATGAACGAGGAGAAACAAAGGAAAGACATTACAACAATAACAATAGCAAGGTTTTTGCACAAGATGTAATGGAAATAATGGTTTCAATAATTTCAACATCAAGGATGCAACCTAAAATAAGCTAATAAATTCAAAAGAACACAACAAAAGAGCTGACGCCGCATATGTTACAGTGTGACAATATTCTCTCCAAATATCTAGGAAAAAGTACAAATATAAATAAAACAAAAGTGAAGAAAATTCTTCGTCGCCATCTCAATTTCCTAAGCTATCCAAGAAGCTCTGCAACTCCTTCAAGCCCTCGGCAGATACACTCCTCTGCACTCTCCCGCGAGGGGCAATCAAGTTAGGGGGTGGCTGAGGTTGGAAGCACACCACAACAGCAGCTAGATTGTCCCCGCTTTTCCTCTTCATAGCTTCATCAACCAGATCCTTGCTACACATGACTGGATCATTATGCTCCTGAAGCTTCCTCCGTGCAAAGTCCACAGCGTTTTGGCTCATAAATACATCCCAGATACCATCACAGCCTATGATGAGGAACTCATCCTCGTTTGTTAGTTTTGTGCTCATAAGTTCAGGTTCTGAACTGAGGGGCCCGCCATCGCTGCCCTTTAAGCCATCCATGTGCCAGTCGCCCAAAGCACGAGCAACGTTGAGTTGTCCGTTGAGGTAACCATCATAGACGTGTCCCCCGGAAGCTTCGATACGCTTTCTTTCTTTAGAGCAAATTGGTTTGTGATCCCTTGACATCTCAATTGCTTTACCTCTCCGACATAGTACAGCTCGACAATCTCCAGCATTTGCCACCACCAGTGAACTGCCATTATATGCAAAAGATTAACAAACAAAATATTCAAGGGGCAAGGTATATACCTTTTTAAGGAAATAATACTACGCTAAGCCTTGTTCTTAGAATGCCAGAAAATGTGGCCAAGAATGGTTTCGGATGTCTATAAGAGACGCTCTCTCCCACATGATAAAGAATGTAAAAACATTTTCTCAAAAATTCTACAATTCATTTTAAACCATTATTTGCTTTATAAGTAGCATTCCTTTCGATCATAAGCCCCATAGAATCGCAAAGCAACCACAGCACAACAACAAAATAATTCCTTCAACAGCCTTCCAAAAGTCGCAAACCTGGTGAGAACAAGCAGAACCTCCAAAGAAACAGAACAATCCCAAGCCTAGCCAAAAATTTCAAACAAGTAACTCCATAGATGAAGCTACAGAGATATAAAGAGAAAAATATGGAAGTGGTTCTCACAACTCCAAGCACAGAAAACACATAAATTAGATACAAGGATTTACAGCCTACTGCGTTGACTCACATTGTGGAATTGAGCCTTCCAATAACCAAACAAAGGTCCCTGATTTTGGTTGGTATCTTAGAATTACAATTAAGACATTGTGGAATTGAGCCTTCCAATAACCAAACAAAAGTCCCTGATTTTGGTTGGTATCTTAGAATTACAATTAAGAAAGGCTAAAGTAAAGATTCCGGAAAAGAAAATTAGGATTACAAGATAAAGTTGCAGCACAAGGTAGTTCTACATCAGAAACCAGCACAAATTATTAAATCCACAAATATAAAAAGGGAAATGATATTTCCGCAGGCCTTTTTGATATTTCCGCAAGTAGGGTCCACTATTTGACTAAACTAATATTGTTAGCAAAGTAAAAGGATTGGTTTTCCAAAATATACCCTCAACATCTACAACCCCTTCCAAATACTTCCATTCTCTCTCTCAAAGTTGCACGCCTGCACTTTCCTCCACCAATTCGATCTCTCCTCCACCAACAATACTATCGACTTGTTCTATAAAGGGAACATATTTAAGATTATAGGCTAAGATTAAGCCCAACTTTAAGCCCCCAAATTGAGTGTGATTTGAAACTTCCTTTCGATTTTAATTGCAAAGCTTCTGGGAATTTTTGAAAAAAATAAAAAGTAATTTTGATTGGGCTAGTCGATTCTTCGTAGTTCATATTTGAGTCTCGATTGGAGATTGCTTTTGTTTTTCTTCCCCACATCCCCTGCCTTGAGTACTTCCAATAGTCTTCTAAAGGTTTTTTTTTGGGTACTAAAACAAATTGTCTGTTGGTATACACATATCTTGTGATGTATATAACTAGGGAGAGATCGGGAATGGAAGGACTTGGATTTTTATTTGTGTAGAGAGAGAGGATGTGAAGGGGCAACTGAGAGTGAGAATGTAAATTTCAATTGGGGGTAAAGAAGGAACACCAATTTTTTAACTTTCTCAGCAACTTTGGTTTAGTCAAGCAGCGAGCCCTACATGCGGAAATATCAGCTCCCTATAAAAAGCTTCCAATAGACTTCTTTCCAATTATTTCGAATCAGCTATCAACTTGGAAAACATAAGCACGAGTTTAACACCAAAGTAAAATCTAAGGACAAAAATCATTGACAAAGTGACAAATAAAAAAATAACATGAGCAATTGAAAACAATAAACCAATAAAAAAAATTCTACCTGAGAGAGCTAGTGAAAGTTGGTGTATATTTGCCTAAAAGATTGAAAGTACTAACCGCCCAATAACAAGAGCAGCCAACGCCGTGGTCCCTGAAGCAAGGGCAGCATCTAAGGAGCAAGCTTCTGCAAAAGCATTGTCAGTTTGCAGAAATGCTGAAGCAATGACCCTCTCAACCTCCCCAGGGAAATCATCATCCTCCACAATGAGCCTCGGCAAATGGTGGCATGCAAAGTCAGCTGCATGCTTTCCTCCATGACCATCAAAAACCTGCTTCACAGAGACGACATTAATATAGGGTAAACAGGCAAGACATCAAGCTTCTGTTTGCCACTTACAAAATTACATAATCACTCCCCACCTCATAGTTCAAAAAATAAACCTGTAAGCGAACAGTGGTATTAAATAACATTCTATAGTTTAGACAACTTATCCTTTCCAAGGGTGAAAATCAAAATAGAAGGAACTAGAGAATCACAGCCTACAACTTTTTTTTCTTTTTCTTTTTTGTAACTAAATAATAGCAGCATTAAAAAATAAATATTTATTATAATGTGTGAAAATGTAAAGTTGTTTCAGTTTCCCTACTGAAGTAAATGAAGAGTAATGCTCTTGCTTAACATACCATAAATAGTTTCAGTTTCCAAATATGGAAGAGTGCATATCAATAGTGCAAGGGTAAGGAAAATACCCCATAGAAGGCACTTGGCCCTTCACAATTCTTCAAACCGTACTCGTGCACTAAATTGTCAAAACAAACATAAACATCCTCCATGCTTGCACGAAACCCGATGTCTGCCCATGCTCCTGAGCGAAGAAGTGGTATAAACTCAGTCTCAAAATCTCCTAAGCATGATTTTGATTCCACAGCGATATCAGATGCTATTGTCTTCACCTGCCAAAGCTCCAGTCAGAACTTTGCCTTAATTCAAATAAAATTAAAAAACAAATAATAATGATAAAAATAAGTTTAAAATACTCCCTCCTTTCCAAAATTAGAGAAACATTTTCACTTTTTAAGTCGAGTTACAAAATCCTAAAAAAAATTGATAAAAAAAGAAATTATATTAATAGAGAAGAAAGGAAACAATAAATGGGGGATAAGAAGTCCACCCTCAGTAGACTAAAAGATAAAAAATGAGAAAGCACTTTAAAAAGTGCAACAGAGATACCTCCAAAATCCTTAAATTCAAAATTGATACGAATTTATTTGATTTTAGAACAAGAACTATAACTAATTTAAACTAACTAAAGAATAAAGATAACAAATAATTACCCTATTTGTTGCTTTCAAAACTTAAATAAATACAAATCAATTTTGAATTTTTTCAGGATTCCCAAATTGATTTAACAAGTCAACATGTATATCTAAATTTTGGAACAGAGGAGTAATACAAACTTTTTAGCATCTAATAAACAGAAATACAACAGTTCAAGTACAATGATGCATCCTGAACTAAATATATATAACATCTGATGACAACAGCTATTCTATATTTGTGCCTATAAAATATATTACTCGATATTGATTGAAAAATATAAAAAAAAAAAAAGTACAAAGGTTAAGAATATGAACCCACTGACATATCTAAGGAAAACTAGAAAGATCCGGGATCAAATCATTGACTTAATGTTAATAAAGCCATATTTAGAGACCACGGAAATTGGATGTCAAAATT